>CM065747.1:1747086-1812086 GCA_033310375.1 Conus canariensis
CTTCAGGGATCTGCAGGGATGGTGCCCACGTCTTCCGGGAGATCGGCGCCGACGTCATCGCTGTCGCCGCCCCTGCTTCACTCGCTGGGTCAGCTGCACTCCCACACTCCTACCTCCCCTTCCCGGGGGCAGGGCAGTCCCTGGGCGTGCCCCCTTCCTCCCATCACCCCAGCTACCCCCAGCCCCACTCCACCACCATGCAGATGCCCGGTCTAGGGGTGGGGCTGCAGCAGGTGAACAGTGTCAAACCCTACAGGCCCTGGGGTGGGGAACTGGCATACTGAGGTCACCTGTCCCAACACCTGATGTAGTGATGTAACCTGTCTATACAACTGGTGTACTGAGGTCACCTGTCTATACAACTGGTGTACTGATGTAACCTGTCTGTACAACTGGTGTACTGAGGTCACTTGTCTATACAACTGGTGTACTGATGTAACCTGTCTGTACAACTGGTGTACTGAGGTCACCTGTCTATACCACTGATGTACTGAGGTCACCTGTCAGTACAACTGGTGTACTGAGGTCACCTGTCTATACAACTGGTGTATTGAGGTCACCTGTCTATGCAACTGGTGTACTGAGGTCACCTGTCTATACAACTGATGTACTGAGGTCACCTGTCTATACAACTGGTGTACTATGGTCACCTGTCTATACAACTGGTGCACTGAGGTCACCTGTCTATACAACTGGTGTACTGACGTCACCTGTCTATACAACGGGTGCACTGAGGTCACCTGTCGATACAACTGATGTACTGAGGTCACCTGTCTATACAACTGCTGTACTGATGTCACCTGTCCATACACCTGGTGTACTAAATCACCTGCTATACAACTCCTGTACGGGAGGTCACCTTCCCTAGGGTAGCTCGTTCTGTTCATACCAGGTGGAGTTTCTCACCATACTAAGTGGAATTGGCCTGACTGACCTCATAACGGTGAACCTTTCACTGACCTGCAGAGTTGAACTGTTCCACCGACCACATAACATGTGAAACTGTTCCACCGACCACATAACATGTGAAACTGTTCCACCGACCACATAACATGTGAAACTGTTCCACTGACCACATAAACTGTGAAACTGTTCCACCGACCACATAACATGTGAAACTGTTCCACTGACCACATAACATGTGAAACTTCCACCGACCACATAACATGTGAAACTGTTCCACTGACCACATAACATGTGAAACTTCCACGACCACATAAAATGTGGAACAGTTTCACTGACCACATGAAATGTGGAAAGTTCACTGAACCACATAAAACATGGAACAGTTTCACTGAACCCGTAAAATGTGGACAGGGTCGACCGATTCATGAAACATGGAACCCCTAGTTTTCTTGCAAGGAAAGGTTGATACCATGACGAAAAAAGAAGGGAAAACGGTTCCAAAAAAAAATGAAGGGAAAACGGTTCACCAAAAAAAAAAGGGAAAACGGTTCACAAAAAAAAAAAGAAGGGAAAATGGTTCACAAAAAAAGAAGGGAAAACGGTTCACAAAAAAAAGGGAGAACGGTTCACACAAAAAAAAGAGAAGGGAAAACGGTTCACAAAAAAAAAGGGAAAACGGTTCACAAAAAAAAAAAGGGAAAACAGTTCACAAAAAAAAAGGAGGGAAAACGGTTCACACACACAAAAAAACAACCAAAAAACTGAATTCATAAACAGACATGACAAAAAAACAAAAGGCTAAAAAATGGTCACCACAATGACATGACAGAGGGCAGGAGAGAGAGAGAGAGAGAGAGATGCTCTGCAAATGTTGGAACAAGCCTAGAATCTCCAGACTGCATTTTATTGTGAAGACTGTCAGTTAGTTCTTTATGTATTTTGGTCTTTTTTTTTTTTGTCATAGAGAGTTCATTGACACGAACAACATCACAAGATTGTACTTGTGTGTATCAGTCTGCATGTGTTTACATGCACACCGGTATGCATGCATTCATGTGTTTACTTGTTTTTATGAGTGCAATTTAGCCATTCAGGCTGTCAATATATATATATATATATATACATATATTGCTTTTTGTGAACGCTTGTGCAATATTCTGTCCCTTGTTGTACAACTTCCTGCAAGGGAATCCAGTATAAGAACATGTATAAATTCCTATGGAAATGGTTCAACCTTCTTTTTGCCATACTGTAAGAAAAAAAAAGTGCAATAACTGTAATTTTTTTCCTTCAAAAACGACAAAATCGATTGAAAAAGAAAAGATTTTCACCGACATGTTGAATGATATATTGCATACATTTTAAATATGGTTTTTATCTGTTCACTTTTGAGTGCATATATTTGTAAATATTTTAAGCTCTTGGTTTTGAATTTCTTTTTATACTGTGATTCATAAGACTGTTCACTGTAAATGTCATGTATTTACACCTGCATACATGATTTACAAGTTCACGTGTTGTTTATTTTGTCCATGAAGGGAAATTATTTTGTGGTGACACATTGCAATACGTTTCACACATACTCAAACATATATACAAACACACACACACATGCACGCACACTCAACAGAAAGAACTAGACAAATTTACACAAGATGCACACAACAGAGTCTAGATTGCATGAACACCAGTTCTTTTCTTCATCTGCAGAGAAACACGTTTGTATTTTTCACCATCAGTTTCTGTACACATGGATAGTCTTTAGCCTTAAACCTCTTTTCCTTTTCATGCAGAGAAAGACTGCAGCACACGAAAGGAAAGCAATGGAGAGAGAGAGAGAGAGAGAGAGAGAGAGATTTAATGTATATTTCATGATCTGAACTATTTATATTGGAATTTATGCATTAAAATGGTGTAAAGACTCCAATGAATGCTGCTAACTCACAGCGTGAGAGAGATTGTGTGTGGATATGCATCTGGGTCCATACCAGTGCCTGTGAGTGTATATGTGCGTACATCACTTCAACTGTGTGTGTGTGTACATCACTTCAACTGGGTGATGTTGAAATAGTGCCTGTTTGTGAAATCTTCACATTTAAGGCCAAACTCTGCAAAGGAGAAAACAATGTGAGGTGATGCCAGAATTTCTTGGAATTCAAAGACACACACACACACACATGAATTCACACGAACACACACACACATACACACACAAAACACACTCACACACACACAAAACACACACACACACACACACGTATACACACACACATACACACAAAACACACACACACACATGTATTCACATGAACACACACACACACACACACATAAAACACACACACACACACACACACACACAAACAAAACCAAATCCCCTTACAAGTTCCAATCACCTAAGAAACTGTAGCCACCACGAGAATGCCGTGGTCTCCTCCCACCACTCAGAGGACCTCACTATTTTCATTGCCTGGGGACAGGACTACAGACTGACCACAAATCAGACAGATTTCCTCACTGTCTTTCTTTCTTTCTGCATACGCAGGTGCTCTACAAACTGAGCTATTCCGGCCCCCCATTTCCTCACTGATCTACAGCCCTGTGCAAGGCAACATTCCTCTGGATCACATGGAGGATGAAGAGGATCGTCATTCACTGATCTACAGCCCTGTGCAAGGCAACATTCCTCTGGATCACATGGAGGATGAAGAGGATCGTCATTCACTGATCTGCAGCCCTGTGTAAGGCAACATTCCTCTGGATCACATGGAGGATGAAGAGGATCGTCATTCACTGATCTACAGCCCTGTGCAAGGCAACATTCCTCTGGATCACATGGAGGATGAAGAGGATCGTCATTCACTGATCTGCTGCCCTGTGCAAGGCAACATTCCTCTGGATCACATGGAGGATGAAGAGGATCGACATTCACTGATCTGCAGCACTTGTAAGGCAACATTCCTCTGGATCACAGGGAGGATCGTCATTCACTGATCTGCAGCCCTGTGTAAGGCAACATTCCTCTGGATCACATGGAGGATGAATAGGATCGTCATTCACTGATCTGCAGCTCTGTGCAAGGCAACATTCCTCTGGATCACATGGAGGATGAAGAGGATCGACATTCACTGGATCACACATACAAGGTATATGCCCTTGTAAGGCAACATTTCTCTGGATCACAGGGAGGATGAAGAGGATCGTCATTCACTGATCTAGAGCCCTTGTAAGGCAACATTCCTCTGGATCACATGGAGGATGAAGAGGATCGTCATTCACTGATCTAGAGCCCTTGTAAGGCAACATTCCTCTGGATCACAGGGAGGATGAAGAGGATCGACATTCACTGATCTAGAGCCCTTGTAAGGCAACATTCCTCTGGATCACATGGAGGATGAAGAGGATCGTCATTCACTGATCTGCAGCCCTGTGTATGGCAACATTCCTCTGGATCACATGGAGGATGAAGAGGATCGTCATTCACTGATCTACAGCCTGGTGTAAGGCAACATTCCTCTGGATCACATGGAGGATGAAGAGGATCGTCATTCACTGATCTACAGCCTGGTGTAAGGCAACATTCCTCTGGATCACAGGGACGATGAAGAGGATCGTCATTCACTGATCTACAGCCCTGTGTAAGGCAACATTCCTCTGGATCACATGGAGGATGAAGAGGATCGTCATTCACTGATCTGCAGCCCTGTGCAAGGCAACATTCCTCTGGATCACATGGAGGATGAAGAGGATCGTCATTCACCGGAAAGAAGCTGAATTAGAAACTGGGCTTATTACACCGAGTCTTTGTTGCTGGTTTTTTTTTATCTGTCTCTTTTATTGTGTAAGATGGGATGTGTTGGGCTGTGGGTGATTCGTCCATTTCTGTAACCTTCCTTGAGACTGGGGTGGGCGTGGGGGTGGGGGTGGGGGTGGAGACTGCAGCATCCACCTGTTGGCACCACACTGAGAGAGGCACTTTCACCTTGCAGTTCATGCTGAGATCAGTCTTGATATCGTACCTAGACAGTTCTTCACCTTGCAGTTCATGCTGAGGTCACTCATCATATCATACCTAGACAGTTCTTCACCTTGCAGTTCATGCTGAGGTCGCTCATCATATCGTACCTAGACAGTTCTTCATACCTAGACAGTTCTTCACCTTGCAGTTCATGCTGAGGTCGCTCATCATACCATAACCAGACAGTTCTTCACCTTGCAGTTCATGCTGAGGACACTCATCATATCGTACCTAGACAGTTCTTCATACCTAGACAGTTCTTCACCTTGCAGTTCATGCTGAGGTCACTCATCATATCACACCTAGACAGTTCTTCATACCTAGACAGTTCTTCATACCCAGACAGTTCTTCATACCTAGACAGTTCTTCACCTTGCAGTTCATGCTGAAGACACACATCATATCATACCTAGACAGTTCTTCACCTAGCAGTTCATGCTGAGGTCACTCATCATATTATACCTAGACAGTTCTTCATACCTAGACAGTTCTTCACCTTGCAGTTCATGCTTAAGACACACATCATATCATACCTAGACAGTTCTTCACCTAGCAGTTCATGCTGAGGTCACTCATCATATCATACCTAGACAGTTCTTCATACCTAGACAGTTCTTCATACCCAGACAGTTCTTCATAACTAGACAGTTCTTCACCTTGCAGTTCATGCTGAAGACACACATCATATCATACCTAGACAGTTCTTCACCTAGCAGTTCATGCTGAGGTCACTCATCATATCATACCTAGACAGTTCTTCATACCCAGACAGTTCTTCATAACTAGACAGTTCTTCATCTTGTAGTTCATGCTGAGGTCATTCATCATATCCTACCTAGACAGTTCTTCACCTAGCAGTTCATGCTGAGGTCACTCATCATATCATACCTAGACAGTTCTTCATACCTAGACAGTTCTTCATACCCAGACAGTTCTTCATACCTAGACAGTTCTTCACCTTGCAGTTCATGCTGAGGTCATTCATCATATCCTACCTAGACAGTTCTTCACCGTGCAGTTCATGCTGAGGTCACTCATCATATCATACCTAGACAGTTCTTCATACCTAGACAGTTCTTGCAATTCATGCTGAGGTCACTCATCATATCATACCTAGACAGTTCTTCACTTAGCAGTTCATGCTGAGGTCATTCATCATATCATACCGAGACAGTTATTCACACCTAGACAGTTCTTCACCTTGCAGTTTGAGGTGCTAAGACATAGTGAGGTCAGTATCATATCATACCTAGACACTCAGTTATTCACCTTGCAGTTTGTATCGCTGACATGCTAGGGTCAGTCATATATTATACTTCAACACTCAATTATTCACCTTGCAGTTAGTATTGCTGAGGCATATGAAGTCAGTCATCATATCACACCTTGACACTCGGTTCTTCACCTTGCGGTTTGTATTGCTAAGACATACTGAGGTATATCATACCTTGACACTCAGTTATTCATCTTGCAGTTTGTATTGCTAAGACATACTGAGGTATATCATACCTTGACACTCGGTTCTTCACCTTGCGGTTTGTATTGCTAAGACATACTGAAGTATATCATACCTTGACACTCAGTTCTTCACCTTGCGGTTTGTATTGCTAAGACATACTGAGGTATATCATACCTTGACTCTCGGTTCTTCACCTTGCGGTTTGTATTGCTAAGACATGCTGAGGTATATCATACCTTGACACTCAGTTATTCACCTTGCAGTATGTATTGCTAAGACATGCTGAGGTACCGTAAAGTTCGGTCTATTGAGCGCACCTGTATATAAGCCGCACCCACTAAAATTTTTTTAAATCTGAACTTTTTTCACAAATAAGCCGCACTGGTTTATAAGCCGCAGATATATACAACACAGTCCGACGTGAAGCAGGCGGCAGCTGGCCGAGCATTGAGTTAACATAGTGTCGAAAATCAACACATACAATGTGTTCATAGCATTCATTGGCGTTTAAATAGGTCAGAATACAAGAGCATGTTTCCAGCTTTACTTCAGTCTCTTTTTTTTTTTTTTTTAGTTCGATGTGTTTTAAATCAATTAGAATCGAAGTTTTTATGAGGCTTCTTACAAGTGTTGTCTTTCCAACATCATTGCTTAAAAAAAAAAAAAAAAAAAAAAAAAAAAAAACCACATTAACGATGCGCTAGAAAGGCAGTTCTCTCCTGCATTCACTGGTGTATCAAGCTAGGCGATTGGTTGAGTACTCGAAAGCGCAAGCCAATCAAAGCAAAGGTATCAAATGCAAACCTTCACTCCCTGTCCACGATTTCAACAATGGCGGAACGAAGCCAAGGTCTGACAATGACCGAGTCGAATGCGCTAATCGTTTTTGAATTGCAAGACACACTTGGTAAGATAACGCGTATAATAACAAACCAGAACATTAATGAAACGATTTAATTGTTTTATTTCGCTTAATACCGTGCCAATGCTTAGTTATTTTGTTCGTAATTCAGCTAGTGTTAGTCAAGATTAAACAGGTCGGAAACGGCCCACACATTGCGCCGTTCGAAGCAATCGTATTTTGTAGAAGACAAACTGATGAAAAAAGATATCAGTAATGGGCTTTACTTATGTCGATTCCTGTATTTCTGAACGGGTTACTGATTCCATTACACGATTACAGAGAAAATCGTAGTTAAAAGCATCATAAAAATTCATGAACAGTAAACACGATATAGCGAGTTACAGAAAAGCTAAGAACAGACGAGGGTGTGGTGCTCCTGAAATCGGAAAAATCTGCAAATAAGCCGCATCGTTGTTTAAGCCGCAGGGTTTAGAGCTGGGGAAAAAAGTCGCGGCTTATAGTCCGAACTTTATGGTATATCACACCTTGACACTCAGTTATTCACCTTGCAGTTTGTATCGCTAAGACATGCTGAAGTATATCACACCTTGACACTCAGTTATTCACCTTGCAGTTTGTATTGCTAAGACATGCTGAGGTCACTCATCATATCCTACCTAGACAGTTCTTCACCTTGCAGTTTATGCAGAGGTCAGTCTTCATATCATACCTAGACACTCAAGTTCTTTACCTGAGACCAGTCAAATCACACCTAGACACTCAGTTATTCACCTTGCAGTTTGTAGTGTTACGATATACTGAGGTCAGTATCATATCATACCTAGACACTCAAGTTCTTCACCTTGCAGTTTGTATTGCTAAGACATGCTGAGGTATATCATACCTTGACAATCAGTTATTCACTTTGCAGTTTGTATTGCTAAGACATGCTGAGGTATATCATACCTTGACAATCAGTTATTCACCTTGCAGTTTGTATTGCTAAGACATGCTGAGGTATATCATACCTTGACACTCAGTTATTCACCTTGCAGTTTGTATTGCTAAGACATGCTGAAGTACATCATACCTTGACAATCAGTTATTCACCTTGCAGTTTGTATCGCTAAGACATGCTGAAGTATATCATACCTAGACACTCAGTTATTCACCTTGCAGTTTGTATTGCTAAGACATACTGAGGTCAGTCATATTATATTTCACAGTGATAATTCTTACCCACAAATATGCGTCTCTGATGGATAAACTTCCCATCTGACGCACTGGAATTCAGGCCAGTGCATCACAAAAACGCACCAGAATTTACCGTGACGCACTGATTTTCTCCTGTACGCATTACAACTCTGAGCGCCGCATCACACAAAAGGGCTTTCATCCTATCCGCCATGATCTAAGTTAAAAATGTAAATTTCCTCGATGTTTTAGAACATTCTGAATCGATGAACAACTTCTGCCTGAGAACTCTTCTCTACTGAAAACCAACAAGAGTCGCTAAACAGATTAGGCCTATCCAGTCTATGATTGGACCACAAGATCACATGATTCTGCTAAGTGGGAAAAGCCTGGAAAACCCTAGGAATTTCGGCTTTTCGGAATAAAAATCCGACAGTTCAGCTGTGGCTCATGGGTGATAATGCAGTCAAAAGTCAACGATCTGTGCAACATGACCAGTTTGGATAATCAAAATGGCTCCGTTCTGGACATACGAATGTGTTGCTCACAGAGCAAGAATGGCCAGTCTACAGTTTCATTGTAGGTTCCATCGGACTTCCGATGATCATTGCATAGCGATTGGAATTTGGTCATACAATAAAATGTTTCAACATGGAAGGAAATGGCTTGCGTAGCCGAAATTCTGTGATGATAATGGAAGAGGACATCCCACAAGCGAAGTTTCACTGTTTAAATCCTGATAGTGTAGGTGCTCACATTTACTCATGTTAGTTGATAACACTTTAAAAACATAGGGACACGGATATGAATAAATAATATTTAGCACAGTCTGGAATGTTTCATCAACTTTATTACAAGCACCTCTTTTCTTATGTATTTCTGTCTCTTTCTCTGTGGATTTATGCGTGTGAGCCAGTGAGAGCATGCTTGTGTGTGTGTGGTGTGTGTGTGTGTGTTGTGCACTACATTTTCTAGCAGTTGTTAATGGTGACCCCCTAAATATTTTTGTGACCCCCTGAAAATTTGAAAGGGAGTTTTTCGTACCGAGCCTGACCCCCTGATTTTTAGGAAATAATGATCACTGCTTCAACACTCGGTTCTTCACCTTGCAGTTTATGCTGAAGTCAGTCTTCATATCATACCTAGACACTCAGTTATTCACCTTGCAGTTTGTATTTGCCCAGACATATGAAGTCAGTCATCGTATCATGCTTCAACACTCAACCATTATTCAAAAGAAAAAACAAACCAACATGTCTGGGAGAGGAATGATGATGCTGCCAGTTGGTGGGACAACAGTTGGGATGAGGAAGGCGACTGGAGTTTGGGTGGGATGGGGAGGGGCACTCATTGCATTATCCACAATAACAAGCAGATGACTGTTATTAAAGCATGTTTAAGTCTCCTTCTAGTGTATGCGAATGTGTGTGTGTGTGCGTGTGCGTGTGTGTGTGTGTGTGTGTAGGTAGGATAAGATAATGTTGCTTATAGCCCAGCCGACCGCAAAGGGCCACATCAGGGCGTGTGTGTGTAGTGTAGTGTGTGTGTGTGTGTGTGTGTAGGTGTGTGTGTATATGTATGTGTGAGCATGCACGCGCATGCATATGTGTGCCTGAAAATGAAAATATTTCTTGGTCACCTGCACACACACACACACACACACACACACACACACACACACACATAAAAACACACACACACACACACAAACAAACACAAATACACACACACACAAACACACACATATACAAACACAAATACACATACAAACACACAAATACACACACACAAACACATACACAAATACACACACACAAACACACACATATACAAACACAAATACACACACATAAACACACAAGCCGGACTCATGAATGGTTTGACATACCCTCCCCCTCCAAATTCAAGAGATAAGAACACCAAAAGTTGATGATTCTGTGGCTGGGTTTGGGGGCAAGCTGGAGTGAGCGGATGGGGAATATTGCTCGTGAGGTGACACTGGAGGTGAGACAGCTGAAACCACAACAATAAAACCACCGGCAACATCTGCTGGCTAGTGGCTACACCACCGGCAACATCTGCTGGCTAGTGGCTAAACCCCCGGCAACATCTGCTGGCTAGTGGCTTAACCCCCGGCAACATCTGCTGGCTAGTGGCTAAACGCCTGGCAACATCTGCTGGCTAGTGGCTAAACGCCTGGCAACATCTGCTGGCTAGTGGCTAAACGCCTGGCAACATCTGCTGGCTAGTGGCTTGTCAGCACAATGCTCCCCTCTGTGCTGTCCAGCACCACAGTCACCACTCTGTCCTCACTGTCCACAGTCACCACATTGTCCACAGTCACCACACTGTCCATATTCACTACATCATCCACATTTACATTGTCCACAGTCACCATGTAATCTGCATTGTCCACAGTCACATTGCCCACATTCACATTGTCCACAGTCACCGCATTGTCCACATTCACATTGTCCACAGTCACCGCATTGTCCACATTCTCATTGTCCACAGCCACCACATTCACATTGTCCACAGTCACCGCATTGCCCACATTCACATTGTCCACAGTCACCGCATTGCCCACATTCACATTGTCCACTTTCACCACATTCACATTGTCCACAGTCACCGCATTGCCCACATTCACATTGTCCACAGTCACTGCATTGCCCACATTCACATTGTCCACAGTCACCACATTCACATTGTCCACATTCACATTGTCCAACAACTCCTCCACTGGCTGCAGAAGCGAGGAGGGAGGCGGGGGATGAGGCAGGAGGGTGGTCACATGACCCAGAGACCCATCCTCGTACCGAATGATCTGCGTCACCCGGTCAGAAGCGTAGTGCAGAAGGTCAGCGACACGAGCAGTCCTGTTGCTGACCCACTGATGACCAGGGTCCACTGAGGGAAAACTGCTCAGCATTCCGCCATCTATGACCCTCCCATCATCACCCAGCGTCCGTTGTGGTGGTGGTGGTGGTGGTGGTGGTGGTGGCGGCAGCGACGGCTGAAAGCCCAACGCCGGCATATCCACAGGGTTCGGCACAACACTGCCGCTGTTTGGAGCACGGGAGACTTGCTCAGTGCGTCGCGCTCCCAGCTCTCTCGCCCAGCCTGGGTGGAGCTTGTCAGCCTGCGCCATCTTTTTCCCCAGCAGGGACCCATCGAGGTGCTTGCTCCTGTGAGTGGTGTAGCCCCGGAGATGTTTGAACTTTGCCCCGCACTGCTCACAGACATAGGGCCGATACTGAAGGTGCAGTGCTGGGCTCTCCGCTCGTCTCCCGCTCCCCTCCCCAGCCTGCTCGCCCCTCAGCTTTGTGGGGGAGGCTCTCTTCGCCTTGGAGGGGGCGGCGTGAACGCGGAGGTGTCGTTTGAGGGTGAGGGCGTCCCCGTAGCGGATGCCGCAGAACTGGCACTGGAAGGGTCGGCTCTCTGCCACAGCCTTGAGGTCGCCCGCTGTCTGGGGGTCAACACCATCCCTGTTGTCAGCGTCGGCACTGGACTCACGGTGGACCAGCTTGTGGTTGTGGAGGGTGGTCCAGTCGGCAAAGGCGGCCACACACTGGCCACAGGCATAGGGCCTCTCACCTGCAGGAGATAAAAATGGTATCAGGCATTCCCCTCTTACCCCTTCCCCCCCCCCCCCCCCTTTTAAAAAAATAGTTTGCCATACATTCCTGTTATTCAAATTTTAAAGCCCCCCCTTTTTAAAAAAAAAGTTTGTCATACATTCCTGTTATTCAAATTTTAAAGTCTTATCACATGATTAGCTCTATTCATTGCTTGGTTATAGTTCATACTAAGCATGAAAAAAGACAGACACACGTCAGTGCCAGAAGCTGTTTTCCTTCCATGCAACAGCTGTAGCTTGAACCGGTGCAAATGTCCATCACTGCAGAGCCCTGCTCTGGCATCTTTCCTCTACGGTCACTGTAAGGTTAACAGGTAGGCAAACTGTCTTCCTCCACTGTAAGGTTAACAGGTAGGCAAACCGTCTTCCTCCACTGTAAGGTTAACAGGTAGGCAAACCGTCTTCCTCCACTGTAAGGTTAACAGGTAGGCAAACTGTCTTCCTCCACTGTCACTGTAAGGTTAAACAGGTAGGCAAACCGTCTTCCTCCACTGTAAGGTTAACAGGTAGGCAAACTGTCTTCCTCCACTGTCACTGTAAGGTTAACAGGTAGGCAAACCGTCTTTCCTCCACTGTCACTGTAAGGTTAACAGGTAGGCAAACCGTCTTTCCTCCACGGTCACTGTAAGGTTAACAGGTAGGCAAACCGTCTTTCCTCCACAGTCACTGTAAGGTTAACAGGTGGGCAAACCGTCTTTCCTCCACGGTCACTGTAAGGTTAACAGGTAGGCAAACTGTCTTCCTCCACTGTCACTGTAAGGTTAACAGGTAGGCAAACCGTCTTTCCTCCACTGTCACTGTAAGGTTAACAGGTAGGCAAACCGTCTTTCCTCCACGGTCACTGTAAGGTTAACAGGTAGGCAAACCGTCTTTCCTCCACTGTAAGGTTAACATAGGCAAACCATCTTTCCTCCACTGTAAGGTTAACATAGGGAAACCGTCTTTCCTCCACTGTCACTGTAAGGTTAACAGGTAGGCAAACCGTCTTTCCTCCACTGTCACTGTAAGGTTAACAGGTAGGAAAACCATCTTCCTCCACTGTCACTGTAAGGTTAATAGGTAGGCAAACTGTCTTTCCTCCACGGTCACTGTAAGGTTAACAGGTAGGCAACCGTCTTTCCTCCACTGTCACTGTAAGGTTAACAGGTAGGCAAATCGTCTTTCCTCCACGTCACTGTAAGGTTAACAGGTAGGCAAACCGTCTTTCCTCCACTGTCACTGTAAGGTTAACAGGTAGGCAAATCGTCTCTCCTCCACGGTCACTGTAAGGTTAACAGGTAGGCAAACCGTCTTTCCTCCACAGTCACTGTAAGGTTAACAGGTAGGCAACTGTCTTTCCTCCACTGTCACTGTAAGGTTAACAGGTAGGCAAACCGTCTTTCCTCCACAGTCACTGTAAGGTTAACAGGTAGGCAACCGTCTTTCCTCCACTGTCACTGTAAGGTTATCAGGTAGGCAAACCGTCTTTCCTCCACTGTCACTGTAAGGTTAATATGTAGGCAAACCATCTTTTCTCCACTGTAAGGTTAACAGGTAGGCAAACCGTCTTTCCTCCACTGTCACTGTAAGGTTAACAGGTAGGCAAACCGTCTTTCCTCCACGGTCACTGTAAGGTTAACAGGTAGGCAAACCGTCTTCCTCCACGGTCACTGTAAGGTTAATAGGTAGGCAAACTGTCTTTCCTCCACCGTCACTGTAAGGTTAATAGGTAGGCAAACAGTCTTTCCTCCACTGTAAGGTTAACAGGCAGGCAAACTGTCTTCCTCCACTGGCACTGTAAGGTTAACAGGTAGGCAAACCGTCTTTCCTCCACTGTCACTGTAAGGTTAACAGGTAGGCAAACCGTCTTTCCTCCACTGTAAGGTTAATAGTTACGCAAACCGTCTTCCTCCACTGTAAGGTTAACAGGTAGGCAAACCGTCTTCCTCCACTGTAAGGTTAACAGGTAGGCACACTGTCTTTCCTCCACTGTAAGGTTAACAGGTAGGCACACTGTCTTTCCTCCACTGTAAGGTTAATAGGTAGGCACACTGTCTTCCTCCACTGTAAGGTTAACAGGTAGGCAAACTGTCTTTCCTCCACTGTCACTGTAAGGTTAATAAGTAGGCACACTGTCTTTCCTCCACTGTTACTGTAAGATTAACAGGTAGGCAAACCGTCTTTCCTACACAAACACTGTAAGGTTAATAGGTAGGCAAACTGTCTTTCCTCCATGGTCACTGTAAGGTTAATAGGTAGGCACTGTCTTTCCTACATAAACACTGTAAGGTTAATAGGTAGGCAAACCATCTTTCCTCCACTGGTACTGTAAGGTTAATAGGTAGGCGAACTATCTTTCCAACACAAAGACTGTAAGGTTAACAGATAGGCTGACTACCTTCCAACCACTGAAATTGTAACGTTAATAGACAGACTATCTCTTCTCAAGACCTTAAAGATGCGTCCATTGTTCATCTCTACAAATGCAAAGGAAACCGTCAGGTCTGCGATAACTATTGTGGAATTTCCCTACTATCCATCAGGTTAATAGATAGGCTAGTTAGGGAGATGGAATAGCTGACCTGACTAACATTGTAAGGTTAGTGGATAGGCTAGTTAGAGCGATGGAATAGCTGATTGACATTGTAAAGTTAATAGGCTAGTTAGGGAGATGGAATAGCTGATCGGCATTGTAAGGTTTAATAGATAGGCTAGTTTGGGAGATGGAATAGCTGATTGACATTGTAAGGTTTAATAGATAGGCTAGTTAGAATGATGGGATAGCTGATTGACATTGTCAGGTGAATGGATAGTCTAGTTAGGGAGATGGAATAGCTGACTGACATTGTCAGGTTAATGGATAGGCTAGTGAGGGAGATGGGATAGCTGATTTACATTGTAAGGTTAATAGATAGTCTAGTTAGGGAGATGGAGTAGCTGACTGACATTATCAGGTTAATGGATAGGCTAGTGAGGGAGATGGGATAAATGATTGACATTGTCAGGTTAATAGATAGGCTAGTTAGGGAGATGAAATAGCTGACTGACATTGTCAGGTGAATGGATAGGCTAGTTAGGGAGATGGAATAGCTGATTGACATTGTAAGGTTTAATAAATAGGCTAGATGGGGAGATGGAATAGCTGATTGACATTGTACGGTTTAATAAATAGGCTAGTTAGGGAGATGGAATAGCTGACTGGCATTGTCAGGTTAATAGATAGGCTAGTTAGGGAGATGGAATAGCTGACTGGCATTGTAAGGTTAATAGATAGGCTAGTTAGGGAGATGGAATAGCTGACTGGCATTGTCAGGTTAATGGATAGGCTAGTGAGGAGATGGGATAAAATGATTGACATTGTCAGGTTAATAGATAGGCTAGTTAGGGAGATGGAATAGGTGACTGACATTGTAAGGTTAATAGGCTAGTTAGGGAGATGGAATAGCTGATTGACATTGTCAGGTTCATGGATAGGCTAGTTAGGGAGATGGAATAGCTGATTGACATTGTCAGGTTCATGGATAGGCTAGTTAGGGAGATGGAATAGCTGACTGACATTGTCAGGTTCATGGATAGCTAGTTAGGGAGATGGAATAGCTGATTGACATTGTCGGGTTCATGATAGGCTAGTAGGGAGATGGAATAGCTGATTGACATTGTCAGGTTCATGGATAGGCTAGTTAGGGAGATGGAATAGCTGATTGACATTGTCAGGTTCATGGATAGGCTAGTTAGGGAGATGGAATAGCTGACTGACATTGTCAGGTTAATGGATAGGCTAGTTAGGGAGATGGAATAGCTGACTGACATTGTCGAGTTAATGGACAGACTAGTTAGGGAGATGGAATAACTGAGATGGTGGAGTGCCAGTTAACTGTCTTTCCTCCACTGACATATTAAGGCTCACAGATAGGTTAACTGTCTTTCCTCCACAGACACAGTAAGGTTCACAGATAGGTTAACTGTCTTTCCTCCACTGACATAGTAAGGTTCACAGATAGGTTAACTGTCTTTCCTCCACTGACATAGTAAGGTTCACAGATAGGTTAACTGTCTTTCCTCCACTGACATAGTAAGGTTCACAGATAGGTTAACTGTCTTTCCTCCACTGACATAGTAAGGTTCACAGATAGGTTAACTGCCTTTCCTCCACTGACATAGTAAGGTTCACAGATAGGTTAACTGTCTTTCCTCCACTGACATAGTAAGGCTCATAGATAGGTTAACTGTCTTTCCTCCACTGACATTATAAGGTTCACAGACAGTCTACCTATCTTTCTTCCACTGACATAGTAAGGTTCATAGATAGGTTACCTGTCTTTCCTCCACTGACATAGTAAGTCTTAAAGGTAATTAATAGCGAATCGCCAAGAAAATGTAGACAAACGAATCACAAGACAAAACACGACACATTTCGACTTCTTAGGTCTTCTTCAGGCAAGACACAAAACACTTAGGACAACGAAAATGAAAAAGCAATCACTTATCTTCATTCACTTCAGTGCAAGATGGGCGCTGAATTCATAATAAGGTTCATAGATAGGTGAACTGTCTTTCCTCCACTGACATAGTAAGGTTCATAGATAGGTTAAATGTCTTTTCTCCACTGACATAGTAAGCTTCATAGATAGGTTAACTGTCTTTCCTCCACTAACCCAGAAAGGTTTATAGATAGGTTATCTGTCTTTCTTCCACTGACATAGTAAGCTTCATAGATAGGTTAACTGTCTTTCCTCCACTAACATAGAAAGGTTTATAGATAGGTTAACTGTCTTTCCTCCACTGACATAGTAAGGTTCATAGATAGGTTAACTGTCTGCCCTCCACTGACATAGTAAGTTTCATAGATAGGTCAACTGTCTTTCCTCCACTAACATAGAAAGTTTTATAGATAGGTTAACTGTCTCTCCTCCACTAACATAGTAAGGTTCATAGATAGGTTAACTGTCTTTCCTCCACTGACATAGTAAGCTTCATAGATAGGTTAACTGTCTTTCCTCCACTAACATAGAAAGGTTTATAGATAGGTTAACTGTCTTTCCTCCACTGACATAGTAATGTTCACAGATAGGTTAACTGTCTTTCCTCCACTGACATTTTAAGGTTCAAAGATAGGTTAAATGTCTTTACTCCACTGACATAGTAAGGTTCATAGATAGGTTAAATGTCTTTCCTCCTCTGACGCAGTAAGCTTCATAGATAGGTTAACTGTCTGCCCTCCACTGACATAGTAAGCTTCATAGATAGGTTAACTGTCTTTCCTCCACTGACATAGTTTGAATGACAAATCGAACTGAACATCAAGTCCATCGGATGGGGACTATAAGCGAGTCAGACCCGTGTGCCTTCCTGGCCCCCTGCACACGTTAAAGAACGCACGGCAGTTGAAAATTGAAAAGAGCAGGGGTGTCCCCGCTGCCCTGGCAAAATTGATGTAGATTGAAGATAGCCACCTGGTATTTCTTACCAAGCCACAAAAATTGTCACTTACTGTTATTGTGTGCCATCGTGTACCGGTGGAAATGGAGGACACGTATAAACATCGCATGCATCCTATGAGAGAAACTGGAGGAATAAATGAGATAAATGAAAATGAGTGACTGATATTTGAATGGTACGGGAAACAACTGAATGAGCGCCAGTAGGCTGCTCTTCGGCCGGCTCTACCTGGGTAGGCAGCCCGTTGAGTGAGTGAGGTAGTGTGTTTATTGTAAAGCGCTTAGAGCTTGGTCTGTGACCGAGGATAGGCGCTATATAAATACCCAATATAATAATATAATAATAATAGTACGGTTCACAGATAGGTTAAATGTCTTTCCTCCTCTGACACAGTAAGCTTCATAGATAGGTTAACTGTCTGCCCTCCACTGACATAGTAAGGTTCATAGATAGGTTAAATGTCTTTCCTCCTCTGACGCAGTAAGCTTCATAGATAGGTTAACTGTCTGCCCTCCACTGACATAGAAAGGTTCACAGATAGGTTAACTGTCTTTCCTCCACTGACATAGTAAGGTTCACAGATAGGTTAACTGTCTTTCCTCCACTGACATTTTAAAGTTCAAAGATAGGTTAAATGTCTTTACTCCACTGAAATTATATGGTTCACAGACAGCCTACCTATCTTTCTTCCACTGACATAGTAAGCTTCATAGATAGGTTAAATGTCTTTCCTCCTCTGACGCAGTAAGCTTCATAGATAGGTTAACTGTCTGCCCTCCACTGACAGAGTAAGCTTCATAGATAGGTTAACTGTCTTTCCTCCACTGAAATTATAAGGTTCACAGACAGTCTACCTATCTTTCTTCCACTGACATAGTAAGCTTCATAGATAGGTTACCTGTCTTTCCTCCACTGACATTATAAGGTTCATAAGACAGGCTAACTAGACTTCTCGTGAGGTCCACAGATAGGCCAAGAGCTACATGACCTACACTGAAACAACCACAAAGTACAGATTATGCGGATTATTTCTCTTGGTAACGAGAAGTCTCTACATCCAAACCTGATGTCCCTTTATGCCTTGCAGTCCATACTCCCTCAATGTCATTCTGATCATGTCTTGCACTGATGATCAGAAGCATTGTTAAAGTACCAACAAAAAAAGAACAACCCATATGGCTTGGCCTTTCCGGTTCCTGCTCTCTTTCCTGAACAATATCAATACTGGAACAACTGCCATTACTTTCAGACAATCCCTTTATACAACATCACCACATCTGCTCTCTTTTCTGAACAATAGTAATACTGGAACAACTGCCATTACTTTCAGACAATCCCTTCATACATCATCACATCTGCTCTCTTTTCTGAACAATAGTAATACTGGAACAACTGCCATTACTTTCAGACAAATCCCTTCATACATCTGCTCTCTTTTCTGAACAATATCAATACTGGAACAACTGCCATTACTTTCAGACAATCCCTTTTACACAACATCACCACATCTGGCCAGTAACACCAGTCATGATAACGGCCTGTGACAATGACGACAGATATAACTTGACCGGTGACAGACGTCATAACCCGACCAGTCAGATTTCAAACCCAAGAACTGGCTTACCTGTGTGCACGCGGATGTGGCGCGTCAGACTGCGCTTGGCCGCAAAGGCCGTTCCGCAGCGGTCACACACGTAGGGTTTGTCGCCCGTGTGGCTTCTCATGTGACCCTGTCGTCACAAATACACACAGTGTGGTCAAAGTGCATTGCATGGTATGGGTCTGGGCTGGTCAGCAATGTCACTATCGTCACGCCTGATGTAACTGTGCTTGGACAGTGCGTAGGAAGTGTTCAACAGTTCTCTTACCTGTCAGCCATCATTAGCAATGACAACATGAGAGAAACTCAGACACTTGTGTATCAAACGACAAAATAGAAAAATCAGCAAGAGATTATCTATTTAATAACTGAACACACAGATTGTGCATGGTAAACAAGAGTCAGGTTCATTTCTTTTTTTTTTTTTTTTTTAAAAAGGAAAATGGGAACAGAAATACGATGGAGGCCCCACTTTAAAAAAAAAGTGAAAATAAAAAAAAAGAAAGAAAAGAAAAGAAAAAGAAAGGAAAAGGTTGGAGGATTCAAAAGTAAAAAGAAAAAAAAATCATTAGCAACGAAGGTATCAAACCAAAAAATCCTGTTAGGGGCAAGAGAGACAACATCAACACAGGGGCAGCAGACAACATCAAGACAGGGACAGAGACAACATCAACACAGCCTACACTACAACCTGTATAGAAGTACAACATCATCAATGCCTACACTACAACCTGTATAGAAGTACAACATCATCAATGCCTACACTACAACCTGTAGGGAAAGACAACATCAACACTGTCTACACTACAACCTGTATGGAAAGACAACATCAACACTGTCTACACTACAACCTGTACGGAAGGACAGCATCAACACTGTCTACACTACACCCTGTATGGAAAGACAACATCAACACTGTCTACACTACACCCTGTATGGAAAGACAACATCAACACTGTCTACACTACACCCTGTACGGAAAGACAACATCAACACTGTCTACACTATACCCTGTACGGAAAGACAATATCAACACTGTCTACACTACACCCTGTATGGAAAAACAACATCAACACTGTCTACACCACACCCTGTATGGAAGGACAGCAAAGTCATTGTGAAAGACAAAATTCGCCTCCTGCATGCACAGGCATTATCCCTCTTCTGATATGTCTGTGAGACATGAAATCTGACAGTGGATCTTCTGATATGTCTGCGAGACATGAAATTTCACAGTGAATCTTCTGATGTGTATGTGAGACATGAAATCTCACAGTGGATCTTCTGATATGTATGTGAGACATGGAATCTCACAGTGGATCTGGAAAGAAGAAATCTAATCCATGAAAAAAAGATCTAACAGCAAGATGCTAAACATGGGGTATACAGATCATATTGCCAATGAACAAGAGCATCAGATCATCAAGCAGCACCTCAGACCAGGTAGGGTAAGGTAATGTTGCTTATAGCCCAGCCGACCGTAAAGGGCCATATCAGGGCTGTCACCATGTTAAAGACAATTCACACGTCATCACAAAAAAAAAAAAATCAAATAAAATAAAAATAAGAAATTCACGCATCTCTTTGAAATACACATTCTAAAAACGCACCAGAAACTTCTTTAAAAATCTTTCATCCGTAAAATCTTAACTCTTTCATTCCTACTTTTCTATGAACCATTACTTCCTTCTGTTCCTAGATTCTTATAATACGAGCATTCCCTTCATTCCTGGATATGAGAGAGAAAAAAAAGACGAAGTGTAAATGAGAACTGCCATGTATGCAGTAGCAAACCGGCCAGAATAGAGCAGCGACCACTTTCCCACGCTGCATCCATTCCATTCATAAACACAGCCGCGTGAGTGACCCGGTCATGATGTGTACCGATGACACGACTCGCGCGAAGTTCAAAGCGCTTTCCGCGAGAACCAATTTTCCGGGCTGCAGGAAGGAAAGGAGGAATTTTGTGCTGCCCAGTTTTCCGGGCTGCAGGAAGGAAGGGTAGGATTTCTGCAAACAGGAAAACCGGGTTGTTGGGATGAAAGAGTTAAACCAGATGAAGATCTTCTTACATCAGTTGAGAAAAGAAAACAAAGTCAGTATGCCCATCAAACAAGTTCCAGCGGCCTTGCTGAAACAATGCTCTATGGAACTGTTGAAGGGAGAGATGGAGGGAAATACAGAAAAAGAAAGGAAATGAGGGGGGCTGACAACACAGCAGAGTGGACAGGGAAAACATCTACAGAGACCCGGACCTTGGCACAGAACCAACAGAACTGGAGGAACCTGCTGAACTGTTCTCCACTGTGGTGCCCCCATGACTCCTCACAGAGATGTCAGAGGAGAAGAAGTACAGACTGGTTCCCAGAAAACACACGAAGGGCTTGTCGTCCACCTGACTCTGCAAGTGTCCCTGTCGCGGGAGTACCACTTCCTCCCTTCCTCATCATAACAACATGACCCTGTCACCGCAGTAATACTCCTACTCACTGAATGTTCTCCCTTTCTCATCATAACAGAAGTGACCTTGTTACTGCAGTAATACTCCTACGTACTGGATGGTCTCCCTTTCTCATCATAAGAGAAGTGACCTTGTCACCGCAGTAATATTCCTACATACTGGATGGTCTCCCTTTCTCAACATAACAACATGACCCTGTCACCGCAGTAATACTCTATGTACTGGATGGTCTCCCTTTCTCATAACAACATGACCCTGTCACCGCAGTAATACTCTATGTACTGGATGGTCTCCCTTTCTCATAACAACATGACCCTGTCACCGCAGTAATACTCTATGTACTGGATGGTCTCCCTTTCTCAACATAACAACATGACCCTGTCACCGCAGTAATACTCCTATGTACTGGATGGTCTCCCTTTCTCAACATAACAACATGACCCTGTCACCGCAGTAATACTCCTATGTACTGGATGGTCTCCCTTTCTCAACATAACAACATGACCCTGTCACCGCAGTAATACTCTATGTACCGGATGGTCTCCCTTTCTCATAACAACATAATTCTGTCACCGCAGTAATACTCCTATGTACTGGATGGTCTCCCTTTCTCAACATAACAACATGACCCTGTCACCACAGTAATACTCCTATGTACTGGATGGTCTCCCTTTCTCAACATAACAACATGACCCTGTCACCGCAAGTAATACTCCTATGTACTGGATGGTCTCCCTTTCTCAACATAGCAACATGACCCTGTCACCGCAGTAATACTCTATGTACTGGATGGTCTCCCTTTCTCAACATAACAACATGACCCTGTCACCGCAGTAATACTCTTATGTACTGGATGGTCTCCCTTTCTCACATAACAACATGACCCTGTCACCGCAGTAATACTCTTATGTACTGGATGGTCTCCCTTTCTCAACATAACAACATGACCCTGTCACCGCAGTAATACTCCTACACACTGGATGGTCTCCCTTCCTCATCATAACAACATGACCCTGTCACTGCAGTAATACTCCTACACACTGGATGGTTCCCTTCCTCATAACAACATGACCCTGTCACCACAGTAATACTCCTATGCACTGGATGGTCTCCTTTTCTCATCATAACAACATGACCCTGTCACCGCAGTAATACTCCTATGTACTGGATGGTCTCCTTCCTCAACATAACAACATGACCCTGTCACTGCAGTAATACTCCTACGTACTGGATGGTCTCCCTTCCTCAACATAACAACATGACCCTGTCACCACAGTAATACTCCTATGCACTGGATGGTCTCCCTTCCTCATAACAACATGACTCTGTCACTGAAGTGATACTCCCACAGCTCTGGATGGTCTCCCTTCCTCATCATTACAATGTTAAATGTGATCCTGTCATTGCAGGAACCGTCCTACATTGGGTGCTCTCCCTTTTTGATCCTGACAATGAGACCCTGTCCTGGGTCTTGTGGGACTGGCATCATAGCCTCATGAAAAGTAAACCTATGGAAACTGTACGGGTCATGGGTAAACCCCATCATCAGAAATGGTTTGTCAAAACTGACCTTGTATAAAGGTTAAGGATGCTGAAGCGCTAGTGGTTATGCACCTAAAGTACATGAAGGGGATGACACAATGATCGATGGTAATGTTGAAGCGGTTCAAAACCCTAGCTATCACAGCAGTCGTACCTTGAGCCCTTCCTTCTGACGAAAGCGGTGGCCACACAACTGGCAGACGTAGGGGCGCTCATCGGTGTGCACGCGGCTGTGCGTGCGCAGTGAGGTGGTGTCAAAAAACTGCTTGTCACACCGAGGGCAGGGGTAAGGCCGCACCCCATCGTGGGCCATCTGGTGCCTCTTCAGGCTGCGCACATATCCAAAGGCTGCAGAACACCGCGAACACTTGTAGGGTTTTTCCCCTGCCAACACAACAGTCCTGGGCATTTTAGTTGTAGGGCTTTTCTCTGCCATCACAACAACCCTGGGCATTTTAGTTGTAGGGTTTTTCCCCTGCCATCACAACAACCCTGGGCATTTTAGTTGTAGGGTTTTTCCCTGCCAACACAACAACCCTGGGCATTTTAGTTGTAGGGCTTTTCCCCTGCCATCACAACAACCCTGGGCATTTTAATTGTAGGGTTTGCCCCCTGCCATCACAACCCTGGGCATTTTAATTGTAGGGTTTTTCCCCTGCCATCACAACAACCCTGGGCATTTTAGTTACAGGGCTTTTCTCTGCTATCACAAGTCCTGGGCATTTTAGTTACAGGGCTTTTCCCTGCTATCACAACAATCCTGAGCATTTTAGTTACAGGGCTTTTCTCTGCTATCACAACAACCCTAGGCATTTTAGTTGTAGGGCTTTTCTCTGCTATCACAACAATCCTGAGTATTTTAGTTATAGGGCTTTTCCCTGCTATCACAACAATTCTGGGCATTTTAGTTCTAGGGCTTTTCTCTGCTATCACAACAATTCTGGGCATTTTAGTTGTAGGGCTTTCCTCTACTATCACAACAGTCCTGGGCATTTTAGTTACAAAGTTTTTCTCTGCTATCACAACAATCCTCAGCATTTTAGTTACAGGGCTTTTCTCTGCTATCACAACAATCCTCAGCATTTTAGTTACAGGGCTTTTCTCTGCTATCACAACAAACCTGGGTATTTTAGCTATAGGGCTTTTCTCTGCTATCACAACAAACCTGAGTATTTTAGTTGTAGGGCTTTTCTCTTCTATCACAACAATCCTGGGCATTTTAGTTACAGGGCTTTTCTCTGCTATCACAACAAACCTGGGTATTTTAGCTATAGGGCTTTTCTCTGCTATCACAACAAACCTGAGTATTTTAGTTGTAGGGCTTTTCTCTTCTATCACAACAATCCTGGGCATTTTAGTTACAGGGCTTTTCTCTGCTATCACAACAAACCTGGGTATTTTAGTTGTAGGGCTTTTCTCTGCTATCACAACAATCCTGAGCATTTTAGCTGTAGGGCTTTTCTCTGCTATCACAAAAATCATAAGCATTTCAGTTGTAAGGCTTACTACCATCACAACAATCCTGGGCATATTAGTTGTAGGGCTTTTCTCTGCTATCATAACAATCCTCTGCATTTTAGTTATAGGGCTTTTCTCTGCTATCACAAAAATCATAAGCATTTTAGTTGTAGGGCTGTTCTCCTGCCGTCACAAAAATCATAAGCATTTTACTTGTATAGCTTTTCTCCTGCCATCTCAAAAGCCATGAGCGTTTGACTAGCTGGCCTTTTCTTATAACATCACAAAAACCATGAGCGTTTGACTAGCTGGCCTTTTCTCCTGCCATCACAAAAACGTTTTACTCGCATCCCTTTTCTTCTAACATTACAACCATCCCTAGCTTTTCACTTGCAGGGCTTCCCTCCTGTCATTAAAAAAAAACCCAAAAACATCCAAGCATTCCACTTCCCAACAAAATTCTCCTCACTCATCCCCCCTCCCCCCAAATTCCCAGATAAGACACATTCCTCACAATTCACACTTACCCTCCAACTCCCCTCCCTCAAACACTCCGCCTGTCAGTTAAAACACTTCCAATATACACACCCTCATTACACACACCCTTCCAATAAACAAACCCTCCCTATGAATACTCTTTCAAGAAACATACCCTCCCTCTAAACACCCTTTTATTCAATAATCACTTCTCTAAAAAAAAAAAAAAAGCAACAACAACAAAAAAAAACCTCTCACACATCTTGCCTATAACCAGCCATCCAATAAATCCTCCATAAACATCTTTCCAATAAACACACACTCCCTGTAAACATCCTTCCGATAAAGACACTCTCCCGTAAACATTTTTTCAAGAACCACTTTTCAGCAAATACCCCAATCTTACTAAAAAAAAAAAAAAAAAAAGCAAACCTTCCAATAAACACATCTTCCCCATGAAAATCCTCTGAAAAAACACAAACACTCCCCATCAACATCCTTCAAATCAATAATCCCTCCCTTTAAAACAAAAAGAAGAAGAAAAAAAAAAACTCAGAAAAAAATGTACATTCAAACTTCCAATGAACCCACCCACCCTATGTGCATCCTTCCAACACACAGACCCTCCCTTTGAGAAAACACCCAGTCCCCTCCCCCCTCCCCTTTAACACCTTTCAAATGAACACACCCTTAACACCTTTCAAATGAGCACACCCTACCTACGAAAAGAAAACCTTCCAATAAACACCCTCCCTCTAAACATTCTTCCAATAAACACACCGTCCCAATTCAGGAAAAAAAAAAACCTTTCCTATAAATACCCTCCTTATAACTATCCTTTCAATAAGCATACCCTCTCCTTAAAAAAAAAGCCTGAAACTTTCCATAACCATCACCCTCCCCCTTTCCTATAGACACTTTTCCAATGAACACCTATTTCAACACAAATACACACACACACACACACACGCACGCACGCACGCACGCACGCACACGCACACACACAGGTGCACGCACACGCACACGCACACACACACACACACACACGCACACACACACATACACACTTCCAATAAACATACCCCCATTATAAACATTTTTCTTATAAATGCATCATCCACATAGACATCCTTCCAATGCTTATAAACATCCTTTCAATAAACACACCTTTCCTCTACACTTTCTTTCAATAAACGTACCCTTCCTCTACACTTCCTTTCAATAAACATACCCTTCCTCTACACTTCCTTCCAAGAGACAAATCCTCCATATAATCGCCCTTATAATACACCCTCCATTAAAAAAAAAAAAAGCTTTCCAACAAATAAACACTCCCTTTAAAAATACTTCAAATAAACATTCCCTCCCTACCTAAATAATTTTGAGGAAAAAACCCACCTCAATTAACACACCCTTCTGAAAGAAAGAAAAAAGTCGATTAACACCCTCCATGGAAACACCTGGCCAACCCTTTCCCCTCAGACCCTCAGACTTACAATCCTTTCCCCTGAGACCTACAATCCTTTCCCCTGAGACTTACAATCCTTTCCCCTCAGACTTACAATCTTTTTTCCCAATCCTTTCCCCTCAGACTTACAATCCTTTCCCCTCAGACTTACAGTCCTTTCCCCTCAGACTTACGATCCTTTCCCCTCAGACTTACAATCCTTTCCCCTCAGACTTACAATCCTTTCCCCTCAGACTTACAGTCCTTTCCCCTCAGACTTACGATCCTTTCCCCTCAGACTTACAATCCTTTCCCCTCAGACTTACAATCCTTTCCCCTCAGACTTACAGTCCTTTCCCCTCAGACTTACGATCCTTTCCCCTCAGACTTACAATCCTTTCCCCTCAGACTTACAATCCTTTCCCCTCAGACTTACGATCCTTTCCCCTCAGACTTACAATCCTTTCCCCTCAGACTTACAGTCCTTTCCCCTCAGACTTACAAACCTTTCCCTCAGACTTACAATCCTTTCCCCTCAGACTTACAATCCTTTCCCCTCAGATTTACGATCCTTTCCCCTCAGACTTACGATCCTTTCCCCTCAGACTTACAATCCTTTCCCCTCAGACTTAAATCCTTTCCCCTCAGACTTACAATCCTCTCCCCTGAGACTTAAATCCTTTCCCCTCAGACTTAGATCCTTTCCCCTCAGACTTACAATCCTTTCCCCTCAGACTTACGATCCCTTTTCCCAATGCTTTCCCCTCAGACTTACAATCCTTTCCCCCTCAGACTTACAATCCTTTCCCCCTCAGACTTACAATCCTCTCCCCTCAGACTTACAATTATTTCCCCTCAGGCTTACAATTATTTCCCCTCAGACTTAAAATCCTTTTCCCAACGCTTTCCCCTCAGGCTTACAATCCTTTCCCCCTCAGACTTACAATCCTTTCCCCTCAGACTTACAATCCTTTTTCCCAATCCTTTCCCCTCAGATTTACAATCCTTTCCCCTCAGACTTACAATCCTTTCCCCCTCAGACTTACAATCCTTTCCCCTCAGACTAACAATCCTTTTTCCCAATCCTTCCCCTCACTTACAATCCTTTCCCCTCACTTACAATCCTTTCCCCCTCAGACATACAATCCTTTCCCCCTCAGACTTACAATCCTTCCCTTCAGGCTTAAGATCTTTTCCCCTCAGCATAATAGCCCCCATCTCCCTAGCCTGCTACTTTGACAAGGGTTCCACCCCCATCCCCACCCCCCTCCCCCTCACTCCTAACACGCAAGCATGTAGCAGAATACATTCTCCAGGAAATTCAGGTTTCTGGAGACTCAGCTGAGTGTTAACCAGTACTAGGTCTGGACAGTCCTCTGATTGCCAGAGTGAGACCAAAGGGCCACACAACCATACCACACCATAAACTGACCCACTGATGGACCAGAGAACCATGACCACTCTGAAAGCAGGTCGACCAGCTCACGCAAAATTCACGTCTAAATGCTTGCTTCTGTTCACAGCATCTCATATAAAAACAGTCACTAACATAAGTCAGGGAGACTTCACTGGTCCATCACTCCAGAACTGAACAGAATTATGACAGTCAGAGGATGGATTTCCTGTTTGCTTGTCATGATGTCCGTGTCAGTATAAGTGTCATTTATGCAGCACAGATTGGTGCCAACGGAACCTTGACATGTTACTATCAGTGTCAATGATTATGCCATGACTCCGCCTTGGCTTAAGGCTGTGTCAGGCCAACTGACATGGGCTAGAACACCAAGGCTACATCAAAATGTTGTTATGCTCTGCATAGTTATGCGGGGATTGTCTTCACGTGTGACAAGCTCCTAGCGTAACATTATCAGTCTCCAAAATCCCCCAAGGTCGGAGTGTGGCTGCCCACATGGCAGGGTAATCAAAAACGGTCACCACACGTAATGTTCTCATCCCCAGCTGATGGATTTGTACTACGGTCTTCAAGTGCTTTGGCTGTTCCAATGATCCCTGGAGCCTTTTAGCCAGGGTATGACAACAACAACAACAACAACAACACACAACAACAACAACATGCCATGACTGGTGCAAACACGACAACAGTGTGTCGTCCATGACAGCAGCAGCAACTCACCCGCCTTCAGGTGTTTGCGGTTGACGTGCTTGACGATGTTGGAGCGGTTGCCACACTCCCGACTGCACAGCTTGCAGCGGTACCGTCCCTGTGGAGTGCGCTGGAAGCCTTGTGAGCCGGGGTCGGCGTGTACCTTCATGTGGCACTTCAGGCTCTCTGGGTAGGTGAAGGCCTTGCCGCACACTGGACAACCGTGCCGCTGCTCCCCTGTGGGAGGTGAGGAAAGGGGGTCACAATGAAACAGACATGGGGTCACAGCGGAACAGACAGGGGGGTCACAGTGGAACAGACATGGGGTCACAGTGGAACAGACAGGGGGGTCACAGTGGAACAGACGGGGGGGGGGGGGGGGGGGGGTCACAGTGGAACAGACAGGGGGGTCACAGTGGAACAGAGGGGTCAGAGTGGAACAGATAGGGGGGATCACAGTGGAACAGACAGGGGGGTCACAGTGGAACAAACAGGGGGGGTCACAGTGGAACAGACAGGGGACGGGGTCACAGTGGAACAGACAGGGGGGGGGGGGTCACAGTGGAACAGACAGGGAGGGGTCACAGTGGAACAGACAGGGCACGGGGTCACAGTGGAACAGACAGGGCACGGGGTCACAGTGGAACAGACAGGGGGGGTCACAGTGGAACAGACAGGGGGGGGTCACAGTGGAACAGACAGGGCACGGGGTCACAGTGGAACAGACAGGGGGGGTCACAGTGGAACAGACAGGGGGGGGGGGTCACAGTGGAACAGACAGGGGGGGGTCACAGTGGAACAGACGGGGGGGTCACAGTGGAACAGACAGGGCACGGGGTCACAGTGGAACAGACAGGGGGGGTCACAGTGGAACAGATAGGGCTGGTCACAGTGAAACAGACAGGGGCTCACAGTTGAACAGACAGGGGAGGGTAACAGTGGAACAGACAGGGGGGGGGGGGGTCACAGTGGAACAGACAGGGGGATCACAGTGGAACAGACAGGGGGGGGGTCATAGTGGAACAGACAGGGGGCTCACAGTTGAACAGACAGGGGGGTAACAATGGAACAGACAGGGGGGGGGGGGTCACAGTGGAACAGACAGGGGGGGTCACAGTGGAACAGACAGGGGGGCTCACAGTGGAACAGACAGGGGGCTCACAGTGGAACAGACGGGGGGGGGGGGGGGGGGGGGGGTCACAGAGGAACAGACAGGGGGTCACAGTGAAGAGATGGGGGGTCACAGTGGAACTGACTGGGGGTTCACAGTGGAACAGACAGGGGGGAACACAGTGGAACAGACAGGGGGGTCACAGTGGAACAGACAGGGGAGTCAGTGGAACAGACAGCGAGGGAGGGGGGGGGGGGGGGTTCACAGTGGAACAGACAGGGGGTTCACAGTGGAACAGAGAGAGGGGGGGGGGGGTCACAGTGGAACAGACAGGGAGACAGGAGACAGGAGGGGGTCACAGTGGAACAGACAGGGGGCACAGTGAACAGACAGGGGGGTCACAGTGAACAGACAGGGGGTACAGTGAAACAGAGGGGGTCATGACAGACAGGGGTCACAGTGGAACAGACGGGGGGTCACAGTGAACAGACAGGGGGGTCAAGTGGAACAGACAGGGGGGTCACAGTGAACAGACAGGGGGTACAGTGGAAACAGACAGGGGGGGGGGGGGGTCACAGTGGAACAGACAGGGGGTCACAGTGGAACAGACAGGGGGGGGTCACAGTGGAACAGACAGGGGGTCACAGTGAACAGACAGGGGGGTCACAGTGAAACAGACAGGGGGGGTCACAGTGGAACAGACAGGGGGGTCACAGTGGAAACAGACAGGGGGGTCACAGTGGAACAGACAGGGGGTCACAGTGGAACAGACGGGGGGGGGGGGGGGTCACAGTGAACAGACAGGGGGTCACAGTGGAACAGACGGGGCGGAGGGGTCACGTGAACGACAGGGGGTACACAGTGGAACAGACAGGGGGGGTGGCACAATGGAACAGACAGGGGGGTCACAGTGGAACAGACGGGGGGGGGGGGGGGGGGTGTCACAGTGGAACAGACAGGGGGGGTTACAGTGGAACAGACAGGGGGTCACAGTGGAACAGACAGAGGGGGTCACAGTGGAACAGATAGGGCTGGTCACAGTGAAACAGACAGGGGGGGGGGGGTCACAGTGGAACAGACAGGGGGGTCACAATGGAACAGACAGGGGGGTCACAGTGGAACAGACGGGGGGGGGGTTGTCACAGTGGAACAGACAGGGGGGGTCACAGTGGAACAGACAGGGGGTCACAGTGGAACAGACAGAGGGGGTCACAGTGGAACAGATAGGGCTGGTCACAGTGAAACAGACAGGGGGGGTCACAGTGGAACAGACAGGGGGGGTCACAGTGGAACAGACAGGGGGGGTCACAGAGCAACAGACAGGGGGGTCACAGTGGAACAGACAGGGGGTCACAGTGGAACAGACAGGGGGGCACAGTGGAACAGACAGAGGGGGTCACAGTGGAACAGATAGGGCTGGTCACAGTGAAACAGACAGGGGGGGGGGGGTCACAGTGGAACAGACAGGGGGGTCACAGTGGAACAGACAGGGGGGTCACAGAGCAACAGACAGGGGGGTCACAGTGGAACAGACAGGGGGTCACAGTGGAACAGACAGAGGGGGTCACAGTGGAACAGATAGGGCTGGTCACAGTGAAACAGACAGGGGGGGGGTCACAGTGGAACAGACAGGGGGGTCACAGTGGAACAGACAGGGGGGTCACAGAGCAACAGACAGGGGGGTCACAGTGGAACAGACAGGGGGTCACAGTGGAACAGACAGGGGGGCACAGTAGAACAGACAGGGGGGGTCACAGAGCAACAGACAGGGGGGTCACAGTGGAACAGACAGGGGGGTCACAGTGGAACAGACAGGGGGGTCACAGTGGAACAGACAGCGAGGTCACAGTGGAACAGACAGGGGGGTCACAGTGGAACAGACAGGGGGGTCACAGTGGAACAGACAGGGGGGTCACAGTGGAACAGACAGCGAGGTCACAGTGGAACAGACAGGGGGGTCACAGTGGAACAGACAGGGGGGAGTCACAGTGCAACAGACAGGGGTGGGGTCACAGTGGAATAGACAGGGGAGGTCACAGTGGAACAGACAGGGGGGGGGGGAGTCACAGTGGAACAGATAGGGGGGTCACAGTGGAACAGACAAGGGGGTCACAGTGGAACAGACGGGGGGGTGGGGGTGGGGGTCACAGTGGAACAGACAGGGGGAAGTCACAGTGGAACAGACAGGGGGATCACAGTGGAACAGACAGGGGGGGGGGGGATCACAGTGGAACAGACAGGGGGGGGGCTCACAGTGGAACAGACAGGGGGAAGTCACAGTGGAACAGACAGGGGGATCACAGTGGAACAGACAGGGGGGGGGGGGGGGCTCACAGTGGAACAGACAGGGGGGGTCACAGTGGAACAGACAGGAGGACACACACAACTGTGCCACTGCTCCCCTGTGGGAGGTGATGACGGGGTGGGGGGGAGGGGTCGTCGAAGTGGAACAGATAAGGGGACACACACATGCTCCAGCTTCCATTTTTTTTTTTTTTTTTTGGTCTGTTGTCATTCCGTTGAAAAATCATTGGACAATAATTCATTCAAACGACACTTCCATAATCCTGATCCATCAATCAAAGAACAACTGAGGTTTGAAGATGGAAGAAAAAAAATAAGACAAGAGAAATAAATCCACCGACACAGTGTGACACGGCGCATGCAGGAATTTGCACAACAAAACATCATGCATGGTAGCATGTATATGAGGGATGTACGAAATGAAGACCGAGTGAAGTAATGTCATGTCATGTCATGTCATGTCATGTCATGTCATGTCATGTCATGTAAAAGGATATTTATCGAGCGCTTTACCTTGCGAGAGCCGAAAGCACATATTACATAAACATAATAAAATACTAGGTCTAACCCAAGCACACACACACACACACACACACACACACACACACACACACACACACACGTACACAGAGGCACCTGCGAACAACATTAGCAACACACACATACAGGCACATGGAATAACCATCAGTAACACACACACATGGGCACATGAGCATCAAACTACCACTGTCAGATGTTTTTATGCACAATCTGGTGTGGTTTGGACTTTCAGGTTCTTTTTAGAGATGATTTTTAGTTTCAAACGGCACCCAAGTTTCCTGTGTTCATCCGATGCTTTAGGAAATCCACAAAACAATGCACTGCATGTCACTGGAAACTGGTGAGCTAAAACAACACACGATGACACTTCAGCCCAACGCCATCAGGGGAGAGAACCCAGCACCGACAGGGGAAAGCACCCAAGCCACACCACTGACCTGCGTGCCACCTCAGGATGTGCTTGCGCATGTTGGAGCGATCCTTGGTCTGCTGACTGCACACCGCACAGCGGTAAAGTCCCGTGGAGGTCACTTCATACAGGGCTCCCAGCGACCCCCCTTTACCTCTCGGCGATGACCCCTGACCTTTCTGCTCCTGACAGGCATCCTCCTCTTCCCTCTTCACCGCCGTCTCTGTGTGTGGAACGACACAATCATGACAGCATGAGAGGAAGGAGAATGATGGCCATGATTGTGATGATAATGACGGCCATGATTGTGATGATAATGTCGGCCATGATTGTGATGATAATGACGGCCAAGATTGTGATGATAATGACGGCCATGACTGTGATAATGATGGCCATGACTGTGATGATAATGATGGCCATGATTGTGATGATAATGATGGCCATGATTGTGATGATAATGATGGCCATGATTGTGATGATAATGATGGCCATGATTGTGATGATAATGATGGCCGTGATTGTGATGATAATGATGACAGAAAGTGGGTGTGTTCATACCATGATGGTAAGAAAAACTGTGGTGAGGATGATGAAGAAGTATGTGGTGGGTGTGGGTGTGTGTGTGTGTGTGTGTGTGTGTGTGTGTGTGTGTGTGTGTGTGTGTGTGAGAGAGAGAGAGAGAGAGAGAGAGAGAGAGAGGAGAGAGAGAAATGAGTGTGTGTGTGTGTGTGTGTGTGTGTGTGTGTGTGTGTGTGTGTGTGTGTGAGAAAATGAGTGTGTGTGTGTGTGTGTGTGTGTGTGTGTGTGTGTGTGTGTGTGTGTGTGTGTGTTGCTGTCTCAACTCCCCTGCCACCTCAGTGGCACTGCACCCATGCCGCTACTTCCAGGTAGTGTTTGCGTACACCACTTATAGTTCTACAGAATTGACTTTCGAGTAATCTCTGACGGCAGACCTCCCAGTAATCTCTGATGGCAAATCTACCAGTAATCTCTGATGGCAGATCTACCAGTAATTTCTGATGGCAGACCTACCAGTAATCTCTGACGGCAGATCTACCGTTAATCTCTGATGGCAGACCTTCCAGTAATCTCTGATGGCAGACCTTCCAATAATCTCTGATGGCAGACCTTCCAATAATCTCTGATGGCAGATCTACCAGTAATCTCTGATGGCAGACCTTCCAGTAATCTCTGATGGCAGATCTACCAGTAATCTCTGATGGCAGATCTTCCAATAATCTCAAATAGCAGATCTACCAGTAATCTCTGATGGCAGACCTTCCAATAATCTCTGATGGCAGATCTACCAGTAATCTCTGATGGCAGACCTTCCAATAATCTCTGATGGCAGATCTACCAGTAATCTCTGATGGCAGACCTTCCAGTAATCTCTGATGGCAGATCTACCAGTAATCTCTGATGGCAGATCTTCCAATAATCTCTAATAGCAGATCTACCAGTAATCACTGATGGCAGACCTTCCAGTAATCTCTGATGGCAGACCTTCCAATAATCTCTGATGGCAGATCTACCAGTAATCTCTGATGGCAGACCTCCCAGTAATCTCTGATGGCAGATCTACCAATTATCTCTGGGCAGATCTACCAGTAATCTCTGATGGCAGATCTACCAGTCATCTCTGTTGGCAGACCTTACAGTAATCTCTAATAGCAGATCTACCAGTAATCTCTGTTGGCAGACCTTCCAGTAATCTCTAATAGCAGATCTACCAGTAATCTCTGTTGGCAGACCTTCCAGTAATCTCTACGTATATGTACCAGTTCTAATTTTACAGAACAGACCTATCAATAATCTGTCTGTGTACCACTTCTAGTTCTTTATAACAGACCTTCTAGTCATCTCTGTGTGTGTGGAACACCTCTAGTTCTAGAGAATAAAGTCTTTACCCACCTTGGCTTAAGGCTGTGTCAGACCAACTGACATAGGCTAGAACACCAAGGCTACATCAAAATGTTATGCTCTGCATAGTTATGCGAGGATTGTCTTCAGTTGTAACAAGCTCCTAGCATAACATTATCAGTCCCCAAAATCCCCCGGAGTCGGAATATGGCTGCCCATGTGGCGGGGTAATCAAAAACGGTCACACACGTAATGTTCTCATCCCTAACTGAGGCATTTGTACCATAGTGTTCAAGTACTTCGGCCGTTCGGATAATCCCTGGAGTCTTTCAGCCAGGGTACGACAACAAGAAGTCTTTACAACAAACCTACCAGAAATCTCTGTGTATGTACCACCTCTGGTTCTGCAGAATAAATTCTTTACAACAAACCTACCAGGAATCTCTGTGTATGTACCAGTTCTAAGTCTACAGAACAAAGTCTACATATGCACCAGTTCAAGCTCTACAGAATACAGTGACAACAACAGACCTTCCAGACATTAGTCTATATTCCAGTTTCTAGTTCTACAGAATAAAATGTTTACTACATACCTACTCTGTGTATGTAACAGTTCTAGTTCTACAGAATAAAGTTTTTACTACATACCTACTACTACTACTTCTTCTTCTTTCTTAACTGTCCACCTTTATCCAGATGAAGATTCTGACAGTAGAAAAGGGTTTCCGGTAATAACAGAATAGATATGAAAATGCTGCCTGGATCAACAGCTTGAAGTGGTGGGGAAGGGAAGAAAGGCCCGGGACCACCCACTAACATGTTCAGACCTCTAGGAGGGGCCAAGCTAGTCCCTTCTCCTTAGAGGGTGGTGGGAAGGACAACAGGTGTGGGTGAGGGGTGAGGGGATACAGGAGAGGGGGTGGGGGATGGGGAAGGGGGAGGGGGGTGGGGGGTTAAATCCAGGATTTGAAGCCCCCCCAGCGAGGCTGATGATACTGCCTCAGCTGGAAAGTTGTTCTATTCCCTCCCAGTGCGTGGGAAGAAGCCTTTCTACTCTGTGTCTGTCGCAGTTCTAGTTCTACGGAATACAGTTTTTACTACATACCTACTCGGTGTCTGTCGCAGTTCTAGTTCTACGGAATACAGTTTTTACTACATACCTACTCGGTGTCTGTCGCAGTTCTAGTTCTACAGAATACAGTTTTTACTACATACCTACTCGGTGTCTGTCACAGTTCTAGTTCTACGGAATACAGTTTTTACTACATACCTACTCGGTGTCTGTCGCAGTTCTAGTTCTACGGAATACAGTTTTTACTACATACCTACTCGGTGTCTGTCGCAGTTCTAGTTCTACGGAATACAGTTTTTACTAATACCTACTCGGTGTCTGTCGCAGTTCTAGTTCTACGGAATACAGTTTTTACTACATACCTACTCAGTGTCTGTCACAGTTCTAGTTCTACGGAATACAGTTTTTACTACATACCTACTCGGTGTCTGTCGCAGTTCTAGTTCTACAGAATACAGTTTTTACTACATACCTACTCGGTGTCTGTCGCAGTTCTAGTTCTACGGAATACGGTTTTTACTACATACCTACTCTGTGTCTGTCGCAGTTCTAGTTCTACGGAATACGGTTTTTACTACATACCTACTCTGTGTCTGTCGCAGTTCTAGTTCTACGGAATACGGTTTTTACTACACACATCCTCTGTGTCTGTCGCAGTTCTAGTTCTACGGAATACGGTTTTTACTACATACCTACTCTGTGTCTGTCGCAGTTCTAGTTCTACGGAATACAGTTTTTACTACATACCTACTCTGTGTCTGTCGCAGTTCTAGTTCTACGGAATACAGTTTTTACTACATACCTACTCTGTGTTTGTCGCAGTTCTAGTTCTATGGAATACAGTTTTTACTAAATACCTACTCTGTGTCTGTCGCAGTTCTAGTTCTACGGAATACAGTTTTTACACATAGCTACTCTGTGTGTCTGTCGCAGTTCTAGTTCTACAGAATACAGGTTTTTACTACATAGCTACTCTGTGTCTGTCGCAGTTCTAGTTCTACGGAATACAGGTTTTTACTACATACCTACTCTATGTCTGTCGCAGTTCTAGTTCTACAGAATACAGTTTTTACTACATACCTACTCTGTGTCTGTTGCAGTTCTAGTTCTACAGAATACAGTTTTTACTACATACCTACTCTGTGTCTGTCGCAGTTCTAGTTCTACAGAATACAGTTTTTACTACATACCTACTCTGTGTCTGTTGCAGTTCCAGTTCTACAGAATACAGTTTTTACTACATACCTACTCTGTCTGTCGCAGTTCTAGTTCTACAGAATACAGTTTTTACTACACACATCCTCTGTGTCTGTCGCAGTTCTAGTTCTACAGAATAAATTTTTTACTACATACCTACTCTGTGTATGTAGCAGTTCTAGTTCTACAGAATACAGTTTTTACTACATACCTACTCTGTGTCTATCGCAGTTCTAGTTCTACGGAATACAGTTTTTACTACATACCTACTCTGTGTATGTAGCAGTTCTAGTTCTACAGAATACAGTTTTTACTACATACCTACTCTGTGTGTGTTGCAATTCTAGCTCTACAGAATACAGTTTTTACTACATACCTACTCGGTGTATGTTGCAATTCTAGTTCTACAGAACAAAGCCTATGAACACACAAAGTTCTAGTTCTATAGAACAAGACTCTATAGAACAAGACTCTATAACAGACCTACAGTAAGTAACATCAGTGTATGCACCAGTTTAGCTCTACTGATACATTTCTAACAGACCTACCAATAAGTAAGATCAGTGTATGCACCAGTTCTAGCTCTACTGAATACAGTTTCTATAACAGACCTACCAGTGATCTCTGAGCATGTCCTAGATAAAAATTCTACCAAAGTCTTTCTAACAGAGCTACCTGTAATCTGGGTGTGTGTATGAGTTGTAGGTCTTCAGAAGAAACTCCCTATAGCAGACATACCAGTACGTGCCACTTACTTTTCTACAGAACAAAGTCTCCGTAACAGATCTACCAGTTTTCTCTCTGTAAATAATGAGCGAAAAAAACAAACCCACAGTAACAACTAGCAGAAACTCCATCATGTCCTGAGCTTGACAATCATTTTGGAAAGAAAAAATCCAGAACTGAACCTAATTGGTTTGAGGTGAAAGAAGATCTAGACAGACTATGTGCAAAGGGGGGGGGGGGGGGGGGGGGATACACACCAGAAAAGTATGTCTGTTATTGTTAAAATGACCCAGAAAGTGAGAGGACAGCACATCTTTGTGATATTATTCATCACCACTGTTATGTGGATAGAGATCTTTGTGATATTATTCATCACCACTGTTATGTGGCTAGAGATCTTTGTGATATTATTTATCACCACTGTTATGTGGATAGAGAAACAGAGAGGACACAGCACAACACATCTTTGTGATATTATTCATCACCACTGTTATGTGGATAGAGATCTTTGTGACATCATCATCACCACTGTTATGTGGATAGAGATCTTTGTGACATCATTCATCACCACTGTTATGTGGATAGAGATCTTTGTGACATTATTCATCACCACTGTTATGTGGATGGAGATCTTTGTGACATCATTCATCACCACTGTTATGTGGATAGAGACCTTTGTGATATTATTCATCACCACTGTTATGTGGACAGAGCTCTTTGTGATATTATTCATCACCACTGTTACGTGGATAGAGATCTTTGTGATATTATTCATCACCACTGTTATGTGGATAGAGACCTTTGTGACATCATTCATCACCACTGTTATGTGGATAGAGATCTTTGTGATATTATTCATCACCACTGTTACGTGGATAGAGATCTTTGTGATATTATTCATCACCACTGTTATGTGGATAGAGATCTTTGTGATATTATTCATCACCACTGTTATGTGGATAGGGACCTTTGTGATATTATTCATCACCACTGTTATGTGGATAGAGATCTTTGTGATATTATTCATCACCACTGTTATGTGGATAGAGATCTTTGTGATATTATTCATCACCACTGTTACGTGGATAGAGAAACAGAGAGGACACAGCAATTCAAGAACAGAAATTGTCAATCTGATGTTCAGACAAGGAAATCCTTGCAAACTGGAAAACTCAGCTCTAGAAACGATAAGGGTGAAAACCATTAGCAAACTATCGGTGATACAACCTTTTTTTTTTTTCTTTTTCTGTTTTCTTTCATGATACAGAACTGAGGGTTTTGTCCATCGTAGGACCTCATTTTCATTTTCCTTATGAAAGGAGAATGCTTATCATGACGAGGGAACTCTGGTAAGGTTATGTTGCAACACAAAGGCAATTAACACGTCTTTGATAGGCCAGATTTTCAGCCTGAACCTGAAACGTAGCACCCAGACATGTATACTGTTACACTGACAAAGGAATAACGAGGACACAATAGATCCTAATAACACACTAGTAACACCTATACATCACTACTGTTACAGTGACACAGAAACAGACAGGACACAGCAGACCTCTATGACACATCAGTAACACCCATACATCACTACTGTTACAGTGACACAGAAACAGACAGGACACAGCAGACCTCTATGACACATCAGTAACACCCATACATCACTACTGTTACAGTGACACAGAAACAGACAGGACACAGCAGACCTCTATGACACATCAGTAACACCCATACATCACTACTGTTACAGTGACACAGAAACAGACAGGACACAGCAGACCTCTATGACACATCAGTAACACCCATACATCACTACTGTTACAGTGACACAGAAACAGACAGGGCACAGCAGACCTCTATGACACATCAGTAACACCCATACATCACTACTGTTACCGTGACACAGAAACAGACAGGGCACAGCAGACCTCTATGACACATCAGTAACACCCATACATCACTACTGTTACAGTGACACAGAAACAGATAGGGCACAGCAGACATTTGTGACATCATACATCACTACTGTTACAGTGACACAGAAACAGACAGGGCACAGCAGACCTCTATGACACATCAGTAACACCCATACATCACTACTGTTACAGTGACACAGAAACAGACAGGACACAGCAGACCTCTATGACACATCAGTAACACCCATACATCACTACTGTTACAGTGACACAGAAACAGACAGGACACAGCAGACCTCTATGACACATCAGTAACACCCATACATCACTACTGTTACAGTGACACAGAAACAGACAGGGCACAGCAGACCTCTATGACACATCAGTAACACCCATACATCACTACTGTTACAGTGACACAGAAACAGACAGGACACAGCAGACCTCTATGACACATCAGTAACACCCATACATCACTACTGTTACAGTGACACAGAAACAGACAGAACACAGCAGACCTCTATGACACATCAGTAACACCCATACATCACTACTGTTACAGTGACACAGAAACAGACAGGGCACAGCAGACCTCTATGACACATCAGTAACACCCATACATCACTACTGTTACAGTGACACACAAACAGGGCACAGCAGACCTCTATGACACATCAGTAACACCCATACATCACTACTGTTACAGTGACACAGAAACAGACAGGGCACAGCAGACCTCTATGACGCATCAGTAACACCCATACATCACTACTGTTACAGTGACACAGAAACACTCAGGACACAGCAGACCTCTATGACACATCAGTAACATCCATACATCACTACTGTTCCCGTGACACAGAAACACTCAGGACACAGCAGACCTCTATGACACATCAGTAACATCCATACATCACTACTGTTACAGTGACACAGAAACAGACAGGACACAGCAGACCTCTATGACACATCAGTAACACCCATACATCACTACTGTTACAGTGACACAGAAACAGACAGGACACAGCAGACCTCTATGACACATCAGTAACACCCATACATCACTACTGTTACTGTGACACAGAAACAGACAGGGCACAGCAGACCTCTATGACACATCAGTAACACCCATACATCACTACTGTTATAGTGACACAGAAACAGACAGGGCACAGCAGACCTCTATGACACATCAGTAACACCCATACATCACTACTGTTACAGTGACACAGAAACAGACAGGGCACAGCAGACCTCTATGACACATCAGTAACACCCATACATCACTACTGTTACAGTGACACAGAAACAGGACACAGCAGACCTCTATGACACATCAGTAACACCCATACATCACTACTGTTACAGTGACACAGAAACAGACAGGACACAGCAGACCTCTATGACACATCAGTAACACCCATACATCACTACTGTTACAGTGACACAGAAACAGACAGGACACAGCAGACCTGTAAGACACATCAGTAACACCCATACATCACTACTGTTACAGTGACACAGAAACAGACAGGACACAGCAGACCTCTATGACACATCAGTAACACCCATACATCACTACTGTTACAGTGACACAGAAACAGACAGGGCACAGCAGACCTCTATGACACATCAGTAACACCCATACATCACTACTGTTACAGTGACACAGAAACAGACAGGACACAGCAGACCTCTATGACACATCAGTAACACCTATACATCACTACTGTTACAGTGACACACAAACAGGACACAGCAGACCTCTATGACACATCAGTAACACCCATACATCACTACTGTTACAGTGACACAGAAACAGACAGGGCACAGCAGACCTCTATGACACATCAGTAACACCCATACATCACTACTGTTACAGTGACACAGAAACAGACAGGACACAGCAGACCTCTATGACACATCAGTAACATCCATACATCACTACTGTTACAGTGACACAGAAACAGACAGGACACAGCAGACCTCTATGACACATCAGTAACACCCATACATCACTACTGTTACAGTGACACAGAAACAGACAGGACACAGCAGACCTCTATGACACATCAGTAACACCCATACATCACTACTGTTACAGTGACACAGAAACAGACAGGGCACAGCAGACCTCTATGACACATCAGTAACACCCATACATCACTACTGTTACAGTGACACAGAAACAAGGACACAGCAGACCTCTATGACACATCAGTAACACCCATACATCACTACTGTTACAGTGACACAGAAACAGGACACAGCAGACCTCTATGACACATCAGTAACACCCATACATCACTACTGTTACAGTGACACAGAAACAGGACACAGCAGACCTCTATGACACATCAGTAACACCCATACATCACTACTGTTACAGTGACACAGAAACAGACAGACACAGCAGACCTCTATGACACATCAGTAACACCCATACATCACTACTGTTACAGTGACACAGAAACAGGACACAGCAGACCTCTATGACACATCAGTAACACCCATACATCACTACTGTTACAGTGACACAGAAACAGACAGGACACAGCAGACCTCTATGACACATCAGTAACACCCATACATCACTACTGTTACAGTGACACAGAAACAGACAGGGCACAGCAGACGTTTGTGACATCATACATCACTATTGTTACACTGACACAGAGACCACACAGCAGACCTTTGTGACGTCATACACCACTATTGTTACATTGACGCAGTGAGCACACAGCGGACCTTTGTGACGTCATACATCACTATTGTTACACTGACACATAGACCACACAGCAGACCTTTGTGACGTCATACACCACTATTGTTACATTGACGCAGTGAGCACACAGCAGACCTTTGTGACATCATACATCACTGTATTGTTACATTGACACAGAGAGGACACAGCAGACCTTTGTGACATCATATATCACTACTGTTACATTGACACAGAGTGGACACAGCAGACCTTTGTGACATCATACATCACTACTGTTACACTGACACAGACAGCACACCACAGACCTTTAGCACACAGCACTAACCAGTCTGATCCAGCTCCATGGAAGCGACACCTGACGGTGACTCTGCCCTCATCAGTTCCTGGTCCTTTGGCTGACGTGCCCCCTTCTCCCCATCGTCAGCAGGTCGGGTGCCTTCAGGGGTGGGGGCTTTGCCCTGATGCCCCTGTCCTGGGTTCCAGTCTTCTTGGGCATGGGAGTCTGCCTGGAGGGTCCTCTGATGGTGCTCAACATTCTGAACATTTTGGAATTTCTTGGAACATTCTGCGCAGCAGGAAGCTTCCATACCTGACAAGGCAAAAAAAGAAAAAAAAAGTACTTGGTAAACAACATGCACACAAAAAAACCCGATCGTCTTGTTTGGGAGGCATGTGTGTTGAACATGTACAAAGAACGAGATACAGAGGTATTAAACTGCAGATCATTCACAAAGAACAGTATGTCTTTATGGAGAGGTATTGAACTGCAGATCATTCATAAAGAACAGTATGTCTTTATGGTGAGGTATTGAACTGCAGAACATGCACAAAGAACTCTTAAGATGTCTTTATGGTGAGGTATTGAACTGCAGAACATGCACAAAGAACTCTTAAGATGTCTATATGGAGAGGTATCTGAACTGCAGAACATGCACAAAGAACTCTTAAGATGTCTTTATGGAGAGGTATTGAACTGCAGAACATGCACAAAGAACTCTAAAGATGTTTTTTATGGAGAGGTATTGAACTGCAGAACATGCACAGAAGAAACTCTACAGGATGTTTTTAAGAGTTGTAAATGCCAGACATGCACAGACAGCAAAAGGTTCTGACAGGTTATGTATACTTAAAAACAGTTTCGCTATCATAGTCAGCTCACCACACATAGCCATTTTAGGGCTATCAAACACAGAGCCATTTCAGGGCTATCAAACCAAAAGCCATTTCAGGGCTATCAAACAAAGCCATTTCAGGGCTATCAAACACATAGCCATTTCAGGGCTATCAAACACATAGCCATTTCAGGGCTATCAAACTCAAAGCCATTTCAGGGCTATCAAACACAGAGCCATTTCAGGGCTATCAAAACATGTAGCCATTTCAGGGCTATCAAACTCAAAGCCATTTCAGGGCTATCAAACACACAGCCATTTCAGGGCTATCAAACACAGAGCCACTTCAGGGCTATCAAACACACAGCCATTTCAGGGCTATCAAACACACAGCCATTTCAGGGCTATCAAACACAGAGCCATTTCAGGGCTATCAAACACAGAGCCATTTCAGGGCTATCAAACACAAAGCCATTTCAGGGCTATCAAACACACAGCCATTTCAGGGCTATCAAAACATAGCCATTTCAGGGCTATCAAACTCAAAGCCATTTCAGGGCTATCAAACACAGAGCCATTTCAGGGCTATCAAACATGTAGCCATTTCAGGGCTATCAAACTCAAAGCCATTTCAGGGCTATCAAACACACAGCCATTTCAGGGCTATCAAACACAGAGCCATTTCAGGGCTATCAAACACATAGCCATTTCAGGGCTATCAAACATGTAGCCATTTCAGGGCTATCAAACACACAGCCATTTCGGGGCTATCAAACACAGAGCCATTTCAGGGCTATCAAACACACAGCCATTTCAGGGCTATCAAACATGTAACCATTTTAGGGCTATCAAACACAGAGCCATTTCAGGGCTATCAAACACAGAGCCATTTCAGGGCTATCAAACACAGAGCCATTTCAGGGCTATCAAACACATAGCCATTTCAGGGCTATCAAAACACAAGCCATTTCAGGGCTATCAAACACAGAGCTATTTCAGGGCTATCAAACACACACCCATTTCAGGGCTATCAAACACAGAGCCATTTCAGGACTATCAAACATGTAGCCATTTCAGGACTAACCATTTCCGGGCTATCAAACACACAGCCATTTCACTGCTATCAAACACATAGCCATTTCAGGGCTATCAAACACACAGCCACTTCAGGGCCATCAAACACAGAGCCATTTCAGGACAATCAAACATGTAGTCATTTCAGGGCTATCAAACACACAGCCACTTCAGGGCTATCAAACACAGAGCCATTTCAGGACAATCAAACACACAGCCACTTCAGGGCTATCAAACACACAGCCATTTCAGGGCTATCAAACACAGAGCCATTTCAGGGCTATCAAAACACAGAGCCACTTCAGGGCTATCAAACACAGAGCCATTTCAGGGCTATCAAACATGTAGCCATTTCAGGGCTATCAAACATGTAGCCATTTCAGGGCTATCAAACACACAGCCATTTCAGGGCTATCAAACACACAGCCATTTCAGGGCTATCAAACACACAGCCATTTCAGGGCTATCAAACACATAGCCATTTCAGGGCTATCAAACACAAAGCCATTTCAGGGCTATCAAACACATAGCCATTTCAGGGCTATCAAACACATAGCCATTTCAGGGCTATCAAACTCAAAGCCATTTCAGGGCTATCAAACACAGAGCCATTTCAGGGCTATCAAACATGTAGCCATTTCAGGGCTATCAAACTCAAAGCCATTTCAGGGCTATCAAACACACAGCCATTTCAGGGCTATCAAACACAGAGCCATTTCAGGGCTATCAAACACACAGCCATTTCAGGGCTATCAAACACACAGCCATTTCAGGGCTATCAAACACAAAGCCATTTCAGGGCTATCAAACGCACAGCCATTTCAGGGCTATCAAACACACAGCCATTTCAGGGCTATCAAACACATAGCCATTTCAGGGCTATCAAACACATAGCCATTTCAGGGCTATCAAACTTAGGCAGAACAGAACATCAGTCATATCCTAAGCAGGTCAGATCATAAAACAAAAATCATGTCCTGAAAAAGACCAACAAAAACAATCCACCACATGGTCACTGAACAATGGACATCCTTAAGACCAACAAAAACAATCCATGACATGGTCACTAAACAATGGACGTCCTTAAGACCTACAAATACAATCCATGACATGGTCACTGAACAATGGACGTCCTTAAGACCTACAAATACAATCCATGACATGGTCACTGAACAATGGACATCCTTAAGACCAACAAAAACTATCCATGACATGGTCACTGAACAATGGACATCCTTCAGACCAACAAAAACAATCCATGACATGGTCACTGAACAATGGACATCCTTAAGACCAACAAAAACAATCCATGACATGGTCACTGAACAATGGACATCCTTCAGACCAACAAAAACAATCCATGACATGGTCACTGAACAATGGACATCCTTCAGACCAACAAAAAACAATCCACCACATGGTCACTGAACAATGGACATCCTTACAGCACACAAACCTAGGCTGGGCTGCGAGTGCAAGGAATTCCCTGCATTTCTCACTCTTGATGAAAAAACAAAATTGTAAAACAAACAAACTAAACAAACCACCAGTGAAAGGCCACAAAACGTTTTAAAACCAAGTGAAGAAAGGTCCAACAGATATTGCGGAATGAACAGCTGGGTTCTCTTACAGTGAACAATGTTCACCACATTACAACTGTACAGTGAGAACTTGGCTCACCACATTAACAACTGTACAGTGAGAACTTGGCTCACCACATTACAACTGTACAGTCAGAACAAGGTTCACCACATTACAACTGTACAGTGAGAACAAGGTTCACCACATTACAACGTAGAGTGAGAACATGTTCACCACATTACAACTGTACAGTGAGAACAAGGTTCACCACATTACAACGTACAGTGAGAACAATGTTCACCAATTACAACTGTACAGTGAGAACAAGGTTCACCACATTACAACTGTATAGTGAGAAAAGGGTTCACCACATTACAACTGTACAGTGAGAACAAGGTTCACCACATTACAACTGTATAGTGAGAAAAGGGTTCACCATCTTACAACTGTACAGTGAGAACAATGGTTCACCACATTACAACTGTATAGTGAGAACAAGGTTCACCACATTACAACTGTACAGTGAGAACAATGTTCACCACTTTACAACTGTATAGTGAGAACAGGGTTCACCATCTTACAACTGTACAGTCAGAACAAGGTTCACGACTTTACAACTGTATAGTGAGAACAGGTTCACCATCTTACAACTGTACAGTCAGAACAAGGTTCACCACATTACAACCCATACAGTCAGAACATGGTTCACCACATTACAACTGTACAGTGAGAACAAGGTTCACCACATTACAACTGTACAGTGAGAACAATGTTCACCATATTACAACTGTACAGTGAGAACAAGGTTCACCACATTACAACTATATAGTGAGAACAAGGTTCACCACATTACAACTGTACAGTGAGAACAAGGTTCACCACATTACAACTGTATAGTGAGAAAAGGTTCACCATCTTACAACTGTACAGTGAGAACAAGGTTCACCACATTACAACTGTATAGTGAGAACAAGGTTCACCACATTACAACTGTACAGTGAGAACAATGTTCACCACATTTACAACTGTATAGTGAGAACAGGGTTCACCATCTTACAACTGTACAGTCAGAACAAGGTTCACGACTTTACAACTGTATAGTGAGAACAGGTTCACCATCTTACAACTGTACAGTCAGAACAAGGTTCACCATTACAACTGTACAGTCAGAACATGGTTCACCACATTACAACTGTACAGTGAGAACAAGGTTCACACTTACAACTGTACAGTGAGAACAATGTTCCCCACATTACAACTGTATAGTGAGAACAAGGTTCACCACATTACAACTGTACAGTCAGAACAAGGTTCACTGCATTACAACTGTACAGTCAGAACAAGGTTCACCACATTACAACCGTACAGTGAGAACATGGCTCACCACATTACAACTGTACAGTCAGAACAAGGTTCACCACATTACAACTGTACAGTGAGAACATGGCTCACCACATTACAACTGTACAGTGAGAACAAGGTTCACCACATTACAACTGTACAGTGAGAACAATGTTCACCACATTACCACTGTACAGTGAGAACATGTTCACCACATTACAACTGTACAGTCAGAACAAGGTTCACCACATTACAACTGTACAGTGAGAACAAAGTTCACCACATTACAACTGTACAGTGAGAACAAGGTTCACCACATTACAACTGTACAGTGAGAACAGGGTTCACTATATTACAACTGTACAGTGAGAACAAGGTTCACCACATTACAACTGTACAGTCAGAACAAGGTTCACCACATTACAACTGTACAATGAGAACAAGGTTCACATTACAACTGTACAGTGAGAACAATGTTCATGACATTACAACTGTACAGTGAGAACAAGGTTCACCACATTACAACTGTACAGTGAGAACAATGTTCACATTACAACTGTACAGTGAGAACAAGGTTCACCACATTACAACTGTACAGTGAGAACAAGGTTCACATTACAACAACTGTAAAGTGAGAACAAGGTTCACCACATTACAACTGTACGGTGAGAACAAGGTTCACCACATTACACCTGTACAGTGAGAACAAGGTTCACCGTATTACAACTGTACAGTGAGAACAAGGTTCACCACATTACAACTGTACAGTGAGAACAAGGTTCATCACATTACAACTGTACAGTGAGAACAAGGTTCACCACATTACAACTGTACAGTCAGAACAAGGTTCACGACATTACAACTGTACAGTGAGAACAAGGTTCACCACATTACAACTGTACAGTGAGAACAAGGTTCACCACATTACAATACAAAAAAAAGGATGCATGTCGTAAATTGGGGCCAGAAAAAAAAAATCTTTGAGTTTCCAGCACAAAGCCAGGAGACTGGTCCAGAAAGGCAGAAAATCAGTACAGGACAGTAGAGGTGGGGTCAGAGAGAGAGACAGACAGAAAAGAGGACATAACTATGCAGAACTTCCTGAAGAACGGGGAGCTGTTTGTGCTGAAAAAAGCTTCTGGGCAGGCATGCCTACCCCAAAATCTGCTTTCAGGGACAATACAGACAGAAATCAGGGACAAATCCGTAAAATCAGGGAAAGAACAGTGTCAAGATAGAAACATTGATTGCTTGGTTCAGTGAAAAAGTCACTGATTTTTGGTGTTTTTGTGTTGTCTGTCAAGTCTGATGGCGATGCATACTGAGCATGTTTGTCTGAGTTGATGTGGCGCCGACAGTCATCTCTGCCACCAGATTTCACTGAGAAATCACATACACATGTCTTGCAGAAGGCAAACGAAAATCCTTTCCTCGCTTGTAGACAAGTCCACTTTTCCGAGAATTCTTTTTTGAAGACACAACCTCGCTTCACGGTCGTTTTCTTCTTCTTTTCACTCCTTTCTGACCCATCCGAAGAGTCAGAATCCGACTCTGTGTCGACATCATGTCTCCTCTTCGACGCCATGTTCTGACTTGAAAGTGAAAGCGAGGTGGGTTTTTTTTCGTGCGCATGCGCATTACGTCTACTCACTCTAGCAGACGATATTCTTGGCTCAGTTCTGTGCAGCACGATAAGAACGGCTTTTTAACTCCCAATTTTTTTTTTCGGTATGCCCGATTTTTTTCCAGGACGCGTGTTGCAAATTCGGGATTCCCGGGACAGTGGCTTCTAAAATCAACTTTCCAGGACAAATCCCAGATGGTCAGGGACAGTAGGCATGTCTGTCTGGGTATCCCCTTCAAGACCTGGTGATAGGTAGACATGTGATCTGACAAATACCTGGTGATAGGTAGGTATGTTACCTGACAGAGACCTTCAAGACCTGGTGATAGGTTGATATGTGACCTGACAGATGCCTGGTGATAGGTAGACATGTGACCTGACAGATGCCTGGTGATAGGTAGATATGTGACCTGACAGATGCCTGGTGATAGGTAGATATGTGACCTGACAGATGCCTGGTGATAGGTAGACATGTGACCTGACAGAGACCTGGTGATAGGTAGATATGTGACCTGACAGAGACCTGGTGATAGGTAGACATGTGACCTGACAGATGCCTGGTGATAGGTAGATATGTGACTAACAGATGCTGGTGATAGGTAGATATGTGACCCGACAGATGCCTGGTGATAGGTAGATATGTGACCTGACAGAGACCTGGTGATAGGTAGATATGTGACCTGACAAACACCTACAGAGAACAAGGTGTTAAAGTACCAGGCAGAAAACGTCAAGTCTGTGATGGACGAAGAAGTGACAAAAGGTACAGGGGGATGACAAAGGACTGAGGGAACCTCAGGAAGAGCAAGTCAGGTACAGCTTGAGAGAGAATTTGAGAGAGAGAAAGAGAGAGAGACAGAGAGAGAAAGGCAGAGAGATACAGACAGAGAGAGTGAAAGAGAGACAGCGAGAAAGAGTCAGAGTGAAAGAGAGATAGAGACAGAGAGAGAGAGAGGGGAGAGACAGGCAGACAGACAGAAAGAAAGAGAGAGTGCAAGACAAAGAGACAGAGAGATTCCTCACACACACACACACACACACACACAGTAACAAAGCAGCACAAACACAGACAGTCCAACAAACCAAGCCCCAGCCCACCAACCAATGAGATCAGAGACCTGTCTGTCTTCCTTGCTCCCTGCCAATGGCTGTCCACAGCCTGGATACACGTTCACACTCCCGGCAACGCCCTCTCCCTTCCCTTCCCTGGTCCCCTGCTGCCCCTGACGACAACTCTCGTTCGCTGCACGCTACATCCGCTGCTTTCTCCTTGTTCATCTTTCCGGACAGCGTCGTCTTCTTACAGCTGTCTGTAATAGCAAGTCTGGAGGCGTCTTGTGTCTTTCTGTTTCCAGGTGCCGACACAGCCTTTGTGAGAGGTTTTCGGTTCAGCACGCTTGACCTTGATGACCTTCGAAGAGAGGGGAGGGTGAAAGAGGTGGTGATGTTGGAGGGGGTGTTGGGTGGAGGGGTGCTGTCTGCACAGTGGGGGACATCGGTCAGGCGGAGGCGATCATCGTGGCTGTCGTCATGGCGGAGGTGATCATCGTGGCTGTCGTCATGGTGGAGGTGATCATCGTGGCTGTCGTCATGGTGGAGGTGATCATCGTGGCTGTCGTCATGGCGGAGGTGATCATCGTGGCTGTCGTCATGGCGGGGGTGATCATTGTGGCTGTCATCATGGCGGAGGAGATCATTGTGGCTGTCATCATGGCGGAGGTGATCATCGTGGCTGTCATCATGGTCACTGGTAAGTTGTTCCTTTTTGATGGAAGAGGGCAAAGGTGTTCTGAACACAGGAGAGATTTCAATCAGTTTCCTGAGGATGACAGCATGATAATAACGCAAATAGTAACAATGATGATGATGATGATAATTAGAAATATAATCACTCAAACTTACAAATGCAGTCTCTTGATACAAACACTTCAGCTCCTTAATTTTTTTGTTGTGTTTGTTTAATCATTGAACATCTTTCTTTGTTGTTCCTAATTTCAATTGCATTTACCTACCTACAACAATTTCAACTGCATTTACCTACCTACAACAATTTCAACTGCATTTACCTACCTACAACAATTTCAACTGCATTTACCAACCTACACAATTTCAACTGCATTTACTACCTACAACAATTTCTGGCCTTAATAAAGAACCTGTTTGTATTTGTAAGGATTTCCTATAGCAACACTTACAATGATAATACTGTCAAGACAAAACTAATGATGGCAATACTAATCACGAACCATTCATCGTTATATGATGACACCTAAAAATTAATGACATCATCACAAATACTTCCACAACTAGAAATCCTGATAAAGATTACATCAGTAATGATATTGCAACTAACACTTCTATATGCGGTAACATCCGCAGTGATGATGCAACAAACTAAGGAATGACTAATCTTAAGACCAGGAGAGAGAGAGACAGACAGAGACACAGAGAGAGAGAGAAAGAGAAAGAGAGAGAGAGAAAGAGAGAGAGAATGAGAGACAGACAGACAGAAAGACAAAGTGAGAGAGAGACAGACAGACAGAGACAGAGACAGGACAGATTGACAAACTGACAGACACACCGACAGAGAGAGACAAAGCGACAGAGACAAAGAGAGAAACAGCTGTAGGATTGACAAACTGACAGACACACCGACAGAGAGAGACAGACAGACAGAGACAGAGACAGGACAGATTGACAAACTGACAGACACACCGACAGAGAGAGACAAAGCGACAGAGACAAAGAGAGAAACAGCTGTAGGATTGACAAACTGACAGACACACCGACAGAGAGAGACGAAGCAACAGAGACAAAGAGAGAAACAGCTGTAGGATTGACAAGCTGACAGACACACCGACAGAGAGAGACGAAGCGACAGAGACAAAGAGAGAAACAGCTGTAGGATCCTCACAGGTCTGTTTGTGAAGACCTGTCCTTGCTGCCACCGTGCAGAACTTTGATCTGAAATAGGTCAACACACTGAAGGTGACACACACATTTCACATGGTAACATGATCTGAAATAGGTCAACACACTAAAGGTGACACACACATTTCACACGGTAACATGATCTGAAATAGGTCAACACACTAAAGGTGACACACACATTTCACATGGTAACATGATCTGAAATAGGTCAACACACTAAAGGTGACATACACATTTCACACGGTAACATGATCTGAAATAGGTCAACACACTAAAGGTGACATACACATTTCACACGGTAACATGATCTGAAATAGGTCAACACACTAAAGGTGACACACACATTTCACACGGTAACATGATCTGAAATAGGTCAACACACTGAAGGTGACACACACATTTCACACGGTAACATGATCTGAAATAGGTCAACACACTAAAGGTGACACACACATTTCACACGGTAACATGATCTGAAATAGGTCAACACACTAAAGGTGACACACACATTTCACATGGTAACATGATCTGAAATAGGTCAACACACTGAAGGTGACACACACATTTCACACGGTAACATGATCTGAAATAGGTCAACACACTAAAGGTGACACACACATTTCACACGGTAACATGATCTGAAATAGGTCAACACACTGAAGGTGACACACACATTTCACACGGTAACATGATCTGAAATAGGTCAACACACTGAAGGTGACACACACATTTCACACAATAACGTGATCTGAAATAGGTCAACACACTGAAGGTGACACACACACATTTCACACGGTAACATGATCTGAAATAGGTCAACACACTGAAGGTGGCATACACATTTCACACGGTAACATGATCTGAAATAGGTCAACACACTAAAGGTGACACACACATTTCACACGGTAACATGATCTGAAATAGGTCAACACACTAAAGGTGACACACACATTTCACACGGTAACATGATCTGAAATAGGTCAACACACTGAAGGTGACACACACATTTCACATGGTAACATGATCTGAAATAGGTCAACACACTGAAGGTGACACACACATTTCACACGGTAACATGATCTGAAATAGGTCAACACACTGAAGGTGACACACACATTTCACATGGTAACATGATCTGAAATAGGTCAACACACTGAAGGTGACACACACACATTTCACATGGTAACATGATCTGAAATAGGTCAACACACTGAAGGTGACACACACATTTCACATGGTAACATGATCTGAAATAGGTCAACACACTGAAGGTGGCATACACATTTCACACAATAACGTGATCTGAAATAGGTCAACACACTAAAGGTGACACACACATTTCACACGGTAACATGATCTGAAATGGGAAGATACACTGAAAGTGACACATGTACTTCACACAGCAAAGCGACTCTGGAATGGGACAAGACACAGGTGGTTACACCCGACCTGTTTACCCTAAAACTGCTGCTGGTGTCCTTTTCAACAAGCATAAGCGTATTTTCAACTAAAAATGTGTACACAATTCTACATCCTTGTAAAGGCATGAAAATTCCTTTTCACCTGCCATCACACTGAAAAGGCTTCTCCCCAGTTCGGACCGTCTGATCTTGCATTACTTTCAGTAAAAATAAGTTCTTTCTAACACAAATGTCGTATTGGGAAGGCAACATCAGCATTCAATCAGCTGAACAAAACATGGAACAGCAAGAAATTCTCCCTTGGAATCAAATTGAAATTTCACAACTCCAGTGTGCTTTTGACACCTAGTGCCTACGTAAGATCTTGGGCATCAAATGGTCAGACTTTATTCCAAATGAAGAGGTCCGGGATAGGTCCAAACAGTTCCCCGTGTCAACCATCGTCTGCAGACGGCGCCTCCACTGGCTGGGCATGCACCTTCCCCGAAGATGGAGCATGACTGCCTTAATGGCGGGATAAAAAACGGTCATGCACACAAAACTCCACTCCCTTTATTGGGTAGATGGGATTAATAATTGCCTGTCCATATAGGGAGCGTCCGCAGGAGTATCAGCCTGCGTACGCAGAAGAAGAATGGGTAAACAGGTCCGTGACACATGTGTAAAAAATGCGGGGAAATGTATGGATAAACAGGTCCGTGACACATGTGTACAAAATGTGGGGAAATGTATGGGTAAACAGGTCCGTGACACATGTGTACAAAATGCGAGGAAATGTATGGGTAGACAGGTCCGTGACACATGTGTACAAAATGCCGGGAAATGAAATGTATGGGTAGATAGGTCTGTGACACGTGTGTACAAAATGCGGGGAAATGTATGGGTAGACAGGTCCATGACACATGTGTACAAAACATGGGGAGATGTATGGGTAGACAGCTCTGTGACACATGTGTACAAAATATGCGGAAAATATGGGGAAATGTATGGGTAGACAGCTCTGTGACACATGCCCTTCACGCAGCAATGTGAATCTGGAATGGGACATGACACTGAAGGTGACACACAGATTTCACATGGTAATGTGACCTAGAATGGGACGACACTGACTGTGATACACTGACCTCAAGACAGTCACAGATCTGGGATTGGACAAAACATTGAAGGACAACACACAGACTTCACACAGTAATGACTTGTGACCTGAAATGGGACTACACACTAAAGGCAGCACATCAATGTCACACAACACAGTGAAAGAGTTGTCCATGGGACAACACAGTGACAGAGATGGTTTGAAATGGGACAGTGTATGCAACGTTACACTCCACACTATGTGATGGATACAATGGACTGAACCTGCATTTTATGTGTGTGTGTTGTGTGTGTGTGTGTGTGTGTGTGTGTGTGTGTGTGTGTGTGTGCGTAAGTCTATGTAGCGTGTGTGTGTGTGTGTGTGTGTGTGTGTGTGTGTGTGTGTGTGTGTGTGTGTGTGGTGTGTGTGTGTGTGTGTGTGTGTGTGTGTGTGTGTGTATGTGCGTGTGTGTGTGTGTGTGTGTGTGTGTGACCATGACTGATATATACATTAGATGATTTGTGCTGTAGACACAGACCATGACTGATGTATACATTAGATGATTTGTGCTGTAGACACAGACCACAACTGATGTACACACTGGATGATTTGTGCTGTAGACCAGACCATGACTGATGTATACATTAGATGATTTGTGTTGTAGACACAGACCATGACTGATGTATACATTAGATGATCCGTGCTGTAGACACAGACCATGACTGATGTACACACTGGATGATTCGTGCTGTAGACACAGACCATGACTGATGCATACATTAGATGATACATGTTGTAGACACAGACCATGACTGATGTATACATTAGATGATTCGTGCTGTAGACACAGGCCACGACTGATGTACACACTGAATGATTCGTGCTGTAGACACAGACCATGACTGATGTACACACTGGATGATTCATGCTGTAGACACAGACCACAACTGATGTATACATTAGATGATTCGTGCTGTAGACACAGACCATGACTGATGTACGCATTGATGATCTGTGCTGTAGACACAGACCACGACTGATGTATACATTAGATATTCGTGCTGTAGACACAGACCACGACTGATGTACAAACTGGATGGTCCACACTGTAGACACAGACCATAACTGATGTACACACTGGATGATTCGTGCTGTAGACACAGACCATGACTGATGTACACACTGGATGATTTGTGCTGTAGACACAGACCATAACTGATGTATACATTAGATGATTTGTGCTGTAGACACAGACCACGACTGATGTACACACTGGATGATCCAAGATTGTAAGATTGGTAAATGCTGGACCACAAAGCTGAGTGGTAGTACAGACACACACAGTTATGGGGCACTTCAAACTGATATAAGAATAGATAAATACATAATTTTGTGAACAATCATTTTCACACACACACACACACATACACACAAATACACGCACGCACGCACACACACACACACACACACCACACACACACAACACCACACACACACACACACACACCAGATGTGTCTTACCCTCTTGATCAAGACTGCACACACCACATCCACTATGAGCTTGAACACTGAAAGAAATGAAGACATAATTCACTAAAACACCACATACCTATAACAAAAAAAAAGCATTATGCATAAGTGTGTGGATTTCTTTTCATCCCCACAGATAAGATAAGATAAGATAATGTTGCTTATAGCCCAGCCGACCGCAAGGGGCCACATCAGGGCTGTCACCACGTTAAAATCAACTCACAAGTCATTAAAAAAAAAAAAAAAAAAAAAAAAAAAAACTTTCACACATCTCTTTAAATGACATCGTCTAGAAATGCACCAGAAACTTCGTTAAAAATCTTTCATCCGTAAAATCTTAAATCAGATGAAAAATGTTAATCTCTCTCAAAAACTCAAAGATCACGTCAGGCGGAACATCCCTGAACAGGATTTTCATGGACTCTGCTGTAAAATGTTTGTGTCTCACATCGTGCAAGTCCCAACACTCTAAAAGAATATGTTTCATTGTGAGTGGCACATGACATGGAATGCACCACGGAGCTTCCTCATTCTTTAAAAGGTACGAATGGGTAAAATACGAATGGCCGGTGTGCAGCCGGCACAGAACTGTTTCTTCTTTCGGCCACCAGACGTAGATGGGAGGAACTCATTAAGGTTTGGACGGATCTGAAAGAGTTTTATCCGTCTGTGTGTTCCAATCCTCCTGCCAGAGGTCTCTCACATAATCGTTAATTTTGGGTTTCAGATCTGAGCAAGGGATATAAATGTTGGACAGTTTCTCTCTTGTGGCATTCTTGGCTAAACGATCAACCATTTCGTTCCCTCCGATGCCAACATGACCAGGAACCCAAGCTAGAATAATGTTGTAACCATCCGCTTTCAACTTGCTAAAAAGCTCAAAGAAATATAAAAGTTCTGGATGCTGAAGGTTGCGGCCAGCTATGGCCTCCAAAGCTGACAGCGAATCCGACAGAACCAGAAAGTCCCTCTTGGTAGATTGTGAAATTATTTTCAATGCCAGAACCAGAGCAGTAAGTTCAGCAGAATAGACAGAGGCATCTGGAGGTATATGTTTTAACAGTATCTGAGAAGGAGCACCAGGGCAATAGGCTGCACAGGCCACTCCATCCTCAGACTTGGAACCGTCAGTGAAAATTTTCTGACAGGATGGAAATTTTGAACAGAGGTCAGCATACAATGCCTTGTATGCCTGAGAGCTGGTGGACTCTTTACGAAAAGCTGGAGATCAAAACGAATCTCTGGTGTGAAAAAGGTCCACGGAGGCTGATCCGGAAACTTGGAAAAATCAGACACAACTCCTAGGTCTAGACCTGCGTTCCGCGCGTGAGGCTGCATACGAACACCAAACGGCGGAATACAGTTAGGGTTGTTTTCGAATTTGTTTTGAAACTGGGGGTCAAAGACACAGTCATAGGCAGGATTCTGTGGTTCTGAGAACAGTCTGATATAGTAATTTAGAGACATTTTCAGCCTGCGGTTGGACAGTGAGGGTTCACCTGCCTCTGCGTACAGGCTGTACACAGGGGTGGTGCGGAATGCTCCAAGACAGAGACGAAGCCCTTGATGGTGGATAGGGTCCAAGAGTTTCAGATAAGAGGGTCTTGCAGAGCCGTACACAGCACAACCATAGTCCAGTTTGGAGCGGACCAGGGCTCTGTAGAGATGCAGCAAAGTTTTCTTATCACGCCCCAGTCAGTGTGTGCTACGACCCGCAGAATATTCGGAGCTTTCTGGCAAGAGGTTTTGAGGTTTTTGATGTGGCTGAGAAAGTTGAGTTTTTGATCAAAAATAACTCCAAGGAATTTGGCTTCTTTTACAGCTGGAATGGTGGACTTGTCCAGACAAATTTCAGGATCACAAAAAATTGACGAAAATTGTGAAAATGGATTGACTGAGTTTTGGTACGTGAGAAGGTAAACCCGTTTTCCTCGGCCCACTGCTGGATCTTGTTGACACAAAGTTGGAGTCGACGCTGTACGCTGGGGTAAGAAGCTCCAACTGCGTACAGCGCGAAGTCGTCAACGAACAGAGAGGACTCAGAGCCCTGGCTTACCGATTTTACAATGTCATTAATTTAATGCTGAAAAGGGCAGGAGAAAGGATGCTCCCTTGAGGGACACCCAACTCCTGCCCATGGATGTCAGAGAGTGCGGTGCCAACACGCACCTGGAACTGTCGATCAGCCAAAAAGTTCTGTATGAACAGAGGCAGGTGACCACGGAAACCAAGTCTGTGCAGGTCCAGAAGAATTCCTGATTTCCATGTGGTATCATACGCTTTTTCGAGGTCAAAAAAGATAGCGACCACATGCTGTTTATTGACAAAGGCATTGCGGATGGTGGTTTCCAGACGGATTAGATGGTCAACTGTCGAGTGGTATTTCCGGAAACCGCACTGTTCACTGGCCAAAAGGCCATCGGTTTCCAGCTTCCACATCAGACGGGAGTTGACCATCTTTTCCATCAACTTACAGAGGCAGCTAGTCAGAGCTATCGGACGATAGTTGGAAGGGTTGGTAAGGTCCTTGCAGGCTTTGGAATTGGAATGATCAGGGCTTTCCGCCAGGAGGGCGGAAAGTACCCTGTGGTCCAGATATGGTTGTATACTTTAAGAAGAGTCTGGAGACAGCTTTCTGGAAAATGCTTCAAAACCCGATAATGAATATCATCCAGACCAGGGGCAGAATCGGTGCAGGTTTGTAAAGCTGTTTTCAGTTCATTGATTGAAAAAGGGAGATTGTAGGCTTCAGAGTTGTCTGATGTGAAATTGTATAAAGATTTCTCTCTGAGTTGTTTGTTTTTTAAAAAGGCTGCAGATTTATTTGAAGATGAGGAGTTCTGTTGGATGGTGGAAGCCAACAGATTGGCAACAGCTTGTTTGTCAGTGACCAGAGCATCGGCAAGTTTCAAGTGATGAATGGAGGGGTTGGTGTTTTTCCCTTTGATTTTTCTGATGATGTTCCAGACTTTTTTCTTTGAAGTTTTTGATGTCAGCCCGGAGCAGAAGTTTCTCCAAGACTGACGTTTACTGATTTTGAAAGTGTGTCTCGATTTGGCGCGGAGTTTCTGATGGGCTCGAGCGTTGGGACCTGAAGGTCGTTGGTATACCCGACGCTGAGCCCGTTTGCGAACTTTTGAAATTTGTTGGCAGTCTGAATTAAACCAGGGTGTTTTGGGCATTTGGAGTTTGTCGAAGACATTGGAATACAGGTTTTTGCACAGTTTATCACAGTATTGGTCAGAGATTCTACTGGGTCTGGACTCTGAAGAAAATCAGTGTCCTGGAATTCTTTCAAAATATTGGTGGCAAAAAGATTCCAGTTGGCCTTCTTATAATTAAGATGTTGTGAGACAGAGATGTTTTCAGTTAATAAGGGTTTTAAAAGAACAGGGAAATGGTCACTTCCGTGCAGATCGTCATGGACAGACCACTCATAGTCCAGGACCAGCGAGGGGTCACAAATCGACAAATCTAAACACGAAAGTGAACCTGTGGAAGAGTGGAGGTAAGTTGGAGATCCATCGTTAAGACAACATAAATCAAAGTCAGAAAGGACATCCTCAAGAAGCAGACCTCTGGATGACAACTGACACTACCCCAAAGAGGATTGTGACCATTCAAGTCACCCAACAGCAAAAAAGGTCGAGGAAGTTCTCCGATCAGACCGACAAGGTCCTGACGACAAACCGGGACAGAAGGTGGCAGATAAAGTGAACAAATTGTTATAGTCTTGTGGAGAGTGACTCTCGCAGCTACAGCCTGAAGGGAGGTAGTCAGAGCGACAGGACTAAACAGCAAAGTTTTGTGTAAAAGAAGGGCAACACCGCCTGACAGTCCCAATGTGGATGGTTGTGCAGGTTTAGAAAGAATATTAAAGCCAGAAAGAGTGAAGGTCTTCTGGCTTTGAATTTTAGTTTCTTGAAGAGCCACGACGGAAGGTTTTACTGTTTGACACAGAAGCTGCAGCTCCTCAAAATTTGAATTTAGGCCACGGATATTCCAATGGATTAGTTTACTACTATCCATGGTGCAGAGGATGAATAGGAGAGAAATCAAGTCATCTCCTCATCATCGTCTGCGTTCAGTGGAGCAAATTTATTGCTTAGTTTCACTGGACTGTTTGGGTCTTCAGACCTGCTGGCAGACTTGCCCACAGGTGAAGAAGGTCTGGATTTTGGAGATGGTGGAGGTTTCTTCCTCATCTCCACCATCTCCACACTTGGTTGAACTCCCTTGCCCGCACGGGCACTGCTCGAGGAAGTTCGAGGCGGGAGGCCTGGCTTTTTCATCTGCCCAGCAGCAGATGGAGTAGACTGCTGGGCAGTCTGAGGGGTGGCGGATTGTTTGCCTCCACCAGGGGCACCCACTTTGGGTTGGGAGGTGGTGGACTTGCTTCCACCCGAGCTTAACGGTCTTCCTTGTAATGTCTTTGAGAAAATAAATTCATCAGTCTGGCAGCAGACTGAACGGGTCGTTACTTTCTTTATTGCTGAAGCATATGAAGACGCTGTTGGTGTCTGACTGCCAACAACCTGCTTACGTGCCTCAAAAAATGAGATCTTCTTTTCTGTTTTAACTTTCTGAATGTTGGACTCCTGGATCCAGACAGGGCAGTTGCGTGAAGAGGAGGGGTGGTCACCACCGCAGTTTGCGCAATGAGCCGGGTCTTTACATGGCCCATCATGGGTTGCCTTGCAACAAATACCACACACCTCCTCCCCAGAACAGCGATCTCTGACATGTCCAAATTTCTGACATCTGAAACACCTCAACGGGGATGGGACATACAATTGCACACGGACATTTAGGTACCCTACTTTAATGACCTGAGGCAGCACAGGGTTGCAGAATGTCAGAAAGAGGGTGTTGGTGGGCACTCTTTCTGCACCTTTTTTGACTGTCACCCTATGCACCTCTGTCACACCTTGGGATGCAAGTTCTGTCTTGATCTCCACTTCCGAGACACCTTTCAAATCCGGGCACCGAATAACTCCCTTGGATGAATTCAATTGCTTATGGGGAGTCACCCGAATCTCTCTGTCCACGAGCTTTTTTGCCTTCAACAGCTGTTCCGATTGTTTTTTTGACCTGCACTGGATGAGGAATGATCCGTTCCGTAGCCTTTTCACGGACTGAGGGTCACCCGCTAGACCTTGGAAGCCCTTCTGGATCGCAAAAGGACTCAGAGCTGAAATGGGCTTTTCCTGCTCCGTCCCTTCTATCACGAGCCAGGAAGCCCAAAAACCTGTCCTCTCTCTTATCTCTATATCCGAGTCACTGTCCGATTCGAAATCCCCTGAAATAGGGGCTGCTGCCTTCCTCTTCTTTTTGGTGGGGATGATTTTTGAAGAAGCCATGTTTAGTTTAATTATATTTTGTCTCTCCCTTACCCACCCACCTTGGAGTCCAACTAAGGGGCCAGGGCCAAGAAATCACTGTCTTGACCCCTTCCAGGCTTCAGGAGAGATATACGACAAACAGAACGCCACTACCCCTATCCCCCCTGATCATGCTCAACTCCCGGGAACAGAGAGCCGAGCACTGCAGGGGTTAACTTGGCCAGCGGGAGAACTGCCTGTCTTGACCCAGCCCCAAGAAGGGGGAGCCGATTAGTACACGCGGGCCAGAGTGTACCTCCTGTCTAGGAGAGGTCCGAGCCAAAGTGATGTGTTGAGGGCGTTGGCCCTCTCAATCACCAGGATCTCATCCCCCTCCGTCACAGGTCGCACCGCACGGCAAACGCGGCGGATCTTAAGAAGACCACAGAGAGAAAAGGAGTGTGGAAAAGAAGACTTGAAGGGGAGATGAAGATAGAAAAGAGCCAAATAAGAAAGGCAGAAAACAAGAAAAGGAGAAAGGCGGGTTACTATTAGTCAGGATCCTCACCCTTAGCCTATCTGACATGGGAAGCCCTACCAGGGGCATCAACTCCTTACCACGTTATGTTTAGGCCAGACAGCATCTTGACTTCTCAGGCCTGAAGCAGTTTTAAAAAACCAGCCTATCTTCAAGTATTGATGCCCCCGCCAGCAAAGCCTAAGGGATCACAGGACCACGCAAGCCCTCCGACCACGGCAAGGTTGCAACCCCCGGAGGGCATCCCCACAGAACTACCATGAACAAGTAAACTGTCGACAAGTTACCTACCTCTGCAAACTAATCTGATACTGCAAACTAAACAAAGAACACAAGATGATTACAACTATGACCATCCCAGGCGCATTTCTCGATGCAGGGCATTTAGCATTGTTCTTCTAGTTCTCCTGCAGGATTCCATGGTACAGTTTTCATAATGACCATGGACAAAACAGAGGTGAGAGAGGTGCAGATGGAGAGCGAGAGGGGAGACAAGCACATAACAACAAGTCAAAAAGCCCACAGAAGTAAGTCATCTAACAGACACACACACTCACACACAAACACACACACACTCTCACACATACACACACACACACACACAAACACACGCACTAGTTTAATATACAAGATACATTTGAACTCTTGGAAGACCAAATATTCCCAAAATATAGCGTGTGCATGTTCTAAGCCATTATCTGGTGAACATATACTTTTCCACTGCCCCATTTTAAATGCTCTTTATTCAAAAGCAAACATTGAAATCTGGAAATCTAAACCGGTTCACGCTATTTCTTTCAGTTCAGAAATTGTTGAGGTTGCAAAAATTATCTCTCAATCTCAAATTAGCATATTGTTATAATTATGATAGTGTAGTTTATATTTAAATTTGTACTGTTCTTGACATTATTTCTTACCTTTTCCTCCCCCGCCCTCCCCCAACCCCCCTCCCCTCACCCCGCCCCCCCCCCTTCCCCCCCTCCCCTCACCCCACCCCCCCACCCCCACCCCCCAGTAAAGTCTAATATCACCAAGTGTGAACAGACTATAAATCAACAACAACAACAAAAACACACACCCACACACACACACACACACACACACACACACACATGCACATACACACACAGTCACGTGTAAACACACACACACATACATGCACACACACACACACACACACACACACCACACACACACACAGTGAGCAGAAATAGAAAGAACAAAGATAACCGATCAATAAAAGAACAAGGATAACCAATCAATCAAAGATAACTAATCAATTAAAGAACAAAGGTAACCAATCAATCAAAGAACAAGATAACCAATCAATCAAAGAACAGAGATGCCCACTCAATCGCTTGCTCTGTGACTCACCACGCACAACTTCTGGAGAAATGTGCTGATTGGTCCATGTTGTCCCGCACTGTATTTCCATGGCGACTGGCTTGAAGTCGGCCAACTGGCAACTTTCCGACACCAGCCCTGGACACAGCACAGGTCAGTGTTTCAGGGGAAAGAACTCAAAGGTGGACACAACACAGCTCAGTGTTTCAGGGGAAGAACTCAAAGGTGGACACAACACAGCTCAGTGTTTCAGGGGAAAGAACTCAAAGGTGGACACAGCACAGCTCAGTGTTTCAGGGGAAAGAACTCAAAGGTGGACACAACACAGCTCAGTGTTTCAGGGGAAGAACTCAAAGGTGGACACAACACAGCTCAGTGTTTCAGGGGAAAGAACTCAAAGGTGGACACAGCACAGCTCAGTGTTTCAGGGGAAAGAACTCAAAGGTGGACACAGCACAGCTCAGTGTTTCAGGGGAAAGAACTCAAAGGTGGACACAGCACAGCTCAGTGTTTCAGGGGAAAGAACTCAAAGGTGGACACAGCACAGCTCCGTGTTTCAGGGGAAAGAACTCAAAGGTTGTTTCCGGTCATCAGACTGACCCTAAATTTTTTTGCCACTAACCATGAACGGTGTGTGTGTGTGTGTGTGTGTGTGTGTGTGTGGTGGTTGCGTGCGTGTGTGTGTGTGTGAGCATGTGTCTGGGAAAAAAAAGCATATCTGAATAATGAACAAAGACAAGTTGTAGCTGAGGTGCCACAAAGCCGATGACTCAGATTCTTTCAGGGGAAACATTGGGTAGTGACTGTGTTCAAGACTGGACATAACGCTTTTTTCCAATGTGACCAGGTTTCTGTCATGTGTGCTTGTCACTGCAAGAACTGTCCTACTGAGAGAAAAGGGAAAGCCAGACACACAGTGGCAGAGGGTAAAGACATCTGCTGGAAATGTTGATGGGAAGCGACTCCAGCCACACAACAGGTGGACACTCCATGATGCAGAGTTCAGCCAATCATCACGCTCCCTCCCTTTTCAGGCATAGGCTCGTCCTTTTCCCCTTTCTTCGTTCCTCTGAAAGAACTTCTAGGTTTTACAGACAGTGACATGTTTGCTTACGTGATCGATAGTAATCCCACAATTACTGTAGCCATGACTATGGCAAGGAGGTTTACATACAGTGACATGTTTGCGTATGTGATCGTGAGTAATCCCACTATTACTGTTGCCTTGACTATGGCAAGGAGGTTTACATACAGTGACATGTTTGCGTATGTGATGTGAGTAATCCCACTATTGCTGTGGCCATGACTATGGAAGGAGGTTTAAATACAGTGAGATTTTGCTTATGTGATCGTTAGTAATCCCACTATTACTGTAGCCTTGACTATGGCAAGGATTTCTGCACATACCAGTATGAAATTGTTATCATTTGTAGTAGTAGTAAGTAGTGGTTGTAGTAAAGGTAGTAGTGGTGGTAACGAAGATAGTAGCAGTGGTCATTGTAGAGTTGGTAATCACAGTGGAGACATGGTGATGAGGCTAATAATGATGATGATGATTATTATGTTTCGTTGTTGTTCTTATTGTCCTAATACCTTGTGTATGTGTTTTGTTGTCCTTATTTACAATTTGTGTTTTGGTTTTGAAATAAGATTCATTAAAACAAAACAAAAAACAAAACATAA
>CM065747.1:1814586-1874586 GCA_033310375.1 Conus canariensis
GAATTAATAATTAGCAACACCACGTGCTAGTACATCACCCACAATATCTTAACGGGATTCTAGTTTCCGAGTCGGCCTCCCGTGAAAATTAGTGTGGGTTGAAAATGTGTGTGTGTACACAACCATGAGTTAATCTGACACTAAAGTGGTTTCAGTCAGTGTGTGTGTGGTTTGGGTTTGTTGTTAATCAACACATCTAAAGTAAAAAAAAAATGTTAAGAAAAGTGAAAATTAAGACAAAATGCACAATGAAATAAAAGAATGTAAACAGGAAGTAAGTAGGATAACTTTTGCTCCCATAAGAAAACCTAAACACAGTGACTTTCATTCAAGACTGGCACAGCCTTTTAAACTTGAATTAAGTCAGACACATACAACGACGAACAATCTAATAGTGGGGGAAAAAACACGCGCAGGCCAACAACTCCTTTGTGTCATCGTAGTTACTTAATGACTTGGCCTTAGGGAGGAGGAAGGTTAAAAACGAATAACATGAAATTAGAAACATATTATAGATATGAAAACCCTTGACAAGCTGCACGAGGGAACCACGGTTTCCCCTTTCGAAAGCAGACCTATTTGTACTGCCTGCTCCTAGGCCTTTCATCCGCTGGATCGGAACCCAATAGGGAAACACGGCTGGTTATGTTTGTGCTCCTGGCGTCAAACAGTGATACACCACAGTCCATAATACCGTGGTGTTCTCACCACCAAGGGTTAAAAAAAGAATCCAACAGCACCCCCAAAACAGCCAGGAAGGGTAGTAAATGAAACAAAACGAAAGTGTGGGGGGAGGGAAAGTGCTGCTGAAAAGCTAAAGACATTATGCAAACAGTATAAAATGTAGGGGACAATCTTTGAGCCTACGCTCGAGGATCCACCCAAGGATGCAAGGGAGATCAAAAGACAAAGACGGACAGAAACAAATATAAATAACCTCGATTTAATTGAAACGAAATTGTTCCCTGCCTCATTTTATCTTCAAAAGAAAATATATAAATGAATCAATATGGAACACACGCACACACATTTCTCTTCTTTTTAATCTCAAAGATACTGGCAACTTGTTCATAAATTTCCACCACTGAGAATATAAAAAAATAGTTTATACAATTATATTTTGGTCAAGGGAATGGTAGAAGTCAAGCAGATGAATTATGCCTATTTGGGTTGATTTTAAACGCTTCTATAGTCTTCTTTATTTATCTATTCATTTTTGTACTCCCAGTTCTTACAGAACAGGGAGTACTTTACAATGGGAACGAAGAAATGCTCTGTGTGTTGTGTGGTGTGTGTGTGTGTGTGTGTGTGTTCCACTCGCTCCAGACAAAACTACTGGGCCGATCTTTCTGAAAATTTGTATGTATGTTCATTATGGGTCACGGATGATGCCCGGTGTTTTATTTTATCGTTATATCCATTACTAACAGCTATAACGGCCCATAACGGTTTTTTCTTTTTTTTTTATGGAATATCTCAGAAAGTACTTGGCCCATCTCTCTGAAAATTTGTAGGTATGTTCATTATGGGTCACGGATGATGCCCGATGTTTTATTTTACCGTTATATCCGTTACTAATGGCTATAACGGCCCATAAGGGTTTTTCTTCTTTATGGAAAATCTCAGAAAGTAGGCCTACTTGGCCGATCTTTCTGAAAATTTGTAGGTATGTTCATTATGGGTCACAGATGATGGCCGATGTTTACCGTTATAGCCGTTACTAACGGCTATAACGGCCCAAAACGGTTTTACCTCTTTATGGAATATCTCACGCATATTCAAGATAAACTGAGAGTATGTTTATATGCTTTGCATCTTGTTTACTTTATCACTTATTTTCATTAATAGGAATTTTCTTTTATAAGTTTAAGCATATTCAAGGTGTTGTTAAAGAAACATATGTCTGGGAAATTTAAGATGTGAGATTGCTTGAAACTGTCAGTGGTCGGGGAGCTTGATTTCAACAACACTCTTTTGCACTCTTGTTTGTATAGCTCTCTTTTGCGTAAATGTAACATGTTTAATGCCGAATGTCTTTGAGGATTCTCATCAGATTTTAAAGTAGAAAAGAAAAGGAGAAAAACAGAACAGATATCAACAACGTTTCCGTCACAGACCGTCTTCAGGACTTGTGACATAAAAAGAAAAATATATAAATAAATAGGGGCCTATATATACGTATAGGCAATGACGTATGAAAACATATACATAAACGGACGATTAGGGCCTACGTGCTTAAAGGTTTGTGTGTGTGTGTGTGCGCGCGTGCGCGCGCATGCGCGATTGTGTGCGTGCCTGTGCGCACGCTTTCGCGTGCGTGTGTGTATGTATGTGTGTATCTGTGCGATTGCTTGTGTGTGTGTGTGTGTGTGTGTGTGTGTACACGTGTGTGTGTGTGTGTTGTCTGTCTGTGCGATTGCGTGCGCGCCTGGCGCGCGCGCGCGCGTGTATTGTGTGTGTGTGTGTGTAATGGGAAAAAGGAAAATTCAGTGTCCAATCCCATTTCACCTGGAGGAAAAAGAGAGGCAGATAGAGGGAAAAGACAAACAGAACCAGAGACAGAGAAAAAGAGAGAGTGGTAGAGGAGTCTTATGTTTGGAAGGGGGCGCTTGAGAGTGTGCAAAAGAAAGTGAGAGAGTGGTAGAGGAGTCTTATGTTTGGAAGGGGGCGCTTGAGAGTGTGTAAAAGAAAGTGAGAGAGTGGTAGAGGAGGAGTCTTATTCTTGGAAGGGGGCACTTGAGGGTGTGTATAACAAAAAGAAAAGAAAACGGGAGTGGGGTGGGGGATGGGGGGTTGGGTTGAAACTCCTATATATATATATATTATATTATATTATATTATATTATATTTTCTACTTTTCACAAGAAAATGTAGCTTGTTTTGCTCTTTCATGATTTTCTTTTGCTTCTTAGGTGGCACCTTTGGTTGGTTTTTGAAAACTCAAACATACTACGGTATTGCACACCAGCCTTTTCCGGGGATAGCATTCTTCTTAAAACCAAAAAAGGCAGAGGAGTCAAGTTACCACTTTCCGCGGTCGCTGAGGAGAAACAATCAGGTTTCGAAATACCGGTATCTGACCAGGAGTTATAAATATGTGTGAGTTTCCTTCCCATTGGAGATTGTCTCCCCCTTGGAGCCTATAAGCTTGCCGGAGGCTCATTTTGAGAAGCATTTATTATTCCCCATTCACCCACTTAAGCACATACTGTTAGTTAGGCAGAATTATCTACCACTGCAGATAAGAAGGCTTATCTCCCCCTATTTCTTCAATCTAAGACATAGAGCAAGCTTTGTTTATAACTGAATATATATATATATATATAGAGAGAGAGAGAGAGAGAGAGAGAGAGAGAGAGAGAATGCTGAACAATAAAGTAGTGGGGGAAAACAAGTGTAGGCTAACAATTCTTCTGTCATTATAGTAATGACTTGGCAAAGATTTGAACTTAAATGATAAAAAAAAAATGGGGAAGGGGGGGGGGGGGGGTTGGGGGGGGGGGGGGGGGGCGTTGAATTTGATAAAAGTGGGAACATGAAATTAAGAAAATATACTTTGAATATGAAAATCCTTCACTAGCTGCATGAGAGAACCATCATAATCCCTCTCAAAGGCAGATCTACTTATATTGCCTGCTCCTAGGCCTTTCGTCCGCTGGATCAGACTCATCAGGGAGACACGGCTTATTGTGTCTGTGCTCTTGGCGTCAAATAGAGACACACCACAGTCCATAATTCTGTGGTGTTCTCACCACCAAGGGTTCAAAAAAGAATCCAACAGCACCCCCAAAGCAGCCAGCAAATGGTAGTAAAAAAAAAAGAGATATATATATATATGTATAGGTGCATATGGATTGTTCACATGTGTATGTGCCTTATGAGTATGCATACCTGGATGGTGGAGATGGTGTTTGGGGCTTATATATATTATGCTCTGCATGTGATGTTATAAATATGCTATATATGTACATGGGTGTGAATGTAAATATGGTGGGACGGGGAAATTGGGGGAGGGGGTGTAGAGAGAAAGGGATGGAGGAGAGGTCGGGGGAAAGGAAAGCGAGGGCAAAGAGCTGGAATGATTCAAACTAAAAAAGTCAGAGGTTGGAGTTGAGTCCATCAGGGATTGTGGTGCCAAGGCGAGAGATGATCCTGGACTCCATGGTCTGGGGCTGAGGAGTGGTTTTGCCAAACAGCAGTGACGGAAATATGGGTTTGGCTGTGGCAATCAACATCAGTTTGAGGATTCTCAGAAGATTTTAAAATTAAAAAAAAAAAAAAAAGAAAAACAGAACACATATCAACAACGTTTCAGTCATAGGCCGTATTCAGGACTTGTGACATGAAAAGAAAAACAAATAAATGCGTATAGGCAATGACGTATGAAAACATATACGCAAACGGACGATTGTGTGTGAGTGTGTGTGTGTGTGTGTGTGTGTGTGTGTGTGCGTGTGTGCGCACACGTGTGTGTGTGTGTGTGTGTGTGTGTGTGTGTGTGGTGTGGTGTGTGTGTAATGGCGAAACTTGGTGATGGGATTTTACGTGTGTGCAAGGTGTTATGCGTGCGTTCACACACGGAACCTCAGTTTATAGTCTCATTCGAAGGACTGTATGGGAAATGGAGTCAGAACCAATGTTAACTCCGAGGGAAAAATCCCTCTGCACCAAAACGGCCCGTTGGAGATTCGAACCCGCAACCCTTGGATTACGAGTCCGGCGCTCTACCAGCTGAGCTATTCCGGCCTCCTCTTACCTATTCCAAATAGGCCTGTTGGAAGATGAGCCCGACTTTGCACCAGTTGGATCCCATCAGTAAGTCCACCGTCTTGTTTTCACCCTAACCTTCTGCTGTGTGGGGAATCTACGCCAACATCCCACCCAGTGAATCCACTCTGGGAACATCCCATTGTGTCTTGATCTACACAGGGTACTTTCCATTGTGTGAGTGTGTGTGTGTGTTTGTTCTTTAATTTAACGTCTATCCACCTAACAGTGATCTTAGACAGTATGTAAGTGTTATGTGTGTGTGCATGTGGTGTTTTGGGGTGTATGCATGTGAACGGTTGGTGTTGATTTTAGGTGTACATAATGCAATTAGGCCTAAATAAAATAAATAATTAAAAAAAAAAAAACCACCTCATAACTGAATCCAAAACTTTAAAAGAAACACTAAATAAGCAACTAACACCAAGATGGGGAAAGTAACATAGACGTTAAAAGTAAATGTCCAATTGGGCTCTTAATCAGTCCTTGAACAACTTCAAAAATCTTTTTTACAAGTATTAAAATTGGACAAAAACTGTGAAGAGGCTGTTCAAGAACTACAGCAGGTTCGAACACGACAGTTAACGGACATGGGGTTTTCACACGGACAGGCTCTGGCAGCTATAAAGAAGCATGCAACAGTTCAGGCAGCTTTAGCTGCTTTACTTTAAGGGGCTGGGGAGGAGAGTTTAGCAGGGAAAGTGTAACTTTCTGATGAATGTGAGTGAGAGAGAGAGAGAGAGAGAGTGTGTGTGTGTGTGTGTAAAAACCAGGGAAGATGAGGGTGGATGGTGCTGGGGCCGCCGGTGACAGCTGAAGTCTGTTCATAAACATTGGGTTTTTTTTTTTTTTTTTGCTGTTGATTTTTTTTTCTACTCTTTTTGTCACCCATGCCTCCCCTCTCAACACACTTACATGCATACACACATCACAGAGAGACACGTGAAATTCTCCATTCCAAGAATTCTTTCTTTATTTGTCCACCTCAGGATCTGAGTCAATAAAATTACACCAATATCAGGTTGGCTTTTCTCCATGTATGTGTGTATGTATGCATGGATGTCTCTCATTTCCATGTACATATCTACCTCCACTCAGGTGGAGATGTCTTCAATGTCTTCACTGTATCTGGTGGCTGCTTGGCTGATCTGTCCGTCAGCAACATCAGTGGCCCCAAATGACTCACCCAATGTCAAAGCACCTGGCTGAAAAGACAGAGTGTGGCCTGAAGAGAAACTCATTCAATCTTGCTCTAATTTGGAATCCAAGGCTCAATCCCTCTTCATTTTTTTCCCTCTCTATCTTTAATTTTACAATATGACATATTTAAAAAAAAAAAAAAATTTGTCTATTTATTGAGAAATTATGAATGGATCTCAATTTGAAATTAAAAACACACACACACACACACACACACACATAAAACCTCCTGAAAACAACAAGAACAACAAAAAAAGGGGCTTTTTAGATGACTGCTCGCTACAGACTTGAAAGCTCTGGCACAGATTTACATAACATCTCCTGACCAAGTGTGCTGCATTTCATTGCTGAGGGGGGAGTACGGGGCAACAGGACAGCTCCTGACCTAGTGTGCTACATTTCATTGCTGAGGCTGACCAAGTGTGCTACATTTCATTGCTGAGGCTGACCAAGTGTGCTACATTTCACTGCTGAGGGGGGAGTACGGGGCAACAGGACAGCTCCTGACCTAGTGTGCTACATTTCATTGCTGAGGCTGACCAAGTGTGCTACATTTCATTGCTGAGGCTGACCAAGTGTGCTACATTTCACTGCTGAGGGGGAAGTATGGGGCAACAGGACAGCTCCTGACCTAGTGTGCTACATTTCATTGCTGAGGGGGAAGTATGGGGCAACAGGACAGCTCCTGACCTAGTGTGCTACATTTCACTGCTGAGGGGGAAGTATGGGGCAACAGGACAGCTCCTGACCTAGTGTGCTACATTTCATTGCTGAGGCTGACCAAGTGTGCTACATTTCATTGCTGAGGCTGACCAAGTGTGCTACATTTCACTGCTGAGGGGGGAGTATGGGGCAACATGACATCTCCTGACCTAGTGTGCTACATTTCATTGCTGAGGGGAATATGGGGCAACATGACATCTCCTGACCAAGTGTGCTACATTTCATTGCTGAGGGGGGAGTATGGGGCATTCATTCGGTCACTGCCCAGTGACAAAGGAGCTAACAAGCTGTAACCTTTGTCGGAGTGTAGCGGAAACAAAGACAACCAAACCAAATAGTCAGTAGCACATTTTGAGCCCACATTCAAAAAAAAAAAAAAAGGGGGAAAAAAAGAGAAAAGACTTGCACTCCCATTCAAACCCTGAGTCTCTAAGTAAAGGGACCAAGTCAGCAAATCCTCTGTACAACAGCCACCAACATGAATATGGTCACGTAAAATATCATCAGACATGTAGACATTCATACAAACTGACACAGTTCAAATCCTCTATGTAACAGCCACCAACATGTATATGATCACATAAAATATCATCAGACATGTAGACATTTGTAAAAACTGACACAGTTCAGCTGCGATGGCTCTGTTTCACGGTCATGTAGTATTCACACCTACTGCCACAACTATGATCCAGCCCTTCCTCCACATTCCCAAGTCCTGCTCAAACAGCTCTACTTCTTATCAGTCAGTCAGACATGCTTGTACACAGACACACTGATGCACAGGCCTAACCATATGCCTGCACACACACACACACACACACACACACACACACGCACACACGTACACTTACACAGACGGACGCACACACACTCAAGATTAGATGAAGTCAAAACCACATGCAGAGTAATCTTTCTTCTTTCATCTCTGTCTACCAGTGAACAAAGCCAATCGTTCAAGTCTTTGTCTGACAGTGCAGTCCCAGTCCAGTCCTCTCGTGTTCAACTTGCCCTGCAACAGAAACAGTATCACGATATCCTGTACAATCTGTGTATGCATGCTGATTTATCTTGCAATACACACACACATATATATATATATTTTTCTCTTTTTTTCATCAAACGCGTGTGTACATCGCTTGCTTTATATGTAACTTTTAGTTATGACTGTTGTTGTTACTTTTTTTTTGTTGTTTGGCTTTTCTTGGGGTTTTTGTTGGTTTTTTTTTGTATGTTGAACAACAATAAAAGCAAAATTTATAAAAAAAATGTTAAAAACCCCCCAAAAAAAACAACAGTATCAAGAGTCATCAACGAATAGCACTGGGCCAGAAACCAAGTCACAATCATCAATTTGTTGACAGTGTGACAGGAAAAATGTCACTATCATCAATGAAACTGTGACAGAACTAAAAAAAAAAAAAAAAAATCATTGATGTTATAACAGAAAACAGATTCACTAACATCAGTGAGAATGTGAGAGAAAACAGTACTATCACTGAGGATGTTTCCATGTTTGTTCCGTGTGCTGTGTTGTCATTTCTGCTGGGCGATTCCGTGTCGTGGGCTGCTTTCAATTGCAGTTATGGGCATGTATTCACTTCAGAATGGGAGCAAAAGTTACCCCACTTGTTTATTGTTTAGTATTACTGTCATTCGTGACACTGAGACAGAAAAAAACTGTATTACTGTCATTCATGACACTGACAGAAAACAATCACTGTCATTCACCACACTGTGACAGAAAACAATGTCACTGTCATTCATCACAATGACAGAAAACAGTGTCACTGTCATTCATCACACTGTGACAGAAAACAATGTCACTGTCACTCATCACACTGACAGAAAACAGTGTCACTGTCATTCATGACACTGACAGAATACAGTGTCACTGTCATTCATCACACTGTGACAGAAAACAGTATCACTGTCATTCATGACACTGTGACAGAAAACAGTGTCACTGTCATTCATCACACTGTGACAGAAAGCAGTGTCACTGTCATTCACCACACTGTGACAGAAAACAGTGTCACTGTCATCCATCACACTGTGACAGAAAGCAGTGTCACTGTCATTCACCACACTGTGACAGAAAACAGTGTCACTGTCATTCATCACATTGACAGAAAACAGTATCACTGTCATTCATCACACTGTGACAGAAAACAGTGTCACTGTCATTCATCACACTGTGACAGAAAACAGTATCACTGTCATTCATCATACTGTGACAGAAAACAGTGTCACTGTCATCCATCACACTGTGACAGAAAACAGTGTCACTGTCATTCATCATACTGTGACAGAAAACAGTGTCACTGTCATTCATCACACTGTGACAGAAAACAGTGTCACTGTCATTCATAACATTAACAGAAAACAGTATCACTGTCATTCATCACACTGTGACAAAAAACAGTGTCACTGTCATTCATCACACTGTGACAGAAAACAGTGTCACTGTCATTCATCATACTGTGACAGAAAACAGTATCACTGTCATTCATCACACTGTGACAGAAAACAGTGTCACTGTCATTCATGACACTGACAGAAAACAGTGTCACTGTCATTCATCACTATGACAGAAAACAGTATCACTGTCATTCATCACACTGACAGAAAACAGTATCACTGTCATTCATCACACTGACAGAAAACAGTATCACTGTCATTCATCACACTGACAGAAAACAGTATCACTGTCATTCATCACACTGTGACAGAAAACAGTATCACTGTCATTCATCACACTGTGACAGAAAACAGTGTCACTGTCATTCATGACACTGACATAAAACAGTGTCACTGTCATTCATGACACTGTGTTAGAAATTAGTGTCACTGTCATTCATCATACTGTGACAGAAAAACAGTATCACTGTCATTCATGACACTGACAGAAAACAGTGTCACTGTCATTCATGACATTGTGTTCGAAACTGTCATTCATGACACTGACAGAAAACAGTATCACTGTCATTCATGACACTGACAGAAAACAGTGTCACTGTCATTCATCACACTGTGACAGAAAACAGTATCACTGTCATTCATCACACTGTGACAGAAAACAGTATCACTGTCATTCATCACACTGTGACAGAAAACAGTGTCACTGTCATTCATGACACTGTGACAGAAAACAGTATCACTGTCATTCATCACACTGTGACAGAAAAACAGTATCACTGTCATTCATGACACTGTGACAGAAAACAGTGTCACTGTCATTCATCACACTGTGACAGAAAACAGTGTCACTGTCATTCATCACACTGTGACAGAAAACAGTATCACTGTCATTCATCACACTGTGACAGAAAACAGTATCACTGTCATTCATGACACTGACAGAAAACAGTGTCACTGTCATTCATCACACTGTGACAGAAAACAGTATCACTGTCATTGATCACACTGTGACAGAAAACAGTGTCACAGTCATTCATGACACTGACAGAAAACAGTGTCACTGTCATTCATCACACTGTGACAGAAAACAGTGTCACTGTCATTCATGACACTGACAGAAAACAGTATCACTGTCATTCATCACACTGACAGAAAACAGTGTCACTGTCATTCATGACACTGACAGAAATCAGTGTCACTGTCATCCATCACACTGTGACAGAAAACAGTGTCACTGTCATTCATCACACTGTGACAGAAAACAGTATCACTGTCATTCATCACACTGACAGAAAACAGTGTCACTGTCATTCATGACACTGACAGAAAACAGTGTCACTGTCATCCATCACACTTGTGACAGAAAACAGTATCACTGTCATTCATCACACTGTGACAGAAAACAGTGTCACTGTCATTCATGACACTGACAGAAAACAGTGTCACTGTCATTCATGACACTGTGACAGAAAACAGTATCACTGTCATTCATCACACTGACAGAAAACAGTATCACTGTCATTCATCACACTGACAGAAAACAGTATCACTGTCATTCATCACACTGACAGAAAACAGTATCACTGTCATTCATCACACTGACAGAAAACAGTATCACTGTCATTCATCACACTGACAGAAAACAGTATCACTGTCATTCATCACACTGACAGAAAACAGTATCACTGTCATTCATGACACTGACAGAAAACAGTGTCACTGTCATTCATCACACTGACAGAAAACAGTATCACTGTCATTCACCACACTGTGACAGAAAACAGTATCACTGTCATTCATGACACTGACAGAAAACAGTATCACTGTCATTCATGACACTGACAGAAAACAGTATCACTGTCATTCATCACACTGTGACAGAAAACAGTATCACTGTCATTCATGACACTGACAGAAAACAGTATCACTGTCATTCATGACACTGACAGAAAACAGTATCACTGTCATTCATCACATTGACAGAAAACAGTGTCACTGTCATTCATGACATTGTGTTAGAAACTGTCATTCATGACACTGACAGAAAACAGTGTCACTGTCATTCATCACACTGACAGAAAACAGTATCACTGTCATTCATGACACTGACAGAAAACAGTGTCACTGTCATTCATCACACTGTGACAGAAAACAGTATCACTGTCATTCATCACACTGTGACAGAAAACAGAATCACTGTCATTCATGACACTGACAGAAAACAGTATCACTGTCATTCATCACATTGACAGAAAACAGTGTCACTGTCATTCATCACACTGTGACAGAAAACAGTATCACTGTCATTCATGACACTGACAGAAAACAGTATCACTGTCATTCATCACACTGACAGAAAACAGTGTCACTGTCATTCATCACACTGTGACAGAAAACAGTATCACTGTCATTCATCACACTGTGACAGAAAACAGTGTCACTGTCATTCATCACACTGTGACAGAAAACAGTATCACTGTCATTCATCACACTGTGACAGAAAACAGTGTCACTGTCATTCATGACACTGACAGAAAACAGTGTCACTGTCATTCATCACACTGTGACAGAAAACAGTATCACTGTCATTCATCACACTGTGACAGAAAACAGTATCACTGTCATTCATCACACTGACAGAAAACAGTGTCACTGTCATTCATGACATTGACAGAAAACAGTGTCACTGTCATTCATCACACTGTGACAGAAAACAGTGTCACTGTCATTCATGACATTGTGTTAGAAATTAGTGTCACTGTCATTCATGACATTGTGTTAGAAATTAGTGTCACTGTCATTCATCACACTGACAGAGAACAGTGTCACTGTCATTCATCACACTGACAGAAAACAGTATCACTGTCATTCATCACTATGACATAAAACAGTGTCACTGTCATTCATGACACTGTGACAGAAAACAGTGTCACTGTCATTCATGACACTGTGACAGAAGACAGTGTCACTGTCATTCATGACACTGTGACAGAAAACAGTGTCACTGTCATTCATCACACTGTGACAGCAAACAGTGTCACTGTCATTCATGACACTGTGACAGAAAACAGTGTTACTGTCATTCATGACACTGACAGAAAACAGTGTCACTGTCACTTATGACACTGTGACAGGAAACTATCTGACGACTGTCAGGGCATTACAGACTGATCTGCTGTGATCTTGTACTGAGTACCTCAGACTGGACACCAAGAGTGGAGTTACAGGCTGCATCAGCCTTCGTTCCCAGTGCCAGAAAAATGTTGGATTTGACCCAAACCAGCCAGTGCTGGGGGTGGATGGTTCTCAGAACAAAATCAGTCACCTGATGATTCTGCCATGATTTTCACGGCACTTAAAAGATGGCTGTTGATTTGTTCAATTAACTGAGAGATCAATTGCTCCTCTATTTCTACCTATGTATTGGGGCCTACCAACAGAATCCAATGCAAAGAGGATATGATAGTTAAATGCAGTCTCTCTTTAACTTATAGTAAACAAAACAAAACAAACAAACAAGAAAGAAAAAGAGATAAAGAAATTGCAATATCAATTATGATAAAGAAATATACAATTGAACATTTTCCCATGTAACCTCCAATATGAATAGGTCTAATCTTCTTTTCACTTACAAATGATAACTTTCAAAACAATTCTAACTCAGAAAAAAGTCTTTAACCAACTGATAACTTATCTTCCAGAAAACATCTTGGAACACAGAAGAGTGAAATAGAAAAATGTGTTACATACTCAGAGAAAAATGCCATCACCAGCTCCACAACTATCATGGTGATGAGGATGGTGAAGCTGCTGACAGCGGCTGTCGGCGCAGGCCAATCAAAATCGCATCAGCTTCCAGCAGGGTCACATGCTTCTCGGAGCCCAGAAAACTGGAGGACATCTCTGGATCTGTCAGCTGAAGTTTCACTTTGACCCCTCGGTGATAGCGCCTAAAAAAAACAAACACCTTGATTACATCAGTACCCAGGGACAGCACCTGACAGCACATCTTGATTATCTTGTTACCTGGGTGACAGCACCTGAAAACACACCTTCAATACTTTATTACCTGGGGGACAACACCTGAAAACAGACCTTCAATACTTTATTACCTGGGGGACAGGCACCTGAAAAGGCACATTGATTGCTTTATTACTTAGCTGACAGTGTCTGGAAACACACCTTGATTCCTTCATTAGCTCCTTTCATCGCTCAAGGACAAACCGTACCCAGAACGCTTGGCCAGCTACTCAGTCTTGAACATCGACGGGCTCGAGGTGACATGACTGATCTGTACAAATATGTGCATGGCATGTACAGGGTGAAGAACCCTTAGTACAGGTTAGTTTCAGTTGTTTGACTGCAGAGAAACAAGGGGCAACAGTCTGAAGCTAGTCAAAGGACACTGTAGGCTACAAGTTAGAGGTAACTTTTTCGCTGAGTGAGAGAGTCATTAACTCCTGGAATAGCCTCCCAGTCCACATAGTTACAGCTCCAACACTGAACACCTTCAAGTCCAGACTGGATGCCCACTGGAACAGCCTTCCTTCAAACCAGTCCATTGTGCTACGAATAGGTGCTGGTACTGCCAGTATTATTAGAAGCCTCACCCATGCATGTTTCTCAGGTGTAGATTACATCTACAAATCTCGAAGGTGAACAGGCCTCCAATGAGGCCTCAAACACCTCAAGTTCAAGTCAAGTCAAGTTACCTGGGTGATAGCATCTGAAGACACCTTCATGACTTTCTTACCCTAGTGACAGTGCCAGAGAACACACTCTGCTTCAATCGGCTTTAAATGTAGTTTGTTCTTGAAGTGGAGTTATTCACAGCTGACCCCACTTCATTACCTCAGTGATACCGCCTGGAAACACAACTTGATTACTTCATTATCCTGGTCATAGCACCTGAAAACACATGTTCACTACTTATTTAGGTAGTGATAGTGATTATACGTTGATTAGTTCATTACCTTAGTGATATCAATTACAGCATGTCTTTTGACCAGATTTATTTTCAGTCTTTATCTTTCATTTCAATATATCAACTTCAGGTTTATTTCTTTGTTGTTGTTTTTTTACATCGCTCACAGGTAAAGGTCACACACACACACGCACACCACACACACACACACACACACACACACACACACACATGCAGTATGTCTAAAGACATGAATCAAGAGTCAGGAAAATATTAACTCAATACAGTCAGCTGTCAGGCTTGAAAAGCATCTTTAGTTCAAGAGTAATAGTGGTTGACAGGTCATCAACAACAAGCTCAAGGTTTTATTTATTTATTTATTTATTTTCTTTTTTAATTTATCACACTCCTACCTAATGCCTTACAAGCATTGCCATTGCATTAGTCAAAAAGATTTCTGAACTGTTGATATTTTTGTGCTCTTCTACTGTTAATGCTAAAATAGGTACTTTATTCCATAAAGGTGTAATTCTTTTTGTATTCGTGAATTTTATTTTTTGTTGTTGGGAAGGCTTATTCGATAACTACTTTTTTGAAAATCACCAAGTTGCAGTATCAACATGTTCGAAGCATTTAATTTGGCATTCAGAGTTTGGTTGTTAAGAGAGTTGACTTGGACTCGTTGTGAAACCGTTCCCCAGCATACACTGCAAAATCCTCTCACGCTTACACACAATAACCCTCAATAAAGATAATTTTGACTTGACTTGACACAAACACGCACCACATGCACACCCACACACTCACACACTCCCCACACATGTTACTCACTTTACTGTCTTACATCTACTTATCCACTGGGAGTGGCTACTGTTGGTACTTAAGGCAAATTTGATAAATGTTTTTTGAACAATGTTTCCTGTTTGTAACTATCCATATGCACGGGTTAATGTGATCATCCAATCAGATCACTGGACTGTTTTTATGCACGAACTGTCCATCCTCGCTAATAAACCGTGCACCCTTTTTTTTTTTTTTATAGTTAAAGATAAGTCTCTTATTCTTACTGACTGCCCACGCAATTGTCATCAGTTTATCAGTTGTTACATCCGAAACAGTTTCAAATGTTTGCTCTTCAATTCAACTGTAATCAGTTTATCAGTTGTTACATCTGAAACAGTTTCAAATGTTTGCTCTTCAATTCAATTGTAATCGGTTTATCAGTATCAGCTGTTACATCCAAAACAAGTTTCAACCACTCTTCAATTCAATTGGAATCAGTTTATCAGCTGTTACATCCAAAACAGTTTGAACTGTTCGCTCTTCAGTTATGTGCGATTCTGCTGACATTCACCACAAACTTGCACTCATCAATGGTCCTATGTTCAATGTTGTTTTTTTTTTGTTTTATTTCTGTCCCAACCTCTGCACCACCTCAGTGACAGTGCACCCATGCCACTCATTCCGACACCCCATCTACAGCTACAGCCCGGTCGGCCTCGCCGCAGCCCCAGCACCAGCAATCCACAGGGAGCAGTCAATGTCAAGTCGTCAAGAGGCAACCCACCGGAGGAGACACTGCACTGCTGCCGAGTCACTTGGTGGTGTTCAGTGGCACCTGTTCTGATCTAACATACGCAGGACACCACCTACTAAGCCCCCTACTGACGACAATAATTGCTTAGTCGCAGAGCCGGCGTGAGTGAGCTCTCCCTCCGGAGGGCGCCACCATGTCCGTCCAACAACAGCCCCAATGGACTCGCCGATACCGGTGACCCCGACGGAACCAAACCAAAGCCACAGATGTGGAGAGGACATCGAAACTGAGGTCACCATGAGACCAGGGCATGAAGGGCCACAGAATTTGTGACATTTTGTTAATGCTTATCGATGAGTATGAGGATGATTAAGATGATGCTACGGATTTCCATTTCAGTCAGAGACTACATGACAGGGCTGTACTCTACGCTTCCTTTCATAATATATCCCGTCATCAACCAGGCCCGAGAGATACAGGCACCTGCAGTGTTGGTCAGGAAATTTGAGCAACACTCTTAGAAACACATCCATTAAGTGGATGAAACTTGACTGTGTGGTCCCAGTCTTCCCAACTGAGTCCGCAGCAAACTCAACTCTGGGTAGGAGCCGGTCGGGGCAGAAAAACCCACATGACTGATGGGATTCGAACCCAAGACCTCCCAGCCTGGAGTCCGCAACGCTAACCACTTCACCATGGCCGCTGGTACCCTATGTTCAATGTTGATTACGAAAGATGACTTATTTAACGAGTTTTGAAGCCTTATCATGCTGCACTGGCGAGTACTGTTCTTGGCACTGGCCTTCCTGTTATATCCCAACTTGATACTTTGAGTGCAAGGGCACGTGTGTGTGTGTGTGTGTGTGTGTGTTGTGTGTGTGTGTGTGTGTGTGTGTTGCGTGCATGTATGTGTGTGTGCGCGCAGGCATGTGTGTGCATTTGTGTGTGTGTGTGTGTGTGTGTGTTGTGTTGTGTGTGTGGTGTGTGTGCACGTGTGTGTGTGTGTGTGTGTGTGTGTGTGTGTGTGTGTGTGTGCGTGTTTGCTGCTAAAGAACAAGAAGACTCACTCTGCATTGAGTTTGGGCCGGGGCAAACACAGTGAAACTTCCCTCCGAAGTCGATGTACAGATCGTCCCCTACCACTTCAAACACAGTTCCCACCACCATGCGACCAGCATAATCCCCTGTCTGGATCAGTTTACTGTGGCGCAGCATTGCAGCGAAAGTTGTGTGGTCTGCCACTGTCGGCTCCTGTCGCCGTTGGCTGTCGTCTGCCTGAACGTCTTCGGCCTGCATGCGAGCTTTCTCTAAAGCCTTCGCAAAACCGGCAAGTGCTCGCTCGCCGGAGCTTGTTGTCTGTGAATCTACTTCTCCTTTATGCTTTTCTACATCTGCACCGCTGGTATCTCCATCGGTAGGTTTCGTTGACTGCCAGAAAAGGCTGCTGCGATGGATTCTTGAAAGAAGAGTTCGAGAACTTGTCGAAGAGAACCTTGTGATCAAGGACGCGGCCATGTTGTTCTCCTGACCAATGATAACCGTCGACAGAGCTGGTGCAGTACTCCAGTTCCCCTGACGTACGTCATAGAGTTAGCCTTCGACTGACGTCATCGTTAAGGGAATTCCCGACGAATCGAATCAAAATTTTATTTCATAATAGACATCATATCACACTCAGATGAAAATGTAAGAATTATTTTTGTTCCTTATTGCTGCGAGAGTGATTCGTTCTGTCAATTTTCAGGTGGAGAGCATAACACTTCATCCCAAACTCTAGGCATCCTTCAGCGGCATGTTTTACATAATGTCATAATGCGTCAGAGAAGGTTCCAAAAATAACCCCATGACGTAAGCGGGGGAGTCGAAGAGAATACTTAGTCAGCCTTTCATGTCCACGGTTCCTGCTGGTCGGAAAGGTGTAGTGGAAATAAAAATGTTGCAGGTCGAGGGGTAGAGTGGTGGTTGCCAGGATCAGGATCAGGATCAGGGGCGTTGTATCAAAAACAACTTAGCCTATTTAGGCTTTTTACGCCCCTTCTGTATGTATACATCTTTTTTTTTTTCGTGACCGTTGGTCCAGTCGGAGGCTAAATCCATCAAATTCATATTTTATTTTAGTTAATAATTCATGTTTATCTATGAGGTTCTTAAAAACATTAATACTAGGTGCACGTTTGATGTTAACTGTTAGTTCATTCCAAAAATTGGTTACTCTGTTAGTAAAAGTAAATTTTCTCAAATTAGTTCTGGAATATTGTTTAAATATCTTATCTTCACTGTTCCTTGTAATATTTTTCTGCAGAGTACAAAAAAAAAGAAAAAAGAAAAAAAAAGCATGCTTTATCAACATCATCAATTCCATTAAATATCTTATATGCTTGAATCAAGTGTCCTCTTATTCTTCTTGCCTTAAGTGTTGGAAGTTGTAGATGTTTTAATCTTTCCTGATATGAGTAATCTTTTATATTATGAATAATCTTGGTTGCTCGTCTTTGTACCTGTTCTAGAGCTTCTGATTGTCTCTTTAGCCTTGGATACTATACAGTGTTTCCATATTCAAGAACAGGTCTAACTAGTGTCTTATATAATTGTAAAAAAAGTGTCCTTTTCTATAAATGTAAAGGCTCTTTTTATTATTCCAATCATTCTGTTAGCCTTATTAATACTATTCACAATATGATTGTCAAATAGCAATTTTTTTGTCAAAGTCACACCTAGGTCTTCGCTTCCTCACATTCAGATACCTTTATTTCCTTGTCTCCAGTTTTCATTATATAATCCTTTTGTGGGTTTGTTTTACCAGTATGAAGTACTTTACATTTTTCTGCATTAAAATATAGGTTCCAAGTATCAGACCACTGTACTAATGTTTCACTATCCTTTTGTAATTCCTTATGCAATTTCGGAGAGTTATAAAGTTTTGTGTCATCTGCAAAGACTTTACATGTACTCTTTAATTCTACAGGGAGATCATTTATAAACACCGTGAAATATTGGTCCCAAAATACTGCCTTGTGGTGGGGTGGGTATCCCTGGGAGCCCAGAAACGCATGCACACCTCTCTGAATTTTGATCCTCCCAACACCTCCCACTCCCACGCTTTGTGTCACACACACACACACACACACACACACACACACACACACACATGCATGCACGCACGGCTGCGCACGCGGCTCCTCAAAAGAAAAATCTGTAGAGATGTTTGCATGACCTTCTAAACATAGCGCAGTGACGTAGATCCCAGTAACCGTGACGTATTAGGCTAGGCCTATTTGGTGGACTAAGGTTGTCTCCAAGAAAAAAAAGAGTTCCTCAGCACACTTCGACCTACTCGCAAACCAGAGTTCAGCGGGTATTTTCAAGTCAAGTCGTCCAGCAATGGCCTCTAACGCTGGCAAATTGTTTGAATACATGACTCTGATAGGAAAGCTAAAGGTAACAGTCGTAATGTCATTCATTACCATAGGAAAATATACAGAATGTGTTTTTCACACGTGTTTCGTAAGACGTGTGCGTGCGTGCGTGCGTTCGTGCGTTCGTGTGTGTGTGTGTGATTGCTATTGATCTCCAAAAGGCATTAGACCAAGCCCCGCATATGAAATTGTTGCACAAATTGAAAGGTTATGGTGGTATTCAGGACAAAATTCTTGTATGGAATAAGCATAAACATAATGAGAGATAGCTTAAAAGCCTGAGTTTTATAGCGTTTCTCTCTCTCTCTCTCTCTCTCCTCTCTCTCTCTCTCTCTCTCGTATCGTATCGTATTGTAGTTCTAGTCACTTTTTGCATGCTTCTTTGTTGCCTTATCTTATTTTGCATTGTTGACCCTGCTCAGGGCGAGGACTGGATGTAATTATTTTGCATTGTTGACCCTACTCAGGGCGAGGACTGGATGTAATTATTTTGCATTGTTGACCCTACTCAGGGCGAGGACTGGATGTCATTATTTTGTATTGTTGACCCTACTCAGGGCGAGGACTGGATGTCATTATTTTGTATTGTTGACCCTACTCAGGGCGAGGACTGGATGTCATTATTTTGCATTGTTGACCCAACTCAGGGCGAGGACTGGATGTCATTATTTTGCATTGTTGACCCTACTCAGGGCGAGGACTGGATGTAATTATTTTGCATTGTTGACCCTACTCAGGGCGAGGACTGGATGTAATTATTTTGCATTGTTGACCCTACTCAGGGCGAGGACTGGATGTAATTATTTTGCATTGTTGACCCTACTCAGGGCGAGGACTGGATGTAATTATTTTGCATTGTTGACCCTACTCAGGGCGAGGACTGGATGTAATTATTTTGCATTGTTGACCCTACTCAGGGCGAGGACTGGATGTAATTATTTTGCATTGTTGACCCTACTCAGGGCGAGGACTGGATGTAACTATTTTGCATTGTTGACCCCACTCAGGGCGAGGACTGGATGTAACTATTTTGCATTGTTGACCCCACTCGGGGCGAGGACTGGATGTAATTATTTTGCATTGTTGACCCCACTCAGGGCGAGGACTGGATGCCATTATTTTGCATTGTTGACCCTACTCAGGGCGAGGACTGGATGTAATTATTTTGCATTGTTGACCCTACTCAGGGCGAGGACTGGATGTAATTATTTTGCATTGTTGACCCTCCTCAGGGCGAGGACTGGATGTAATTATTTTGCATTGTTGACCCCACTCAGGGCGAGGACTGGATGTAATTATTTTGCATTGTTGACCCTACTCAGGGCGAGGACTGGATGTAATTATTTTGCATTGTTGACCCTACTCAGGGCGAGGACTGGATGTAATTATTTTGCATTGTTGACCCTACTCAGGGCGAGGACTGGATGTAATTATTTTGCATTGGTGACCCTGCTCAGGGCGAGGACTGGATGTAAATATTTTGCATTGGTGACCCTACTCAGGGCGAGGACTGGATGTCATTATTTTGCATTGTTGACCCTACTCAGGGCGAGGACTGGATGTCATTATTTTGCATTGTTGACCCTACTCAGGGCGAGGACTGGATGTAATTATTTTGCATTGTTGACCCTACTCAGGGCGAGGACTGGATGTCATTATTTTGCATTGTTGACCCTACTCAGGGCGAGGACTGGATGTCATTATTTTGCATTGTTGACCCTACTCAGGGCGAGGACTGGATGTCATTATTTTGCATTGTTGACCCTACTCAGGGCGAGGACTGGATGTCATTATTTTGCATTGTTGACCCCACTCAGGGCGAGGACTGGATGTAATTATTTTGCATTGTTGACCCACTCAGGGCGAGGACTGGATGTAATTATTTTGCATTGTTGACCCTACTCAGGGCGAGGACTGGATGTAATTATTTTGCATTGTTGACCCTACTCAGGGCGAGGACTGGATGTAATTATTTTGCATTGTTGACCCTACTCAGGGCGAGGACTGGATGTAATTATTTTGCATTGTTGACCCTACTCAGGGCGAGGACTGGATGTAATTATTTTGCATTGTTGACCCTACTCAGGGCGAGGACTGGATGTAATTATTTTGCATTGTTGACCCTACTCAGGGCGAGGACTGGATGTAATTATTTTGCATTGTTGACCCTACTCAGGGCGAGGACTGGATGTAATTATTTTGCATTGTTGACCCTACTCAGGGCGAGGACTGGATGTAATTATTTTGCATTGTTGACCCTACTCAGGGCGAGGACTGGATGTCATTATTTTGCATTGTTGACCCTACTCAGGGCGAGGACTGGATGTCATTATTTTGCATTGTTGACCCTACTCAGGGCGAGGACTGGATGTCATTATTTTGCATTGTTGACCCTACTCAGGGCGAGGACTGGATGTCATTATTTTGCATTGTTGACCCTACTCAGGGCGAGGACTGGATGTCATTATTTTGCATTGTTGACCCTACTCAGGGCGAGGACTGGATGTCATTATTTTACATTGTTGACCCTACTCAGGGCGAGGACTGGATGTCATTATTTTGTATTGTTGACCCTACTCAGGGCGAGGACTGGATGTCATTATTTTGCATTGTTGACCCTACTTAGGGCGAGGACTGGATGTCATTATTTTGCATTGTTGACCCTACTCAGGGCGAGGACTGGATGTAATTATTTTGCATTGTTGACCCTACTCAGGGATGTAATTATTTTGTATTGTTGACCCTACTCAGGGCGAGGACTGGATGTAATTATTTTGCATTGTTGACCCTACTCAGGGCGAGGACTGGATGTAATTATTTTGCATTGTTGACCCCACTCAGGGCGAGGACTGGATGTAATTATTTTGTATTGTTGACCCCACTCAGGGCGAGGACTGGATGTCATTATTTTGCATTGTTGACCCTACTCAGGGCGAGGACTGGATGTCATTATTTTGCATTGTTGACCCTACTCAGGGCGAGGACTGGATGTCATTATTTTGCATTGTTGACCCTACTCAGGGCGAGGACTGGATGTAATTATTTTGTATTGTTGACCCTACTCAGGGCGAGGACTGGATGTAATTATTTTGCATTGTTGACCCTACTCAGGGCGAGGACTGGATGTAATTATTTTGCATTGTTGACCCTACTCAGGGCGAGGACTGGATGTAATTATTTTGCATTGTTGACCCTACTCAGGGCGAGGACTGGATGTAATTATTTTGCATTGTTGACCCTACTCAGGGCGAGGACTGGATGTAATTATTTTGCATTGTTGACCCTACTCAGGGCGAGGACTGGATGTCATTATTTTGCATTGTTGACCCTACTCAGGGCGAGGACTGGATGTCATTATTTTGCATTGTTGACCCTACTCAGGGCGAGGACTGGATGTAATTATTTTGCATTGTTGACCCTACTCAGGGCGAGGACTGGATGTCATTATTTTGCATTGTTGACCCTACTCAGGGCGAGGACTGGATGTCATTATTTTGCATTGTTGACCCTACTCAGGGCGAGGACTGGATGTCATTATTTTGCATTGTTGACCCTACTCAGGGCGAGGACTGGATGTCATTATTTTGCATTGTTGACCCTACTCAGGGCGAGGACTGGATGTATTATTTTGCATTGTTGACTCTACTCAGGGCGAGGACTGGATGTAATTATTTTGCATTGTTGACCCTACTCAGGGCGAGGACTGGATGTAATTATTTTGCATTGTTGACCCCACTCAGGGCGAGGACTGGATGTAATTATTTTGCATTGTTGACCCTACTCAGGGCGAGGACTGGATGTAATTATTTTGCATTGTTGACCCACTCAGGGCGAGGACTGGATGTAATTATTTTGCATTGTTGACCCTACTCAGGGCGAGGACTGGATGTAATTATTTTGCATTGTTGACCCCACTCAGGGCGAGGACTGGATGTCATTATTTTGCATTGTTGACCCTACTCAGGGCGAGGACTGGATGTCATTATTTTGCATTGTTGACCCTACTCAGGGCGAGGACTGGATGTCATTATTTTGCATTGTTGACCCTACTCAGGGCGAGGACTGGATGTCATTATTTTGCATTGTTGACCCTACTCAGGGCGAGGACTGGATGTCAATTATTTTGCATTGTTGACCCTACTCAGGGCGAGGACTGGATGTCATTATTTTGCATTGTTGACCCTACTCAGGGCGAGGACTGGATGTCATTATTTTGCATTGTTGACCCTACTCAGGGCGAGGACTGGATGTCATTATTTTGCATTGTTGACCCTACTCAGGGCGAGGACTGGATGTCATTATTTTGCATCGTTGACCCTACTCGGGCGAGGACTGGATGTCATTATTTTGCATTGTTGACCCACTCAGGGCGAGGACTGGATGTAAAAAAAAAGCACATCAGTACTTATCTGTTCTCCTCGTAAATAAAGAATTTTGTCTTGTCTTGTCTTGTCTCTGTCTGTCTGTCTGTCTGTCTCTCTGTCTTTCATCTTAATATAATTGTAAAACCATCTGTCAGTACTTGCTAGATATACATCTTTCCTGAAGATTACTTTGCTCGATTTTTCCAAACTGACTTCAAGCTGTAACTGGCATGCAGCTCTATGAAGAGTATTTAACTGCGTTTCCAACCACAATTTCCGACAATAAAGACATGTTATCAGCAAACAGTAGAATAAACAGTTCAGTGAAATCAACATTCAAACTAACGCCATGTCTACCATTATCAATAATTTCGAGAGTGAGTTTGTTAATTATAAAAGAAAACAGAAGAGGACTACAGACATCACCATGTTTCACACCATTGGTGCAAGGTATGTAGCCTGTGAACTATGTGCCACAGCGAACTCGAGCTTTAACGGTTTCGTACATACATCTTATAATACTTGTAGATTTTTACCTTTTATTCCATTTAAAATCAAAATAGGTCACAGTGATTTTACCTCTTGAAATCAGTAAGTGCAACATATGATTTTCTATCGCAGGAAAAGTGTTGTTGTATGATTGCTAACAATGTGAACATGTGATCGATTGTAGTACTGATTTGCCTGATGTGAACTCTCAACTGTTAACTGGATAATTATTTGTCAGAAAGTACATGTTGATTTAAAATATCTCCAATCCCATTTTTACCAGCCGTTCACATTACAGAGGTGAGGCTGACGGGTCTGTAGTTTCCAGGTTCATTTTCATTTCCTTCATCAAATATTGGCTTGACTTCAGCTTGCTTCCATCTGTTAGGAATTTTACTCTGATTGCTTTATCGAACAGAACTTTTAAAGAAATGTCAGTCTTTTAATTCTTTTAAGAGTGTAGGATAAATACCCTCCGAGCTAGCAGACTTTGTGATGTTTAGTTTGGCTAATTTAACCTGAATGTCCTTTTCAGTAAAGCTCACAATATATATGATTTTGCCTGTCTGTGTCTTGGGAAGCAAGGAGGTTTATCTGAATCCTCAGCAGTAAAAAGACAGGAAAAAGTGATCATGTAGAACCTCTTCCTTTTCCTTTTCAGTGTGTGCAAGTGAAACATCAGGCTTCATAAGATGGCCAGTGCCTTCTCTGGGTTTTGTCTTTGAAACATCAGGCTTCATAAGATGGCCAGTACCTTCTCTGGGTTTTGTCTTATGGTTATATATATATTAATATGTCTTCCCAACAGAACCCATAGCAAACTCAACACAAGGGATAAGAGCCGGGTGTGGCAGAAACATCCCACAAAGAATGGCTCTGAGGGGAATTCAGCTCATGACCTCCCAGCTAAGAGTCTGCAATGCTAACCACATCTCTGGGGCGTCTGGTTCAAGACCAGTGTTAACCACATCTCTGGGGCGTCTGGTTCAAGACCAGTGTTAACCACATCTTTGGGCATCTGGTTCAAGACCAGTGTTAACCACATCTCTGGGGCGTCTGGTTCAAGACCAGTGTTAACCACATCTCTGGGGCGTCTGGTTCAAGACCAGTGTTAACCACATCTCTGTGGCATCTGGTTCAAGACCAGTGTTAACCACATCTCTGGGGCAGTCTGGTTCAAAACCAGTGTTAACCACATCTCTGGGGCGTCTGGTTCAAAACCAGTGTTAACCACATCTCTGGGGCGTCTGGTTCAAAACCAGTGTTAACCACATCTCTGGGGCGTCTGGTTCAAAACCAGTGTTAACCAATGTTAAAAAGCCTCCTGAACAGGACAGCTTCACAGAAACTTGAACCGATGACTCCAGCATCATCAGAATCATGGGTGCATCACTCTGCCATCTGAATTATTCTCTCCCCCACCTCCCTACCTTCACTAGTGTGTGTGTGTGTGTGTGTGTGTGTGTGTGTGTGTGTGTGTGTGTGTGTGTGTGTGTGTGCATGCACACATGTGTTCATGAATGCCTATTTTCTAACAATAATGGTATTGGTAATCCATATAGTAACAGACCATGCAATTTTCTAAGACAAAAAGCACTTGGTAGAAGTTGATGTTTTCTTTGTTGTGTTTTTGGAATATCAAACATGGATGCCTTCTTTAAGAAAAAAATTAACACTGCAAAAGAAAATAAAAAAGAAAAGAAAAGAAAAAAGTACAAATGATCATGACAATTTTCACCGTCATCATTATCTTCATGACATGATCATTATCACCATTGTTTTTTCTTCAGTCAGTTGATACAGTGTGGCAGTTTACTCAGTACCTGTAACCTGACATATACCTGTGGTTCAATGTTCCAGCGTGTCCGTCGCACAGGTTGGGTGCTTCGAGGGGTATCCCATCCTGAAAGTGTGTCTGATCACATGTACCGTGTTGCCATGACAGCGCTTCTGGCTCCGCCTCCTCTGAATGCAGACAGGTATTCAAAACTTATTTCATTTCTTTGTAACATATAAAGCTTGCTTACATGTGGACAGATGGTTTTGTGTTGCATATGTTCTTAATTCTGTATTTTAGGTACATGAATAAAAGCAATAGTCCTCCAAAGGGAAGAAAACTGTACACAAGATCACAATTCCACTCTTTAGGTACATAGTATTAAACCTGATGTACAATCCTTCATTATTGTTGTCGTTATTGATCTTTGATTTCAGATGTGTCAAAATGGCTTTGGTTCATGACATGGCAGAGTGCATTGTGGGAGATCTGACCCCACATGACAATGTCCCCAAAGAAGAGAAACACAGAAGAGAAGAGGTGAGCAAGGTCTGGCTGATGACTGCTGCCACGACTCTGTGCATACATGCATGTGTACATGACGGCTTTGACAGTACACAAGTAGACCAAACCATGCATGCATGTATGCACACACACACACACACACACACACACACACACACACACACACACACACACACACACACACCCCCACACATACACACACACACACACACACACACACACACACACACACACACACACACACACACACACTAACTAACTAACTAACTAACTAACTAACTAACTACACATACTCTGAAATGGACACCACATAATTATGATGAAGAAAAGAGAGTGTACTGGGTGACGTCAGAATGTACACAGTCATATTTCTTTCTTTTTTTCTCCTTTTTCTTTCTTTCTTTTTTTTTTTTTTGTTTGCTGTCCCATCTTGTGTGCCACCTCAGTGGCAGTGCACCCACGCCGCTCATTCCGACACCCCGTTCACAACCACAGCCCGGCACCAGCAATCCACTGGGAGCAGTCAGTGTCAGGTCGTCAAGAGGCAACCCACCGTAGGAGACGATGCAGCTGCTGCCAAGTCACTTTGGTGGTGTTCAGTGTTGCCAGTTCTGATCCAACATACGCAGGACACCACCTGTTAAGCCTCCTACTGATGACAATTGCTTAGTTGCGATGCTGGCATAAGTGAGCTCTCCCCCCGGAGGGTGCCACCACATCTGTCCAATTTCCCCGAAGATGGAGTATGGCTGCCTTAATGGCGGGATTAAAAAACGGTCATGCACACGAAACTCCTGTCTATACAGGCAGTGTCTGCAGGAGTATCAGTCTGCGTACGCAGAAAGAAAGAAAGAAAATCTGTCCAGTGACATGAATTTGCCGATACCGGTGACTATCAAAATCAAACCAAGACCGATAGTTGCGGAGTGGACATCGAAACCGAGGTCACCATGAGAGCAGGGCATGAAGGGCCACAGAATTTGATTTTTTTTTTAATGCTGATCGATGAGAATGAGGATGATGAAGATGATGCTATGGATAAATTCCATTTAGGTCTGAGACTGCATGACAGGGCTGTATTCTACGCTTACTTTTGTGATATATCCTGGCGTCAACCAGGCCCGAGAGATATAGACACCAGCAGTGGTGGTCAGAAAATTTGAGCAACTCTCTCAGAGATGCATCCATTAAGTGGATGAAACTCAACTTTGTGGTCCCAGTCTTCCCAACTGAGCCCATAGCAAACCCAACTCTGGGGAGGAGCCAGTCGGGGCAGAAAAATCCCACATGGCTCTGATGGGAATCAAACCCATGACCAGTCTCAGCCAGCAGTCGGCGACGCAAACCACTTCACCACAGTGGCTGGTTAGTCACATCTACTTTATTGTACAGAATAATGAGGGAGACAGTTTGCTTGTACATACATTCAGATTACTTGCCTCTGTGTGTGTGTGTGTGTGTGTGTGTGTGTGTGTGTGTGTGTGTGTGTGTGTGCGTGTGTGTTGTTCTTCAGTTTAACGTCTTCCCACTCAAAGTGATTTCAGATGGATTGTATAATAGTGTGTGTGTGTGTGTGTGTGTGTGTGTGTGTGTATGTGTGTGTGAGTGAGAGCGTGCACTCGTGCGCGCCTGTGTATTTGGATGCGTGAGTGTGCGTGCGCGCTGCTTGTGTGTTGTGTGTGTGTGTGTGTGTGAGAGAGGGGAAGAGAGAAGTGTGTGTGTGTGTAAGTAAGTAATTTCTTTTTGTGTATGAGGGGTTGTTCAAAGTTAAAGATAAATTCCTACTGGACTACATAATAGATGCGGGCAGAACGAACAAAGTAAAGCATAATTATTTAATATTTTTGGTAAAGTCAGTGGAGTCGATCTATTATGTGAAATATTAGAACCAGCTTTGAACACTATTCTTTACTCTTGGACAGTCTAGTAGCAGGTGACGTACACTAAGAGTTTCCCCACACATGCATGTAACATTTTTACTGTATTTGGTTCGAAGTGAATTTAAACGCATCCTATGAATTAAAGTTGCTACCTCTCTAGATGTCGTATTTTCAAATTTGTCTAGTTGAGTCTTAGGGTGTATGTCGGGATTTGGTTGTATACAGTTGTGATAATATTGGCTATCTGTGTCTTCCAATAACCTCTTGAAACTGTTAAAGGATGCTCTAGTAATTAAAGTATAACATTCTGATAGGTCTAGCGGAATGTTCAGAGAAGTCGTTCCTTCAATGTTGCGAGCTGCTCTCCGAGCAGCTTGGTCAACTTTCTCATTTGTTGAAATTCCACAATGTGAGGGCACCCAAAAGAAAGTCACATTTATTCTTTTCATCGATAGGAGATGTGTCACATAATTAATTTCTGTAATAGTCTCACAGCGGATCTTTGGATTTAGAGACTGTAAGGCAGAAAGGGCTGACTTTGAATCACTGCACAGTAAAAGTTGACAATTTTCTATGGAAGACTTTAAAGCATACTTTAGGGACATTAGAATAGCAACTAATTCTGCAGTAAATATTGACAAGCATTTGCCAAGATAATATAATTCCTCCACTTTTGATTTTGGTATTATAAAAGCTGCTCCTGCTCGATGGTCATCAAACACTGAACCATCTGTAAAAATTTGCAGATGATCCTTATATTGATTTTCCAAATGAGAATTTACATAATTTTTTAAAAGATATGGTGGATTGTTTTTGTTCAGTTCAGTATAATTTGTGTCATAATTTGCTTTGGTTTGTTCCCATTTGGGAATGGGTGGAAAGGACGGATTGACAGTTATTTTACTTTGGTTAATGTTGGTTTTTTTCAGAAGAGTAGATGTGTATGACTGAATAGATTTGGCTGATTTTATGTCTTTTGCTCTGTTAGCAAAATCTGTCTCTGAATTTAGAGATACTTCATTTGTACAGAAACTTTTTTGTGAAAGGTTCTTTAAAACAAATTTGGTGGAGGACACTTTTCGAAACTCGTTCAAAGGTAAAATTCCAATTTCATAGTATGTCCCAAGGTATGTGCAGGTATGTGTGGGAACTCCAAGAGCAAGTTTATATGCTTTGCAGTCTACACTTTGTAACTTATTAAGTAGATGCTGTGGAGCGCTGAAGAATACTTCTTGAGCATAAATCAATCTAGACCGCACAAGAGCAGAAGATAGGAGTGTTAAACTCTCTATATCTTGTCCCCATTTTGTGTGTGTGTGTGTGTGTGTGTGTGTGTGTGTGTGTGTGGGCGCATGCGCGCGCATGCACCAGAAACACTCCCTGTCTTCCTTGCTTCCAGCTGGTTTGCTGTGGAAGGGTAACTCAAAGACATTGTACTAATGACATGAATTTGATATACTGTAATCCCTTCCACATTTCAAAAACTAAAGCATTTGCAAAATGTGGCATTTTCTTTTTACATAGTTGTGAATTTCAATGCAAGGCAAACTACAGAATCAATTATTTTGACCATTTGACTGTATGCTGTTTCTAACCGACCCAAAACGTTCTCATTTTCTCTCTGTTTTTACCATAACTTTGACCGTTGTACTGTGTCTTTTCCCCCGCAGACTCAAAGCTGTTTAGTTGTGCCATTGATTTGACCATTTGAATTTTTTCCCTGACAGATCCAAAATGTTGAATGTTCTCTCTGGTTATAACATTAGTTCAATCATATGACTTTTTTTTTTTTTTTTTTTATCACAGACCCAAAGATGTCTGATTTTTTTCCCTGTTGTGCCATTGGTTTGACCATTTGACCAGATGCTTTTTTCTTACTGACCCCAGACAAGTGTTCTCTTTGGATTTACCATTAGTTTGACCATTTGACTGTATGCGTTTCCCCCCACAAATGCAGACTGTCTAACTTTCTTGTTGCACCTCCGATTTGACAATTTGATTTCATATTTCCCACACAGCCAGCACTGTCTGATTTCATTATTTCCCACACAGCCAGCACTGTCTGATTTCATTATTTCCCAACAGCCAACACTGTCTGATTTCATTATTTCCCAGACAGCCAGCACTGTCTGATTTCATTATTTCCCACACAGCCAGCACTGTTTGATTTCATTATTTCCCACACAGCCAGCACTGTCTGATTTCATTATTTCCCACACAGCCAACTGTCTGATTTCATTATTTCCCAACAGCCAACACTGTCTGATTTCATTATTTCCCAGACAGCCAACACTGTCTGATTTCATTATTTCCCACACAGCCAACACTGTCTGATTTCATTATTTCCCACACAGCCAACACTGTCTGATTTCATTATTTCCCACACAGCCAACACTGTCTGATTTCATTATTTCCCACACAGCCAACACTGTCTGATTCTCATTATTTCCCACACAGCCACACTGTCTGATTCATTATTTCCCAACAGCCAACACTGTCTGATTCTCATTATTTCCCACACAGCCAACACTGTCTGATTCTTATTTCCAGACGTCGTACAGCTTGGCATTTGTTTCTTTTCCCCACACGAGAAACTGTCGAATATCTCTTGGTTTGCCTTAGTTTGACGTCTGTTTTGATTTCCGTTTGTTATTTTTCCCCCACCAGACTCCCAAACTCAGTATTAACACCGAGTAGTTTACAGTGTTTTCACATCTGAAAGTACTGTTAGATTGGTTACATGGTTTCGAATACCAACAGATTGGTTTACATGGTGTGATTACCAGGATTGGTTACCATGCTGTGAATACCACAGTTGGTTACTGGTGTGAATCACGTGATTGGTTTACCATGCTGGATACCAACCCAAATGGTTAACCATAGCTGTGAATACCATCAAGATTGTGTTCTGTATGAATACCAACAGATTGGTTACCATGCTATGATACCAACAGACTGGTTACCATGGTTGAATACCAACAGAATGGTTACCATGGTGTGAATACCAACAGATTGGTTACCATGCTGTGAATACCAACAGACTGGTTATCACGCTATAAATATCATACCAGTATGCACAGTGTTGTTTATTGTTGTTTTCATCAGCTGGAAAATCACTTTAGATGAGGTATTATGCTATATGACTGTCATGTTACTTTGCCCCTAGATGTTGATGATTGTTTGTGAAGGGCAGAACTTGTTGTCCCTGAGGTATCTATGTCACTATGCCCCTGCATGTCGATTTGTGAAGGGCCGAACTTGTCCCTGAGGTATCTGTGACTGTATATGTCACTATGCCCCTACATGTTGAGTTGTGAAGGGCAGCACAACAACGTTGACACGATCTCATCCTGGTCATTGACATGGAGAGGGCAGGGACACCAGATCACCGCAAGGGCATTCAGAGAGGTGGTCTGTTGCATCCAGAGAGGTGGTTTGTTGTATCCAGAGAGGTGGTCTGTGTATCCAGAGAGGTGGTCTGTGCATCCAGAGAGGTGGTCTGTGCATCCAGAGAGGAGGTGGTCTGTGTATCCAGAGAAGTGGTCTGTGCATCCAGAGAGGAGGTGGTCTGTGTATCCAGAGAGGTGGTCTGTGCATCCAGAGAGGTGGTCTGTGTATCCAGAGAGAGAGGTGGTCTGTGCATCCAGAGACGTGGTCTGTGCATCCAGAGAGGAGGTGGTCTGTGTATCCAGAGAGGTGGTCTGTGCATCCAGAGAGGTGGTCTGTGTATCCAGAGAGGAGGTGGTCTGTGTATCCAGAGAGGTGGTCTGTGTATTCAGAGAGATGGTCTGTGCATCCGGAGAGGAGGTCTGTGTATCCAGAGAGGTGGTCTGTGCATCCAGAGAGGTGGTCTGTGTATCCAGAGAGGTGGTCTGTGCATCCAGAGAGGTGGTCTGTGCATCTAAGAGAGAGGTGGTCTGTGTATCCAGAGAGAGAGGTGGTCTGTGCATCCAGAGAGGTGGTCTTTGCATCCAGAGAGGTGGTCTGTGCATCCAGAGAGAGAGGTGGTCTGTGCATCCAGAGAGGTGGTCTGTGCATCCATAGAGGTGGTCTGTGCATCCAGAGAGAGAGGTAGTCTGTGCATCCAGAGAGGTGGTCTGTGCATCCAAGAGGTGGTCTGTGCATCCAAGAGGTGGTCTGTGTATCCAGAGAGGTGGTCTGCGCATCCAGAGAAGTGGTCTGTGCATCCAGAGAGGTAGTCTGTGCATCCAGAGAGAGAGGTAGTCTGTGCATGCAGAGAGGTGGTCTGTGTATCCAGAGAGGTGGTCTGTGTATCCAGAGAGGTGGTCTGTTGCAGCAGTATTGTCGCCAGATGTCATGCTCATCAAGGGGCAGCCATGGGAGCCTCATATCAGGAAACCTGTCGTGAAGGTTGGACAAAAACTGGCAACCATGCCAACCAGCTGGAGAGCCGATGATCTTGCGAGTGACTATGAAAGATGTTAGGCCTGCGTTTGGAATATGGATCACGAGCGTGGACAGCAACAACCAAAAGCCAGCCACTACCACCAGCTGGACAAGCGGAACAGCCTATCATTAGAGCATTAGAGTCAACGCCAGTCCAAAGCAAGGAGCAGATGACTGGCTATACACACATCAGGCATGCACGATGCCACCGCAGACACACACATGCATGCATACATACAACTCTTTCAGCAAGTAGTCTCACAAGCGTACGTTGTCGTCACCACATAGTGTCACTGGTCAGCTGAGTTTTTGTAAAGTACACTCTCAGCATGTATTATGGTCATCAAATATTGTTGCTGGTGCAGTTGAGTTTTTGTAGGAACGCTCACAGCATATAATGTTATGGTCATCACATATTGTCGCTGGTGCAGTTAAGTTTTAGTACGGACGCCTTCAGCATGTATTATAAGTCACCACATACTGAATTTGTTATGTACATTTACAGTGTCAGTGTATGTGTACACTTGTATATGTGCATTATGTCTGTATGTGTACTGTAGCTGTGCATGTGTACTCAGACTGTATGGTGCATTGAGTGTATGGGTGTGTATTGTGTCTTTATGTGGACTGTCTGTGTATGTGTACACAACCTGTGACTGAGTTTTAGTCAGTACAAGATGACACACACATACACACAAAAAGACCTGTTTGTTTTTTTCTGTGTGAGGTCAGGAAGCCACGCAGCAGCTGTGTTCGTTGGTAGGAGAGCCAGTCGGCAGTCAGCTCTATACTTTGTGGCAGGTGAGTTCACAGTGAAGAGAGAGACATAGCTGTATACCTGGTGTCATCAACAGTATACCTGGTGTCATAGCTGTATGCCTGGTGTCAGGTGAGTTCACAGTGAAAAGAGAGACATAGCTGTATACCTGGTGTCATCAACAGTATACCTGGTGTCACAGCTGTATGCCTGGTGTCAGGTGAGTTCACAGTGAAGAGAGAGACATAGCTGTATACCTGGTGTCATAGCTGTATACCTGGTGTCATAGCTGTATACCTGGTGTCAGGTGAGTTCACAGTGAAGAGAGAGACATACCTGGTGTCATAGCTGTATACCTGGTGTCATAGCTGTATACCTGGTGTCGGGTGAGTTCACAGTGAAGAGAGAGACATAGCTGTATACCTGGTGCCATAGCTGTATACCTGGTGTCATAGCTGTATACCTGGTGTCATAGCTAGCTGAAAACCTGGTGTCAAAGCTGTATACCTGGTGTCAGGTGAGTTCACTGTGAAGAGAACTGTATACCTGGTGTCATCAACTGTATGCCTGGTGTCGTCAACTGTATACCTGGTGTCATCAACTGTATACCTGGTGTCATACTGTATGCCTGGTGTCGGGTGAACTGTATACCTGGTTTCATCAACTGTATACCTGGTGTCATCAACTGTATACCTGGTGTCATAGCTGTATACCTGGTGTCAGGTGAGTTCAGACTGAAGTGATTGTCATCAGCTGTACACGTCATGCCAGGTGAGTTCAGGGTGCAGACAGTGTAATCAATTGTATACCTTCTGGCAGGTGAGTTAAGAGTGAGGAAATTGTCGTCAGCTGTATACCTTATGACAGGTGAGTTGAGAGTGAAGACAGTGCCATCAGCTGTATACCTTATGACAGGTGAGTTGAGAGTGAAGACAGTGCCATCAGCTGTATACCTTGTGTCAGGTGAGTTGAGAGTGAAGACAGTGTCATCAGCTGTATATCTTGTGTCAGGTGAGTTGAGAGTGAAGAGTGTCATCAGCTGTATACCTTGTGTCAGGTGGGTTGAGAGTGAAGACAGTGCCATCAGCTGTATACCTTGTGTCAGGTGAGTTGAGAGTGAAGACAGTGCCATCAGCTGTATACCTTGTGTCAGGTGAGTTGAGAGTGAAGACAGTGCCATCAGCTGTATATCTTGTGTCAGGTGGGTTGAGAGTGAAGACAGTGCCATCAGCTGTATACCTTGTGTCAGGTGAGTTGAGAGTGAAGACAGTGCCATCAGCTGTATACCTTGTGTCAGGTGAGTTGAGAGTGAAGACAGTGTCATCAGCTGTATATCTTGTGTCAGGTGGGTTGAGAGTGAAGACAGTGCCATCAGCTGTATACCTTGTGTCAGGTGAGTTGAGAGTGAAGACAGTGCCATCAGCTGTATACCTTGTGTCAGGTGAGTTGAGAGTGAAGACAGTGCCATCAGCTGTATACCTTGTGTCAGGTGAGTTGAGAGTGAAGACAGTGCCATCAGCTGTATATCTTGTGTCAGGTGAGTTGAGAGTGAAGACAGTGCCATCAGCTGTATACCTTGTGTCAGGTGGGTTGAGAGTGAAGACAGTGCCATCAGCTGTATATCTTGTGTCAGGTGAGTTGAGAGTGAAGACAGTGCCATCAGCTGTATACCTTGTGTCAGGTGAGTTGAGAGTGAAGACAGTGCCATCAGCTGTATATCTTGTGTCAGGTGAGTTGAGAGTGAAGACAGTGCCATCAGCTGTATACCTTGTGTCAGGTGAGTTGAGAGTGAAGACAGTGCCATCAGCTGTATATCTTGTGTCAGGTGAGTTAAGAGTGAGGAAATTGTCGTCAGCTGTATACCTTGTGACAGGTGAGTTGAGAGTGAAGACAGTGCCATCAGCTGTATACCTTGTGTCAGGTGAGTTGAGAGTGAAGACAGTGCCATCAGCTGTATACCTTGTGTCAGGTGAGTTGAGAGTGAAGACAGTGCCATCAGCTGTATATCTTGTGTCAGGTGGGTTGAGAGTGAAGACAGTGTCATCAGCTGTATATCTTGTGTCAGGTGAGTTGAGAGTGAAGAGTCATCATCTGTTTACCCTGTGACATTGAATTCAGGTGTACCATATGGAACAGAATACAGCACATGCTGAAAACGGTAAAGTTTAGTTAAATGTATAGTATGGTAACTGAGGATATAGATGCACACATGCATGAGGGCACACACTCGCACGCACGCACGCAAGCACGCACGCACGCACGCAAGCACGCACGCATGCACACACACACACACACACACACACACACACACACAACACTTCTCACACACACACTTTCTCACACACACACCACACACACACACACACACACACACACCACACTTTCTCACACACACACACACATTTCTCTCACACACACACACACACACACACACACACATATGCATACACACACACACACACACACACACACACACACACACACACACACACACACACACACCACACACAGACTGAAGCACACTTGTTGAAACGAGAGAGGACGCAGAAAGAGGACATGAATGTAATGCCTGCCGTGGGGGTCTGTCGTCTCTCCTCTCCCCAGGAATACGAGAACCAGGAGACGGAGGAGGCCAAGTTCGTCAAGGATCTGGATCTTCTGGACATGGTGGTGCAGGCCTATGAATATGAGCAGCAGGAACAGCGCCCAGGCTTCCTCCAGGAGTTCTTTGACTCCACAGAAGGTAGGGAATGGGTTGTGTGGCTTCTCAGAAGGTAGGGAATGGGTTGTCTACACAGAAGGCAGGGAATGGGTTGTGTGGCTTCTCAGAAGGTAGGGAATGGGTTGTGTGGCTTCTCAGAAGGTAGGGAATGGGTTGTCTCCACAGAAGGCAGGGAATGGGTTGTCTCCACAGAAGGTAGGGAATGGGTTGTGTGCTCCACAGAAGGTAGGGAATGGGTAGTCTCCACAGAAGGTAGGGAATGGGTGGTCTCCACAGAAGGCAGGGAATGGGTTGTGTGCTCCACAGAAGGTAGGGAATGGGTTGTGTGCTCCACAGAAGGTAGGGAATGGGTAGTCTCCACAGAAGGTAGGGAATGGGTTGTCTCCACAGAAGGCAGGGAATGGGTTGTGTGCTCCACAGAAGGTAGGGAATGGGTTGTGTGCTCCACAGAAGGCAGGGAATGGGTTGTCTCCACAGAAGGCAGGGAATGGGTTGTGTGCTCCACAGAAGGTAGGGAATGGGTTGTGTGCTCCACAGAAGGCAGGGAATGGGTTGTCTCCACAGAAGGCAGGGAATGGGTTGTGTGCTCCACAGAAGGTAGGGAATGGATTGTCTCTCTCCACAGAAGGCAGGGAATAGGTTGTCTCTCTCCACAGAGGGCAGGGAATGGGTTGTGTGTCTCCACAGAAGGCAGGAATGGGTTGTGCGTCTCCACAGAAGGTAGGGAATGGGTTGTGTGTCTCCACAGAAGGTAGGGAATATGTTGTCTCTCTCCACAGAAGGCAGGGAATGGGTTGTGTGTCTCCACAGAAGGTAGGGAATGGGTTGTGTGTCTCCACAGAAGGTAGGGAGTGGGTTGTGTGTCTCCACAGAAGGCAGGGAATGGGTTGTGTGTCTCCACAGAAGGCAGGGAATGGGTTGTGTGTCTCCACAGAAGGCAGGGAATGGGTTGTGTGTCTCCACAGAAGGCAGGGAATGGGTTGTGTGTCTCCACAGAAGGTAGGGAATGGGTTGTATGACTCCACAGAAGGTGGAGAATGGATTGTGTGAGTCCACAGAAGGCAGGGAATGGGTTGTATGACTCCACAGAAGGCAGGGAATGGGTTGTATGGCTTCTCAGAAGGTGGGGAATGGGTTCTTAATCCTTCATTGCTGTGTTCCTGTTATTTTCCATTCTGTTGTCTGTTTCTTTACTGTTCTTACTCCTTCACTTATGTTTTCCTTTATTTCCATTCTGTTGGAGAAGGATTGGTTCAAGCAGTTTCATGGCATGTTACTTGTGAAGTCTGAAAGAAGACATTGTTGTCACGGGTTCGCTTGCCTGTGTCTGTCATGGGTTCACTTGCCTGTGTCTGTCACGGGTTCACTTGCCTGTGTCTGTCATGGTTTCGCTTGCCTGTGTCTGTCACGGGTTCACTTGCCTGTGTCTGTCACGGGTTCGCTTGCCTGTGTCTGTCACGGGTTCGCTTGCCTGTGTCTGTCACGGGTTCGCTTGCCTGTGCCTGTCACGGGTTCGCTTGCCTAGTGTCTGTCACAGGTTCGCTTGCCTGTGTCTGTCACGGGTTCGCTTGCCTGTGCCTGTCACGGGTTCACTTGCCTGTGTCTGTCACGGGCTCACTTGCCTGTGTCTGTCACGGGCTCGCTTGCCTGTGTCTGTCACAGGTTCACTTGCCTGTGTCTGTCACGGGTTCACTTGCCTGTGTCTGTCACGGGTTCACTTGCCTGTGTCTGTCATGGGTTCACTTGCCTGTGTCTTTGATTGGTTGAAATAAGCAACACATTCCTCCTTTTGTGTACTTATTTCTGTTAAGCCATCACACAAGGGAGACAAATTTCCTCTGGAGAACTTAAGCGTGCAACGATTGTCTCCCTTCCACAGAGGTTTTGCTGAAGAAAACCACTATTATTGCCTCTTGATGTTGACATTCTTGAGATCCTTATTTCCTTCCCACAAAGATGTGCGTATTTGTGTGTGTGTGTGTGTGTGTGTGTGTGTGTGTATGTGTGTGTGTGTGTGTGTGTGCGTGTGCGTGCGTGTGGTGTGGTGTGTGTGTGGTGTGGTGTGTGTGTGTAAAGGAAGGAGGGGTGGTCTTCAGTGTAGCACATGTTAACTGAAAATTATTCAAATGAGAAAAGTGGAAGATGCTTAAATGTGTTTTTGAATATGGATATGTACATGGATGTAAGCATTATCACCATTGTTTAGCTGTTAATTAAAGTTTCCTGTGGTTTGTTTGTTTGTTTTTAAGTACACACTTTCTGTGACCATTAAAAAGGAATACAATACACTTGAAAATAGTTTTCAGTATGAAATTTTTTTCTTCTGGTGCCAGAGCTTTTGTTGAAAACACCATCATTTCATTGGAGTCGATGTACACAGTTGGACTTTGAATCTTCGAGTCTCCGACTGAAACACAAAATCAACACCAGACATGTGCAGAGGATCAACCGTGTTTGATTTCAGGGAAGTTCCAGACACAGACGGTGCAAGCCTGGCATCAGCAGCTGCAGTCAGTGAGGCAGCCATCGCTATCCCAGCAGGCCCACCCACCACCCGCCGGCCAGGCCTCTGGACACTCCTCAGACACCCCTGGGATCTGTCAGACAGTGTTTTCACAGGACAGGCGTGTGGCAGATGGCGGGGGGGAGGATGGCGGCCATGATGTGGCAGCAGAGAAGAGGAGGAGAGTGACGACGACGGATTCAGAGAAAGCGTCGACAGGATTGGCAGGAAGTGACACAGAGGGCAAAGGACATGCTGCTGCAGGGAGGGCAGAGAAAGATTTGCCGTCGGTGAACGTTGGAGAGCATGCGAAGAATCAGGATTGAAATGTGTGTGTCTGTCTGTGTGTGCATGAGGGTGCGCTAGCGCATGTTTTACTTGTGAATGTTCCTTGAATGCAACATTTGCTGCAAAGAAGTACAATCCAACACTGTGGAAAACAGCTAACATGGTGTGTTCTTGTTATGGGCCATTGGCTCACTGTGGTTGGTGAGCATGTCACCTGACATGCCAGACATTCATTTGTTTGCTTTTGGATACTTTCGTTTGGATGAGGGAAGGAAATTTTTTTTTTTTAATTTCTTTTTCTTTGCAAATTTCGCAAAGCTCAGGGTAGTGGGTGATGCATATGTTGTGTGTATGTCACGCTTTGCAGCTAATTCCATTCCAGTCACTTCCAGTGTGCAAGTGGGATTCACTCTTTGAAAAGCGTCTTAGTGTGTTTGATCACTCTTTAAAAGCGTGATGAATGTATACAAACACAAAAGTGAGCAGCAAAGTTGAAAGTCTCATTCATCTGAGTGTTAAAAGTGACAAAAGCGAGTTACCCAGCCAGCCAAATTAGCACTGTAGCCGCACAACTCTGAGCTGAAAATGACAAGGCGCTGTGGCTGTCATGTTGGCCAGGCTTTGGCCTGCAGCATGAAGTTTTGGTTGGAGAGAAGATGGAGGGATCAAAACTTCTGCCTGATTTATCCAGTGTGGTCATTTTCGCACGTTTTGTCCACTTTTCATACAATCCAAAGAAACCATCTCCTCATTGTCTCTCTGGAGATGGCTCAAAGGAAGTTGTTAAAGAACAGGTGGAGGAGGTGCTGTGTTGTCTGCAGAGAGAGAGAAGCAACCAGAACAGACAGTCAGGATCGGGGGGGACGCCAGTTGTTGCCTCCATCAACATGCCTGTGAACAGGCTTTGTTCATTTTCTGCAGATTGGCAATCCTTGCAAGTAGCTTAAAAAAAAAAAGTCTTGAAACTGGTGCATGTGTGTTTAGGTCCTTTGATGACTTGTCAGTTGAGATAAGGCTGCTGGCGCCTTGTACCATGAGGGCCCAGTTCCAGTTTGGCCCAGTTTGGTGCTTGTTGGCTCTGAGACTTTACTGAAACTTTTTCTTTAGAAAACAAGATTCCAGTACATCACGGTACCATTTCGTCACAGCACTGGACCCATTACAATTTGATCTTAACAAAACTGGAACACAGTGGAATCAGTCTGAGTTACAGCCATTCCTGGGTACCTGTCCTGTCAGGGCTGAGCAAGGTTTCATATTAATGAGTGACAGCTACTTACGTGATAAAGATGCAACATTAAAAAATAGAGGTACAGGAACAAAGAGAGAGAGAGGGGGGGGGGGAGAGGGGAGAGAGAGAGAGAGAGAGAGGATGGGGGGCGCATGGAAGAAGAGACAGAGGAAAGAGTATGTCTGTCTCTGGATGTTTGTTACTGTTTTGGTCACTGTCTCTGATTCATGGGCTCTCCGTGTCTGTCTGTCTGTCTGTCTCTCTACGGCTGCTGATTGATGTGGGGTAGTATATCAATAGTGTCAAAAATGGGAGGGGGGATTATGATGGCATTTCTCTCTCTCTCTCTCTCTGTCTCTCTGTCTCATACACACACACACACACACACACAGACGCACACGTACAAACATCATGATAAATAAGTGTTACATTTATTGATGTTATGAATGCATTGTTGCTAACCGAGAGCTGGTTTCTACCACTGTTCATTCTCTCCATGCATTGTAATCACAACGTGAAAATGTGTATGATATGTTGGTATTATTGATGCATTGTAGTTGTCTAATTAACATCTTGAGCAGTATGTAGTAAATTGATATTTTGGAAAAGGAATGTAAAGATTTTCTGTTTGTCTGCGTCTCTGTCTGGTATGTGTCAGATGTTCATTGGAATGACTGGCTGTGACAGTCCCAGCCTGGTATGTGTCAGATGTTCATTGGAATGACTGGCAGTGAGACAGTCCCAGCCTGGTATGTGTCAGATGTTATTATTATTATTATTATTATTATTATTATGAACATTTATGACGCCTAATCAATTGAATGCCCTAGGCGTTTACAATATCACAACAGACATCAAATCACACAATATATAACAATCATACATGAGAAAAAGGCATCAAAATCCAAAGCAAGGACACAAACTCACAAGCATGCATACACGCAAACACACACTCACACAGACACGAACGCACACAAAGCAGACACTCGCATCACACATTGCAAACGTCGGGTCACAGGGAAGACGAAGTTACCTAGGAAACAGATGAGTTTTGAGAAGGCGCTTGAATGTGGGCAGTGAGGGTGAGTACCTGAGAGAGCGAGGCAATTGATTCCAGGTAGTTGGAGCTTGATAGGCAAAGGAACGTTGACCAAAGGTTTTAGTGCGAACAGTGGGGATACTGTAGATACGAGTGTCACATGAGGAACGTAAAGCTCGAGATGGGGTGTAAAGATGTAACAGGTGGGTGAGATACTCAGGACAGGAAGACTCGATAGATTTGAAGCAGAGAGAGGCAATCTTGTAGGATATTCTTAGCTGAACAGGGAGCCAGTGGAGAGAGCGGAGCAATGAGGTAACATGGTTATATTTAGAAGTGCGGAAGATGAGACGGGCAGCATGATTCTGAACTCTTTGAAGTTTGTTGATGAGATGAGAGGGAGAGCCAGACAAAAGAGCGTTACAGTAATCCAGGCGGGATAGAACAAATGCGCAGACAAGAGCTTTTGTTGTGTTTTCTGAGAGAAGATGGCGAATAGAAGCAATTCGGCGGAGTTCAAGAAAGCAAGTGTGACAGACATTGCTGACATGCTGTTGGAAGGACAGGGTTTGATCAAGAGTTACACCGAGGTTGCGGGCAGAATGAGAGAGAGTGATAGGTGAATCAACAAGTTTGATGGAAGTCGGAACAGAAGGGTGGTTTTGAAGTTTTGGTGGGGTGATCAGGATCAGTTCAGACTTATCTTCATTTAGTTTTAGTTTGTTTCGGGTCATCCAGTCCTTAAGGTTGGCTACACAAGACTGGGTGTTTTGGATCATGAGAGGAAGGTCAGAGAGAGGCCCAGAGACATACAGCTGATTGTCATCAGAGAAGGAATGATGCTGAAGTAGGTGTTCTTGGACGATAGAAGAGACAGGATAAGAGTAGAGAATGAAGAGTAGAGGGCCCAAGACAGATCCTTGTGGCACGCCGTAGGTCAGACAAGAGGGATTAGAAGAAAGGCCGTTGATAGAAACTACTTGTTGACGATCAGTGATGTAGGAATGAAACCAACTCAAGACTGTGTCATCAAGCCCAAAAGAGTGATGTAGGCGGGAAATGAGGATAGAGTGGTCAATAGTGTCAAAGGCAGCAGATAGGTCCAAGAGAGTCAAAAGTGATACATTGTTACAGTCAAGGGCAGTCAGAATGTCGTTACAGATTTTGAGAAGAGCAGTCTCAGTACTATGTCCAGAGCGGTAAGCAGACTGAAGGGGATAGACAAGGCTGTTGGAATGAAGGTGGTCTAATAGTTGGTCAAGAACAACTTTCTCTAAAATTTTTGAAAGAAACGGAAGATTTGACACAGGTCTGTAGTTTTTCAAATTGTCAGGGTCAAGAGTAGTCTTTTTCAAAAGAGGTCTTACAATTGCAGATTTGAAAGAAGAAGGAAAGAAGCCAGTTGAGAGGGAGTGGTTGATGATGATGGTAATATGAGGGAGTAGAGTGTCAAGGCAATGGGTGAGGAAAGAAGCTGGTAGTGGGTCAAGTTCACAGGTTTTAATGCCAGATTTCATGATGATTTTCTTTACAAAGACCTCAGAAACAGGATGGAAGGAAGTGAGGAAAGTTCCCGAGAAAGGGGGATCGGGAAATGGTGCATGAGTATTAGTCAGGGAGTCCAGTGAAAGCCTAAGATTAGTGATCTTGTTGACAAAGTAGTCAGAGAAAGCCTGTGGAAGGTCAGAAGGTGGGAGATTGGAAGGAAGAGGAGAGGAGTCAGTTTTACCAAGAAGAGTGTTAGTAATGTTCATTGGAACGGCTGGCTGTGAGACAGTCCCAGCCTGGTATGTGTCAGATGTTCATTGGAACGACTGGCTGTGACAGTCCCAGCCTGGTATGGGTCAGACGTTCATTGGAACGACTGGCTGTGTGACAAGTGTGTGTTAGATGTTCATTGGAACAACTGGCTGTGTGAGAATCCCAGCCTGGTATGTGTCAGATGTTCATTGGAACGACTGGCAGTGAGACAGTCCCAGCCTGGTATGTGTCAGATGTTCATTGGAATGACTGGCTGTGTGAGACAGTCCCAGCCAGGTATGTGTCAGATGTTCATTGGAATGACTGGCTGTGTGAGACAGTCCCAGCCTGGTATGTGTCAGATGTTCATTGGAATGGCTGGCTGTGTGAGACAGTCCCAACCTGGTATGTGTCAGATGTTCATTGGAATGACTGGCTGTGTGAGACAGTCCCAGCCTGGTATGTGTCAGATGTTCATTGGAATGGCTGGCTGTGTGAGACAGTCCCAGCCTGGTATGTGTCAGATGTTCATTGGAATGGCTGGCTATGTGAGACAGTCCCAACCTGGTATGTGTCAGATGTTCATTGGAACGACTGGCTGTGACAGTCCCAGCCTGGTATGTGTCAGATGTTCATTGGAATGACTGGCTATGTGAGACAGTCCCAGCCTGGTATGTGTCAGATGTTCATTGGAAAGATCAGGGTTACTTATTCAGACTGTCTTAACTCGAGATCGGCCTTTATTCCAGAGATGCATGGAGAAACAGGAGCCCAGCAGATTCATTCAACCTTCGTACTGTGAGAAATTGTGGTACCATAACATTTGTGATAAAATGCCAGTCAGGCATGACTATGTCATAGTTAAACACATTTTCTGCAAGTACGTACATTTGTATGACTTTTGTAAGAATATTGCAAGAGTTGTTTGTGAAGACTTCCACTACATGATTTCATCTAACGCTTGCCTCACTGTGACACTTATTCTTTGGCTCATGGTGGTGGAACAAAACAGAATGAAAAACCCTCTCTAAATCATTTCAACTTCGCTTACACACGTCAGCACGTGATACAACTAAGAAATAGCCAGAAAAAAGAATACTGCCCCTGTGCTTGTTCTTTGTGCATGGCATAAGGGTTAAATGTGTTAGATGTTACCCTAGATTATGTCTGACCTCTGGTCAAGCTCAAGAGGCCACATTGCATTGGTAGGCAGTTGTGGTCAGGGTCAGGATGGAGCGAGTTAACTTATTTCATTGATTGTTACGAGGAATACTTTAATGTCTTGCACTGTTTAGTAAGCTGATAACTTATTGCATTGATTGTCAAGAGGAATACTTTAATGTCTTGCACTGTTTAGTAAGCTGATAACTTATTGCATTGATTGTCAAGAGGAAAACTTTAATGTCTTGCATTGTTTAGTCAGCTGACTTCGATGTCTGCGCTATCCTAAACCTCAACTGTTGAGAAATGAGTATATCAGTTTATTTTCATCCGTCTCTTACTCTCTCTAATATACATACATACACGTGTGTTTGTGTGTGTGTGCACACGCATGCATGTGTGTGTGTGTGTGTGTGTGTGTGTGTGTGTGTGTGTGCGTGCGTGCGTGCGTGTGTGTGTGTGTTCTATCTGTTTGCTTATATGTCTCATTTTGTCTGTATCTGTTCGTCCATACGTCTGTCTCTCATCACTCTGTCTCTCGCATTCTCTTTTTCTCCCCTCTGTCTCTGTTTCTGTCTTTCTGTGTCTGTCGATCTGTGTGTCTGTCTCTCTCATTTCGTAATGGGATCAGGTAGGCCTATGAATCTGCTCTGGGCCCGAATGGAATGGATTTCATCAGAACTCAGTCGTATTGGAACTGGACCTTAATGGCATTGGGACTGAATGGTAATGAACCATATTGGAATTGGGCCCTTCTGATATGGGCTGTACCAGAACCGGGCCTGTTGGGAATCAGGCCTTAATGATAGTAGGTGGTATTGGAATTGGGCCCTAACAGAACTGAGCCCTTAATGATAGTAGGTCGTATTGGAATTGGGCCCTAACAGAGCTGAGCCCTACTGATACTGGGCTCAATAGGGACGATCAATTTGAAAGAGTGTCAAAGGCTCAGATGGCCTGAAACCAGAACCAATTAGTCAGTCATGTAGGTGATTGTCTTCCTGTGCCCCCCCCCCTCCTTTCCCCACCAGTCCCCATTTGTTATCTGATGGTTTAATAATGTCAGCACCCGACTGCATGAAAACGACCGTTTTCTGACAGCGTTCGGTTGGCATAGAAAGTGTGCCCCTTTACAGCCAGCAAACAGCCACACATACACTTTACAGTGAGCAAACAGCCACACACACACTGGGAAGGGACGCTATGCCAGCACGTGCCTCGTGTTTCCCTGGGAAACGAAGCCAAGGTCACAGAACTGCAGCAGCGGGTATGCAACAACCCAACGAAGTGGTACGTACGGCTTTAATCACCCATTGTAACATTAACAGACAGTAAACTTTCCCTGTGCCAAGCAAAGTCTGGCTTTCAAATGAAAAACAACAACAACCTCCCCCCAAAAAACAACAATAACAACAAAACATCAACGTCCTTGAAACGTACTGCAATTACCAAAAAAAAGGACAGAATTCAAATAAACACACAAAGCACAGTTCAAAATAATATTTAGCCTATTTAATACACAAGATTAAGCAGATAAGTTGATTTTCAATAATTATCATATAATAATATACAGTATGTTACCATTTCTTAAGATGTTACAAACAACAGACTTCAAAGTACATAAAACAAGCTTAAACCCTAGATCCGTTGCATAAACCTTCGGTGTAATTTTTCACCCAAAGTTGGCGTATACTTTGTTTTAATCCATTTTCATCTACTCTTCAACAGCATGGGCGGTTTTTTCCTAGTCATTGTGGTGAAGTGAAATGTTATAGTACCTACAGCACAGGTTAACCTGATTACTCACACGTTATGCAATCTGCATGGAGAAAACCTCAAATAATGACTGGAAAACTGCTGTTAGTGTCACCACTGTTCCTATTGTGCTTGGCTTTGTGTAATAAGTTGTCGCCTCTGATGGTCTTCTTGCTTTCTGGTGTGTTTTGTCGCAAAAAGGAGCAAGTGAACGCGCGCGCGTGTAGTATGCAAGTATTGAGTAGGTATTTTCAACCACCTTTTACCATACGTATTGCAATGGTGGACATTCTGTTGGGGGTCCGAAAATGACCAATGCCCTGGTGTGTGCTCCACAGAGGAAATGGTGGTTTCGTGCAGCAGTTCTGGCTATCGTGATTGGAAAAGCGTTTCTCCGTTGCAGATCATACAAAATGTGACTTATTATATTAAAATAAGAAGGAGGATGCAATAAAGTCGACGCCAGAAACAATAAAAAAAAATTGGGTGAAAAAGTACACTGTAGGTTTCACGCCAAGGGTCTAGGATAGAACACTAAGAATACTGCCCAGATGGCAGCCAACATGAGAACAATTGAACTTGGCGCCCCGTTTTGAGTGTTTGGTTGTCATTTGGCTTTTTGGCCTTTTAGACCACGCAAAAATGGTGACACCCCAAGATTCATGATAACAAGTTGGCTAGATTTCAATCATCAGTCACATTTATGGGCACACGCATTATAAACGGTCCCAACAGACACCAAAACAACAACAACATCAACAACAACAACACAAATCCATCAGAATCCCCTTTGATAACCCAGACTGGCCGGCAAAGTAACGTTTTGTTCACGCTGCATTCATCTATCCATCTCCATACAGGATATCTTCATGTTGCATTCATCTATCCATCTCCATACAGGATACCTTCATGTTGCATTCATCTATCCATCTCCATACAGGATACCTTCATGTTGCATTCATCTATCCATCTCCATGCAGGATACCTTCATGTTGCCTTCATCTATCCATCTCCACACAGGATACCTTCAAAAAGAATAATCATTCGCACGTGCGCGCCTGCATGACGTCAAACACTGCAGTTTTGGAGGAAATAGTCTAACTTTGTTGAAAACCGAATTCTCGTCTGGTTTGAGGGCAGACGTCTCCAGTCTGGCGACAGAAGAGAGGCAGCAGCAGCAGCAGCAGCAACAGCAGCCATCTTTCCTCTGTGTTTCGTCATGGCTGGTCGTCCAGAATGATTATAGGCCAGCCGACTGCCAGGGCCATATCAGGGCTGTCACGTCATCAAAATCGACTTGTTGAAGAATAAAAAGACAATCAACAGACTTAGTTTCTCTCATAGATTCTCAAAACGCCCGCAGACTGGATCCATCCATATTCCCACAACGAAATCATAGATCAGATTAGAACTTTATTATTATTTTTTTTTTTGAGAAACAAGAAAGTGGCATCCGGAGACACGTCCACGACCAAGGTCTTCATAAAGTCTGCTGTGAAGTGCTCACGTCGAATCGGAATGTCATGAACAACCTACCACTCCGTGAGCAATGATTGCATGTGAGCGGCTCATCCCATGGTAAACAGCATAGGGTTTCCTCACCCTGTTAAAGGATACCACTGTATTATAGAGAGTGGTCTGTGTGTAGTCGGCAGAGTCCGTCGTTCTGCAGTATGTACAGAGAGCAGTCTGTATGTAGACCGCAGAGTCTGTGATTCTGCAGTATGTATAGAGAGCGGTCTGTGTGTAGTCGGCAGAGTCCGTCGTTCTGCAGTATGTATAGAGAGCGGTCCGTGTGTAGTCGGCAGAGTCCGTCGTTCTGCAGTATGTATAGAGAGCGGTCCGTGTGTAGTCGGCAGAGTCCGTCGTTCTGCAGTATGTATAGAGAGCGGTCTGTGTGTAGACGGCAGAGTCTGTGATTCTGCAGTATGTATAGAGAACGGTCTGTGTGTAGTCGGCAGTCTGTGATTCTGCAGTATGTGAAGAGAGCGGTGTGTGTGTAGTCAGCAGAGTCCGTCGTTCTGCAGTATGTATAGAGAACGGTCTGTGTGTAGACAGCAGAGTCTGTGATTCTGCAGTATGTATAGAGAACGGTCTGTGTGTAGTCGGCAGTCCGTCATTCTGCAGTATGTATAGAGAGCGGTCTGTGTGTAGTCGGCAGTCCGTCATTCTGCAGTATGTATAGCGAGCGGTCTGTGTGTAGTCGGCAGTCTGTCATTCTGCAGTATGTATAGAGAGCGGTCTGTGTGTAGTCGGCAGTCTGTCATTCTGCAGCATGTATAGAGAGCGGTCTGTGTGTAGTCGGCAGTCTGTCATTCTGCAGCATGTATAGAGAGTGGTCTGTGTGTAGTAGGTAGAGTCTGTCGTTCTGCAATTGACCTGGCCAGCACGGGGATACGCGCTACGGTCAGTGATGATGAGCAGTTCAAGATGTTTTATCCACACCACTTGTCACTGGGCTGAGTAGATCATCTCTGTCCAGACTTGCATTGGCTACACCTGTATCTGGATGGACTGACTACAACAGGACTGGCTACAATATCTGTATCTTGAAGGATTGACTTCAAAATATCTATCTTTAATGACTGGCTACAATGTCTGTATCTTGAAGGACTGATTACATCATCTGTATCTTTGAGAACTTTCGACACTTGTATCTTGAAGGACTGAGTACGATCTGTATCAGTCAGGACTGGCTACAACATGTGCTTCATTAATGACTGGACACAGCCTCACTATCTTTAAAGGCTACCTAAACCACCTGTATCTTTAAAGGCTGGGACAGCATCTCTATCGTTAAAGACTGCTACACCAAGTCTATCTCTAAGGACTGGCTACACATCTCTATTTTCAAAGACTGATTACACTGTTTCTCAGGACTAACTGAATCTCTACCTTTAAGGAATAGCTACCACATCTCTACCTTTAAGGAATAGCTACCACATCTCTACCTTTAAGGAATGGCCACCACATCTCTACCTTTAAGGAATGGCTACCACATCTCTACCTTTAAGGAATGGCTACCACATCTCTACCTTTAAGGAATGGCTACCACATCTCTACCTTTAAGGAATGGCCACCACATCTCTACCTTTAAGGAATGGCCACCACATCTCTACCTTTAAGGAATGGCTACCACATCTCTACCTTTAAGGAATGGCTACCACATCTCTACCTTTAAGGAATGGCTACCACATCTCTACCTTTAAGGAATGGCCATCACATCTCTACCTTTAAGGAATGGCTACCACATCTCTACCTTTAAGGAATGGCTACCACATCTCTACCTTTAAGTCTAAACTTAAAACCCATCTATTTTCTCATAATTAGTCAATGCTGTGGGGAGAGGGGGGGGGGGGGGGTACAACCTAACTCATAGCCGTCTGGGCCTTTTCAAATGTAGCGTATGTGTATGTTCTCTATTATATGTATTTGTTGTATGATTGAACGTTATAGGATTTAAGTTTTTGTAGTGATATTTGAAGAATAAGTGAACGTCACATTGGTAGGATTAGGATTTGTTAGTTATTGTAGTAATAGTATTTGTACTTGGGTGTAAGGTGTATTATTGTATATGGGAAGGGTGAATGTAGTATGACTTTGTAAAGCGCTTAGAGAAATTCGTTTGATTAAGCGCTATATAAGAAATCATTATTATTATTATTAATGGCCACCACATCTCTACCTTTGAGGAATGGCCACCACATCTCTACCTTTAAGGAATAGCTACCACATTTTTATATGTAAGGACTAGACTTGCTACAACATTTGAATTTTTAGGAACTAATTAGATCTCTACATTCAAAGACTGGCTACAAAACCTCTGATTTTGTAAAGAACTGACTACAAAATGTGTATCTTTCAGAAATGGCTACAACATTTGTATTTTTAGGAAATGCCAACACCATCTCTTGGGTAAGGACAGGACTAACTAACTATCCTCGATATTTAAGGACTGACTACGACATCTCTGATTCTGAGGACGAGGACTGACTACAATATGTGTATCTTTAAGACCTGGCAACAACATCTGTGTCTAAAAGGACTGACTACAACATGTGTATCTTTAAAGACTGGTTACAACATCTGTGTCTAAAAGGACTGTCTGCAACATCTCTGTGTATCTTTAAAGACTGGTTACAACATCTGTGTCTAAAAGGACTGTCTCAACATCTCTGTACGTAAGAAGAGGACTCGCCACAACATCTGTCTTTTTAAGGACTGGCTCCACCATCTGTGTATTTAACGACAGGACTGAGTACAACATCTCTTGATTACGGATACAAGTGGCTTCCACACGACGACCATGAATAAACAAAATTGCGTACAACATGCCCACCCTGTTGTCGATGAACGAGGAGACAAGATTGTGCACGTAATGCCCACCCTGTTGTCGATGAAGAAGACAAGACTACACATAATACCTGCAACACTGTCGATGAACAAGAAGTCAAGACTGGACATAATCTCCACCCAGTTGTTGATAAACGAGAAGATAAGACTGGCCATAATATCTACCATGCTGTCGATCCACAAGAAGACAAGACTGGACATAATACCTACCATGCTGTCGATCCACAAGAAGACAAGACTGGAAATAATGCTCACCCTGTTGTCGATGAACGAGGAGACACGATTGGACATAATGCTCACCCTGTTGTCGATGAACATGAAGAAGACAAGACTGCGGCCATAATACCCATCCTGTTGTCGATGAACATGAAGACAAGACTGTGGACATAATACCCATCTTGTTGTCGATGAACATGAAGACAAGACTGCGGCCATAATACCCATCCTGTTGTCGATGAACATGAAGACAAGACTGTGGACATAATACCCATCTTGTTGTCGATGAACATGAAGACAAGACTGCGGCCATAATACACATCCTTCGGTCGATGAACGAGAAAACAAGAGTGGGTGTAGTGCCCATCCTGTTTACAAGACACAGCGCTTATCCTGATGTCAATAAACAAGAAGACAAGACCGCAGATCTCTGTCCGCAACAGCAGATATCATATCCTCCTGGTGACCTGAGGTCATAGGAAAGACATGACCCGCATGGTGACTTAAGGTCATCATAAAGACATGGTGACCCCCGTGGTAACCTGAGGTCATGGGGAAGACATCATGGCCCCTTGGTGACCTGAGGTCATGGGGAAAGACATGACCCCTGGTGACCTGAGGTCATGGGAAAGACATCATGACCACCATGGTGACCTAAGGTCAAGGGAAAGCCTTTATGACTTTCCGGTGAAGTGAGATCACGGGAAAGACATCATGTCCTTGTGGGTGACTTCAGCTCACTGGACAGACATCATGACCCCGCAGTGAACTGTCCTGGACAACAACCATGACCCTCTGGTGACTGAAGTCAGCGGACAGACATGACAAACCCGTGGTAAACTACCATGAAAAACTTGACTGAAGTCAGCGGACAGACATGACAAACCCTTGGTAAACTACCATGAAAAACTTGACTGAAGTCAGCGGACAGACATGACAAACCCTTGGTAAACTACCATGAAAAACTTGACTGAAGTCAGCGGACAGACATGACAAACCCTTGGTAAACTATCATGAAAAACGTATCACGACCGCCACGTGAACTGAGGTTACGAAAAAGACGTCAATAACGTGATGGGGCTTGGTCACACGGGCACGCGCTGGTGTTGTTTTACGCCACGTCAGGGCTCAGGGCTGGCTTTTCTCTCCAGCTTGGGCGTCTCGAACGCTGTCCTAGAGCGGTTCAGGTTGGAGGTGCTGGAGGACGGGCCGAAACGACCCCTCCCACACAACGCCAGGAACAACCTTCGGCACTCCTCCCGGAACTGCGAGTTACACAGACCGTAGACGATGGGGTTGGTGCAGTTGTTGACGATGTAAGACCTGATGAAGATGTTCACCACCACCTGCTCTCTGGCGTTCAGCCCCAGGTAGAAGGCCGGGCCGCGGTCCTGGCGGATGATGGAGATGATGAGGAACGGGAGGAAGCTGGTGATGAAGACCACGGTGATGAGGAACAGCATGAGCGTAGCCCGCGGGGGGCGGAGCTTCTTGCAGCGGAAGGAGAAGTTCTGCAGGCTGCAGCTCTGGTCCCCATCGGCGGTCTGCTGCCGCTTCATGCGCGGGGTGGACGAGGCGCTGGGGATCTCCAGCACATTCCCCTGCATGTTGCCGTTCTTCACCGAGCCCGCTGCCGCCCCTCCTAGCGCCTCCAAAGTGGCCGCCATCACTTCCTTCCGCTGACGTAACGTCCGCTTCCGGTGGAGAATGGCCCGGCCGATCAGCGTGTAGAGGATGACGAGGATGAGGACGCAGATGAAGAAGGCGGAGCACAGGTAGATGAAGAAGGCCAGGGAGTACAGCTCCAGGTCGTTGTGCACCAAGCACATGGCGCCCGTCACAAACACCGGCGGGTTCAGCCGGGCAGGAATCTGCATCTCCATCCTCCCGTACAGCAGCAGGGCCGGCCACGACACCACCAAGCCCACCAGCAGCCCGATACCACAGGCCACTTTGGCACCGCGGGCAGACACGGCGCTCTTGTGGGGGTGGCAGATCCGCATGTAACGGTCGACGGCGATGGACAGGAAGATGACCACGGTGGCGTTGTTCATGACGTAGGTGGTGAAGCGCGACACCTTACACAAGCCGTCACTGGGAAAGGCGTAGTAGTTCCTCATGCTGATGATTTCGGTGGGAATGGTGATCAGGCAGTTCAGCAGGTCAATCACAGCCAGCGCGAAGAGGAAAATCTTGGTGGAGGACGACTGCCAGCGCCAGCCGTAGATGTAGATGGCCACAGGGTTGCTTAGCAACCCCACCAGCATCAAGAGTATGGTGATGAGGAGGGCGGGCAGCAGCTGCAGGGCTTTGTGGTCGTTGATGTTCCGCAGCAGCTCTTCCTGGTCTTCTGATTGGTTGGCCAGCAAAGGAAAGGAAGTGACGTCACGGGGGAAGAGGTGCCTGGTGGAGTGCTCTGCTCCTGGCGTGGGCATGACGAAGGTGTAATCAGTGGTCTTCCCTGCACACAGTTCAGTAATGAGTTGTCTTCCGATTCACAGTACAGGCATAAATCAGTGCTTTCCCTGCTCACAGCATAGACATTAATAAGTTATCTCCCTGTTCACACTACAGACATTAATTAGTTATCTCCCTGTTCATGGCACAGACATTAATTAGTTATCTCCCTGTTCATGGCACAGACATTAATTAGTTACCTCCCTGTTCATAGCACAGACATTAATCAGTGGTTTCCCTGTTCACAGTACAAGCATTAACAAGTGGTCTCCCTGTTCATGGTACAGACATGAATCTATGGTCCTGTGTTCATGGTACAGACATGAATCTATGGTCTCCCTGTTCATAGCACAGACATTAATCAGTGATCTCCCTGTTCATGGCACAGACATTAATCAGTGATCTCCCTGTTCAAGGCACAGACATTAATCTATGGTCTCTCTGTTCATGGTACAGACATTAATCAGTGGTCTCCCTGTTCATGGCACAGACATTAATCAGTGGTCTCCCTGTAAATGGCACAGATATTAATCAGTGATCTCCCTGTTCATGGCACACACATTAATCAGTGATCTCCCTGTTCATGGCACAGACATTAATCAGTGATCTCCCTGTTCATGGCACAGACATTAATCAGTGATCTCCCTGTTCATAGGACAGACATTAATCAGTGGTTTCCCTGTTCATGGCACAGACATTAATCAGTGATCTCCCTGTTCATAGGACAGACATTAATCAGTGGTTTCCCTGTTCATGGCACAGACATTAATCAGTGATCTCCCTGTTCATGGCACAGACATTAATCAGTGGTCTCCCTGTTCATGGTACAAACATTAATCAGTGGTCTCCCTGTTCATGGCACAGACATTAATCAGTGGTCTCCCTGTTCATGGCACAGACATTAATCAGTGGTCTCCCTGTTCATGGTACAAACATTAATCAGTGGTCTCCCTGTTCATGGCACAGACATTAATCAGCGATCTCCCTGTTCATGGCACAGACATTAATCAGTGATCTCCCTGTTCATAGGACAGACATTAATCTACGGTCTCTCTGTTCATAGCACAGACGTTAATGTATGGTCTCATGTTCATGGAACTGACATTAATCTGTGGTCTCATATTCGTGGCACAGACATAAAGCAGTGGTCTCCCTGTTCATCGGAGAGACATCAATCATTAGTCATCGCGTTCATGGAACAGACATTCAGCAGTGCTCTCCCTCTTCACAGTACAGGCAAACCTCGAGGATAAAAGTGACGACAAGGAAAAGGTACAGGAACACAGGAGAAGGACAGGAAAGAAGCGAAGGGAGAGCGATGACTCCTACAGACATAGATTCGTTTTCAGGAGCAGAAGTCAGATGGGAGGCAAAGGAGCTATCGTGGTCAGACTGGACAGGTGCACACAGCATACACAGCTGGTGCCCTGCCGGGTTTAGATCAGAACAGGCATCAGTGAACACAACTGGAAGAACTCCAGTTGGTCTTGTGATAATGTTGCTCCCTGTGCAGTGCCGGTGCCGAGACTCAGACAGAAACTGGACATGGCTGTGCAAGACTGATGAGGATCGAAATGAGAGAGAGAGAGAGAGAGAGAGAGAGAGAGAGAGAGAGAGAGAGAGAGAGAGAGAGAGAGAGAGACTCAAGACTCAAAAGACTCAAAATTTTATTCAGATAAAGGCCTAGGCCCCTTACTGAAGGGGGATGTACATGAACTGAACTAAACAATAAAAAGAATCCAATGACATAAACGAGTACAAGAATCGATAACCAATTAACATTTTTCTTGAAAGATATTGAAAAATACCATTCTACGAGCTCACGATTTGCAGCCTGTTGAGAGCTTGGTAAATATACATAGTTAAATCTTTTAATGTAGTGTCATTCCTAGTTGACATTAGCAAAGTTAATCTAAAAATACATGGAACCTTGTAGTATTTTGGCTGGATAAATTTTACCCTAAGATCACTCAGGGCAGGGCAGCAGAATAAAAAGTGTACTTCATCTTCTTTACCGATGTTACATAGACGGCAGGTAAGCATATTTTCATTTCTGACATTATATCTAAAACAATGACAAGCAATACCAGACACACCAAATCGAAACTTGGTCAATTCGCTCTTAATGTATCTATTCATTTTCAATTCAATATAAGGTTCTTTCAGGTGAGAGGTTTTAAACAACCTGTACCAAGAAAATCTATCGCTAGTATATATGTGATCATGCCAGTCCTGCCACCTACAATCAATGATTCTTTGCTTAAAAGATGTTAGAAAACCTGATATATTTTGAACACCCTGATTATCCCAAACAAATGAAAATCCATAAGAATTGAAACAGTGGCGGACATTTGTAACCCATGTCTTCTTACCATTGGCATCTAACTTATATAACATTTTGTACGCTTTAAAAGGCAATCTGTCTTCATTCATTCTCGTCAGTTTCAGCCAGTATTTGATACATTTCACATATGAATTGAGGTAAATAGGGTATCTACCTAGTTCGCCATAAACAAGATCATTTGGCGTTCGAATATCGACATTAAGAAAGCGTTTCAATGCAAACAAATGTACTTTTTCTATTTCCGTAGTTTTCTCAAAAGCCCATATTTCTGCACCGTACTGTAACATTGGCTGGATCTGAGAGTCAAACAGTTTACTAAACACACTGAAAGCATTGCAGTCTAGTTTATACAGAATATGAAATAAGAGAGTAAGTGCTTTCTTTCCTTTATTAGCTATATTTTGACATGCAAAACTAAAACTAAGTCTTGTTGAGAAATATATTCCAAGATACTTGTATGCATTTACTACCTGAACTTTCTCATTTCCATAGTTCCATTTCTCACTCGCTGACAAATATCCACCCTTACGAAAAACAATAATATTACTTTTGTCCATGTTTACTTTTAGTTCTAATTTACTTGCAGCATTATATAAGCTATTCAACTGCCTTTGTAAACCGACAACTGTTATAGACAATAAAATAATGTCATCAGCAAAAAGTAGAATAAACAGTTCTATGAGATCGAACGTAACTCCGTGAAGACCATTCTCAATTATTTCCAAAGCCAGTTCATTTATAAAGAGTGAAAACAAAACGGGACTACAAACATCCCCTTGCTTAACCCCACGTGTACATTTTAACGCACCAGACAATGATGCTCCAGCTCTTACTCTTGCCTTTACTTCTTCATACATACTTTTAACACAGCGATACAACTTACCCTTGATTCCGTTCTTGATCAAAACTGGCCACAATAGCTTTCTAGAAATAGAGCCAAATGCCTTTTCAAAGTCCACAAAGGCAACACACAATTTTTTGTTATACGCAAATTGTTTTTGGATGGCAGCAAACAAAGTAAAAATATGGTCAATCGTTGAATATCCCTTCTTAAATCCGGCCTGGTGCTCACCTGTAATATCATTCTGGCTAATCCATTCTTGTAATCTGTTATTAATAATTGAACTATATAACTTGCTACTTACGTCACATAAAGTGATACTCTATAGTTGTTCACGTCATTAACATTACCTTTCTTAAATAAAGGAATAATTATGGATTCTGTCCAGTTTTTCGGATAAATTCCATTTTCAAATAAATGATTAAATAATGTTACGAGGAAATCAACAACAAGCTCACCGGAATTTTTGAAAAACTCACTTATAAGTCCATCCGGACCAGCAGACTTACCATTCTTAAGTTTTCTAATGGCATGTAAAACTTCTTCTTTAGTTATTGGCCTATCAGTTACATTCTCATCAGAGAGAGAGAGAGAGAGAGAGAGAGAGAGAGAGAGAGAGAGAGAGAGAGAGAGAGAGAGAGTAAAACGTCAGCAGCATTGTAAATGGAGAGTCCCCCAGCCCCCTTCACTCTCTCTCTCTCTCTCTCTCTCTCTCTCTCTCCCTCTCTCTCTCTCTCTCTCTACACCACCACATCACACACACACACACACACACACACACACACACACACACAGAGGGACAGACAGACACAGACAAACATACACAGACAGATAGACAGACAGACGACACACACACACACACACACACACACACACACACACGCCGCGCGCGCGCGCCCGCACACACACACACACACGCCACCTTTCTCTCACTCTCTCCCGACGTATGCAAAACAAGCAGAATGTAATCGGTGATCCTGAACGTTGGCAGTTTAACCAACCCACAGACATGGCAAGCCTCACACGTAGATGATAGAACAGTGGAGTGCCTTCAACCTCACACGTAGATGATAGAACAGTGGAGTGCCTTCAACCACACACGTAGATGATAGAACAGTGGAGTGCCTTCAACCTCACACGTAGATGATAGAACAGTGGAGTGCCTTCAACCAGACACGTAGATGATAGAACAGGGAGGGCCTTCAACCTCACACGTAGATGATAGAACTGTGGAGTGCCTTCAACCACACACGTGCATGATAGAACAGTGCAGGGCCTTCAACATCACAAAATAGATGATAGAACAGTGGAGTGCCTTCAACCTCACACATAGATGATAGAACAGTGCAGGGCCTGCAACCTCACACATAGATGATAGAACAGTGCAGGGCCTTCAACCTCACACATAGATGATAGAACAGTGCAGGGCCTTCAACCTCACATGTAGATTATCACAGTGCAGGGCCTTCAACGTCACACATAGATGATAGAACAGTGCAGGGCCTGTAACCTCACACATAGATGATAGAACAGTGCAGGGCCTTCAACCTCACATGTAGATGATAGAACAGTGCAGGGCCTTCAACCTCACATGTAGATGATAGAACAGTGGAGTGCCTTCAACCTCACACATAGATGATAGAACAGTGGAGTGCCTTCAACCTCACACATAGATGATAGAACGGTGGAGTGCCTTCAACCTCACACATAGATGATAGAACAGTGCAGGGCCTTACATAGATGATAGAACAGTGCAGGGCCTTCAACCTCACACGTAGATGATAGAACAGTGCAGGGCCTTCGACCTCACACATAGATGATAGAACAGTGCAGGGCCTTCAACCTCACACGTACATGACAGAACAGTGCAGGGCCTTCAACCTCAAACGTACATGATAGAACAGTGGAGTGCCTTCAACCACACACGTAGATTATAGAACAGTGCAGGGCTCTCAGCCATACATGTAAATTATCGATAGAACTGTGCAGGGCCTTCAACCTCACATGTAGATGATAGCCAGTGGAGTGCCTTCAACATCACACGTATACAGTGCAGGTCCTTCAACCACACAAGTAGACAGTGCAGGGCCTTCAACCTCATAGTAGACAGTGCAGGGCCTTCAACCTCACATGTAGATGATAGAACAGTGGAGTGCCTTCAACCTCACACGTACATGATAAAACAGTGCAGAGCCTTCAACCACACACGTAGACAGTGCAGGGCCTTCAACCTCACATGTAGATGATAGAACAGTGGAGTGCCTTCAACCTCACACTACATGATAAAACAGTGCAGGGCCTTCAACCTCACACGTAGACAGTGCAGGGCCTTCAACCTCACACGTAGATGATAGAACAGTGCAGGGCCTTCAACCTCACACGTAGACAGTGCAGGGCCTTCAACCTTACACGCAGACAGTGCAGGGCCTTCAACCTCACACGTACATGATAGAACAGTGCAGGGCCTTCAACCTCACACGTACATGATAGAACAGTTCAGGGCCTTCAACCTCACACGTACATGATAGAACAGTGCAGGGCCTCCAACCTCACAGTGCAGGGCCTTCAACCTCACACGTACATGATAGAACAGTTCAGGGCCTTCAACCTCACACGTACATGATAGAACAGTACAGGGCCTTCAACCTCACAAGTAGATGACAGAACAGTGAAGTGCCGGCAAGCTCTGACTAAAACGATCATATGGAAAGGAGCAGAAACTTCTTACGTGTTTGCCATTCAGGTCTGCTGTCAGAAAGGACTTTTGCGACGCGCGCTCTCGCACACACACACACACACACACACACACACACACACACACACACACACACACACATGCATGCACGCACGCACGCACATGCACGCGTATGCGCATAGAATCGTCTCTACTCCCACACTGACAGAAAGAGAGAGAGAGAGAGAGAGAGAGAGAGAGAGAGAGAGAGAGAGAGAGAAGAGAGAGAGAGAGAGAGAGAGAGAGAGAGAGAGAGAGAGAGAGAGAGAAATGAGAAAGAGAGAGAGAGAGAGAGAGAGAGAGAGAGAGAGAGAGAGAGGTGGATGAAGATGAGAAGGGGGGTATACATGTTGAAGAGGGGGTGTGGGGTGTAAGTGCAATCCATCCAACCTACGACGTAGATTCACCGTCGGTTACAAGATATATGTTTCCCAGACCGCGAAACGCACATACACACTGACATATGCCAAGAAGTGAAAAAAAGCTGACTGGATTGACACAGATATACACCTGTTCCCATCATTTCTCCCTCGTCTGTCCGTCTGAACGACCGCCTATCCGTCCGTCTGTCTGTCTGTCTGTCTGTGCTTCAGTGTTTCTTCCCTTCATCAGGGTGTGTGCACGCATTTTCTGCTTCTGTGTCCACTATGGCCGATATGATCATTGGTTTTCTCAATTTGTCTTCTCTCTCTCTCTCTCTCTCTCTCTCTCTCTCTCTCTCTCTCTCTCTCCTCTATCTCTCTCTCTCTCTCTCTCCTCTCTCTCTCTCTCTCTCATCTTTTCCTCATCTACCTCTGTCTCTCTATTTCTCTGACACCCCCCATCTCTTCTTGAGAAGCACATAAATAACGAAATTTACAACAATTACAGGTGACGTAATTCAATCAATCAAAATCATTCTGGATTCAGATGAAAACCACTCACGTCATACAGCTCAGTGTAAACATCTCAATACATCTCCGGCTTACATATGATAATCTCGTAAAAAAATCTTTGAAGTCTCGTTGTTGATTTTGCAAAGGATTTTGATGTCATAGACCACAAATTGTGGTTAAAAATAGTTATTACGACTGGAAGAAAAAACCTTAAATGATAACATTATTTTTCAACAAATGTTAGCTAATTGTCAGTCAAAATTCTCCAATACCAACTACATAAACATGGTGTGTCATGGGGTTCAGTTCTAAGCCCTCTTCTCTTTTCTATCTATGCAAACGATCTCACTCAACATGTGAACGTTTATGCGATTATATCAATAATAATATAACTGATACAAGCAGCTCCAACTTGCATAGTGTGTTCACATCATTAATAAAAATTTGGAATGTTAACGGAAGTAGGTGGTATAATGTGAATTCCATGTCACACGACCGCAGTAAGATCAAAGTCTTGCTCAAAAGGCAGACTGTAGAACAATTCATTTTGTTGTTTC
>CM065747.1:1877086-1907086 GCA_033310375.1 Conus canariensis
ATCATTTATCCAAATCACCATGTTTAGGACCACCACCACAACTCAATGAAATCACTACAAAAAATTACCTTGTTTTGGATAACCACTTTAATTCAATGACATCGCCACTCAAACCACCTTTTTTAGACCATCACCATCACTCAGTGAAATCCTCACTGGGACCACAAAGACCACCTCCAGCTGCCCCGTTTTCAGCTAATCACAAGCATCAACAGGTCAATGCTACGACTTCTTCCGACCAATGACAAGAAAGTTTTTCATCAGGCGACGAAAGACGTAGCCCAGCCTACAGACAGACACTGAGTTATAAGTAAAAGAGACCCGGATGAAAAACAAGAGGTGGTTTCAACCACCTTGCCTGTAATCCAGCCATTTTCCGTTTAAAGCCCAGTCCATCTTCTACACAAACAGAATCAAACGTGTCTTGAACGGCTTGGAGTTAACAAAGGAAATCTTTACAAATCAGGGCCACGTTCGGCCACTGCAAGGAATCTTTACGAATCAGGGCCGCGTTCGACCAATAATTTTGTCCCACGCACAAAAATAGTAACATCTTCGGACTAGTAGGTAAAGACCCCGGCCTTTTCATCCACACGTCAGTTGTGTCCCTTTCCCGGGTCGTCCGGTTCAGCAGGTTATCAATAAATCACGGCTGGACGTCACACAATGGGAGCAGAATTGCCTTTCGGAGACAATGAATGTCCAACAATTCGAAGCACTAATCAGAAGACGTGCTGATGGTGCCTAAAACAAATGGCGGTTCGTGGCTACAAAAGACTTCTCTTCTGATTTCTAGCCCTGAAAGACATCGATCATGTTTGTATCAAAACTTATGGTGATGTTAAACAGGAAGAATTAGCCGAGTCTGAGATTAGGTTGGTTAAAACTTGTTCGGCTTTAATATCTGTGTCTCTTAATGCTAAAATTGCGTGTGTCACGTTTCACGATTTTGAAGATTCTGTGATTCTGAGAGCGGCAATTACCCTGAGCTCCATTCAGTTCGAGCTAACAACCTGGACAGGCCGTCATTGGTGGCCATTGATTATCATTTCCAGTTCAGCGGTTTATCTGAAAATCACACGCGGAGAAATCACGAAACGCGTGCTAGATTGCAGTGAACGATACCGTCACTTCACAATGACATTGTGTCTCAAACACAAACTGGAATCCATCGATTTCCACGGCCTTCACCGGCAGAAACCACAACGTCCATTGATTTGCTAACAAAGGTCGGAGAAGTGTACATACCGCACAAACGTTGCCGTTATTCGTCGTCATTTCCTTTAGAAATCGCTGGAGAGATAATTACAGAGGACCACAGCAGCCACATTATTATTCACATATGTCATCTGCGCTCATCAACACCAGTTCAAACGGTGGCAGAAAAAGCTGTAATTGGCAAAGGAACAACATTTGGAGAATCCACGAATTTACAACAACAACAACAACAACAAAAACAACAACAAAGGATGTACAAGTCTATGATTTGATTCGAAAATGTGATTTGTTTTTATGTTAATCCAATGTTCCCACAGATCATGGCCTGAAACAGCTCTCGATTTCTGATAAACAGATGACCACAGCCTGGAGCCACCGAATAAGTTGAGAAGAGTTTCAGGTGGATCAGGTCGAAGGGGAACAAAACTGAACTTCACAAAGCTTAAATTTTTCCAGTTGGAACAGGTGTCCAAGTACTATGTGGGTAAGACATTCGTCATATGGAGACTCGGGGCGCCCGACCATCACAAGGTGTAGGTTCAAATCCCGGCAGCGCCGAAGAGATTTTTTGACCGCAGAAGGGCATCAAGGAGTTATGATTAGATGTGGTGTGGTCCCCTTAGAGTGTCAGGAGTGTCAGGGCCGAAATACTCCTCTGTGTGTGTGTGTGTGTGTGTGTGTGTGTGTGTGGTGTGTGTGTGTGTGGAGAGAGAGAGAGAGAGAGAGAGAGAGAACGTGATATATATATATATATATATATATATATTTGTGTGTGTGTGTGTGTGTGTGTGTGTGTGGAGAGAGAGAGAGAGAGAGAGAGAGAGAGAGAGAGAGAGAACGTGTTATATATATACATATATATATATATATATATATATATATTTGTGTGTGTGTGTGTGTGTGTGTGTGTGGAGAGAGAGAGAGAGAGAGAGAGAGAGAGAGAGAGAGAGAGAGAGAGAGAGAGAGAGAGTTCTTCGCTGAAGACGTTCTGCTGTCCAGATTTCCCATGACTTTTTTTTTCTTTTCCCAACGTATGAAACGAGATATAAACGGCTGTGCATGCATCGGATACATGTATTTATTCCGTAGTATTGCATGTTACACCTATGATACATCGAGGAACAAGCTTTATCATCTATAAAGATCAGCAGACAGGTCACCGACAAATATGTGAGCTACATGGTCAGTCTCATCCACGGAAAGGGCGTTACCTGAAATCTACCCCCGCCCGTGGCAACGAAACGACGATTGTTCCATTTGTACCTCAGCTGGAAAGCAATCCTGAACCTGTCATACTAAATCCAGACAGCTATCAGCCGCCGTGGCGAAGTGGTTAGCGTCGTGGACTCGCGTATGGGAGGTCGTGGGTTCGATTCCCATCAGAGTCATGTGGGATTTTTCTGCCCCAACCGGCTCCTACCCAGAGTTGAGCTTGCTACGGGCTCAGCTGGGAAGACTGGGACCACACCTGCACAAATTTCCTGACCAACACTGCAGGTGATTGTATCTCTCGGGCCTGGTTGACAGCCGGGATATATTATGAAAGGAAGCGTAGAAGTACAGCCCTGTCAAGTAGTCTCAGACCAAAATGGAAATCCGTAGCATCATCTTTATCATCATCATTCTCATCGATCAGCATAAAAAAAATCCAGACACCTTAGATAGCATTCCGAGGTGTTCGTGTCATATTTCACGAGACCATCTTGTATTGAATGAAGGCAACCCAAGGGCAATTCTAACGCCTTCTTTTGCTACATCAAAACAATTCAATCGCCATCTGGTGGTTATGATACTACGTCAAGAAAGGTTGAAAGTCACCCTTCAGCTCTCGTACTAGATCAAGAAGGCTTAAAAGTTACCCTAAAGCTATCATACTGAATCAAGAAGGCTTAAAAGTCACCTTAAAGATATATTGCATCACGAAGGCTTAAAAGTCACCCTATAAAGATATCATACTAAATCAAAAAGGCTTAAAGGCCACACTAAAGATATCATACTAGATCAAGAAGGCTTAAAAGTCACCATGAAGCTTTATCAAACTCAACAACAAGGCTCAAAAGCCACCATGAGGCTTTCTTGTCCTACATCAAGAAGGCTCAAAAGCCACCATGAAGCTTTCTTTTACTACATCAAGAAAGTTCAAAAGCCGCTATGAGGCTTTCTTGTCCTACATCAAGAAGGCTCAAAAGCCACCATGAGGCTTTCTTGTCCTACATCAAGAAGGCTCAAAAGCCACTATGAGGCTTTCTTGTCCTACATCAAGAAGGCTCAAAAGCCACTATGAGGCTTTCTTGTCCTACATCAAGAAGGCTCAAAAGCCACTATGAGGCTTTCTTGTCCTACATCAAGAAGGTTCAAAAGCCACCATGAGGTTTTCTTATGTTACATCAAGAAGGCTCAAAAGCCACCATAAAGCTATCATGCTAAATGAAGAGGGCTTGAAAGTCGCCCTGAGGATATCATGCTAAATGAAGAGACTTGAAACGCCGAGATACATCTAAATGAAACACTCAAACGCCACCTTAAGCACATACTCAATCACGGAAGTCAAAACCACTCCTAACTACAACTCAACCAACACTCAAAGCACCCTGAGTTTTCTATATATTATTATTGATTTAAATTAAATGAATACTTATATAGCGCCATTCTCACTAAGACCAACTCCAAGCGCTTACATCCACACTCGTTACACAAGGCTGCTACCTAGGTAGGCCGACTGAAGAGCTGCCAGCTCGCTTCATTCAGTCTTTCCCTTCCCCAATCAGTGATTCAACATCGTCACCATTTCCTTACTTTCTCATTCTTTCCATTTCTCACGCAGGATGCATGCGTGTTAAACGTTCATCCCCAACCCCAAACGCCCTCTCTCGAGTGGTGAGGGTTTACGTGTGCAGATGTTTGCTGCTTCCACACGACTCGGTTTATAGCTCATTCGACTAAATGGAAATGGATCAGAACCAAGAAACCAGGAAAATCCCCCTGCCCGAACCCCGGCGAGATTCGAACCCGCAACACCCAGCCACGAGTCGGCCATAACAACTGACTATTCCGGCCCCCATTAGGACATCCAAAGCCATCCCGAAGCTTTACCTAAGACAGCCGTGGTACACAAACCACAGCCACATCCCCCCCCCCCAGCAAACTGTCTCGTCCACCGTCTGTCGCCCGTCTGAATTTTTCTCCCTGTTCAAGCAATTCTGTTGCTTATCTTACTCTCATGTTTTTGCATCCAGAGTGTCTTCAACCAATGCCTCTTCTCCTTTCCCCTCCCCCTCCCTCTCTCTTCCTTCTGCATCTTCTGTCCTCCCTCTCTCTCATTTCTCCTGAATTTATCTTTACGACCCTTCTCAGCAGCTTGATTCCACCCCCACACCGCACACCCACACAGCATTCACTCACCACACACCCATCCCACACATTCTTCTTATATATTGCACCACACCACCCCACACTCCACATCTCACCACTCACTCCACTCCACCACCACCCCACCACACATCATGCTTATCCTATCACGCTCCCAAATACACTTACTTGTCCTTCTAACATCTTCCTGCATATCGTGCATGCACTGCGTTTTCCTTCGACATCATGATTATCAAGCATGAGTAAAATTGTTCCACTTCTTCATTCCTCTCTCTTCTGTTTCTTCTGTCTTCTGTCTCCCTCCTCTCCTCTGTCTGTCTGTCTTCTGTCTCTCTCTCTCCCCCTCTCTCTCCCTCTCCCTCTCTGCTTCTTCTCCTCTCTGCCCGTCTCTCTTCCCTCTCTTCTTTGCTTGCTAATCTCTCTTTCACTTTTTTCTCTTTCTCTCACTCACTCCTTCCCCTCCCTCTCTTCTCTGTACATATATGCATGCACGGTGTATTGTGATACTCTCATTCTGCTGTCTGGTCTCTCAAAAACTATGTGAAACTCTCCGCACCATCTCTCTCCACTTCCAGAATGAAAACATCTCCCCCTCCTCACCATCTCCTCCACCTTCCGATACATCTCCCCCCCCCCACCCTCCTCACCTCTCTCTCCACCTTCCGGGATGAAACATCCCCCCCCTCCTCACCATCTCTCTCCACCTTCCAGAGGATGAGAACATCTCCCCTCCTCCTCTCTTCCCTTCCATGCCCCCCCCCCTCCCTCTCTTCTTCACCTTCGGTCCCCCCCTCCTCACCATCTCTCTCCACCTTCATGGCTCTCCTCCTCCTCACCATCTTCTCTCCACTTCCAGACTGAAAAAACATCCCCCCTCCTCCCTTCTCTCCACCTCGGTGAGCCCCCCCCCCCTTCCTTCCCCTCCCCCTCCATCTCTCTCCCTTCCTGCTCCCCCTCCCTCCTCCCTCTCTCTCCCCTCCAAGTGTCCCCCCCCATCCTCCTCTCTCCTTCCGGGCTCTCCCCCTCCTCCCATCTCTCTCCCCCCAGTCCCCCTCCCCCTCCTCTCCCCTTCTAAAATGGCTCCCCCCCCCCTCCCTCTCTTCCTTCTCCCCCTCCCCTCCCTCTCTTCCTCACCTCGGTCCCCTCCCCCCTCCTCACTCCTTCTCTCCCCCTCTCCCCCCTCTCACCTTCTCCATTGTACCTCCCCCTCCTCCCTCTCTCCTCCATGATCATATCCCCCCCCCCTCCTCACCATCTCTCTTCACCTTCCATTCCCCCCCCCCTCCCACTGCTTCCTTCTCTCCCCTTCCTCCCATCCTCTCTTCCTTCTCTCCTCCCCCCCTCCCTCTCCTCTCTCTCCCCTCCCTTCCCCACTCCTTCTCCACCTTCCCCCTGCTCACTCTGCTTCTTCTCCTTTCCCCTCCCCCCTCCCTCTGTTCCTTCTCTCTCCCCCTCCCTCGCTTCCTTCTTCCTCTTCCCCCTCCCTCTGCTTCCTTCTCCTTCCCCCTCCCCCTTCCTCTGCTTCCTTCTCTCCCCTCCCTCCCTCTGCTTCCTTCTCCTTGTCCCCCTCCCCGCCTTCCTCTGCTCTTCTCCTGTCCCCCTCCCCCTCCCTCTGTCTTCCTTCTCCCCCCCTCCCCCCTTCCCTCTCTCTCCTTTCTCTCCCTCCCCCCTCCTCTGCTTCCTTCTCCTTTCCCCCTCCCCCCTCCCTCTGCTTCCTTCTCTCCCCTCCCTCCTTCTTCCTTCTTCTCCTCCCTCCCCCTCCCTCTGCTTTCCTTCTCCTTTCCCCCTCCCCTCCTGCTTCCTTCTTCTCCCCCTCCTCCCCTCCCTCTGCTTCCTTCTCTTGTCCCCCTCCCTTTCTCTGCTTCCTTCTCCTTGTCCCCTCCCCTCCTCTGCTTCTCTCCTTCTCTCCCCCCTCCCTCTGCTTCCTTCTCCTTGTCCCCTCCCTCCCCCCTTCCTCTGCTTCCTTCTCTCCCCTCCCTCTGCTTCCTTCTCCTTGTCCCCTCCCCCTCCCTCTGCTTCCTTTCTCTGCCCCTCCCCCTCCCTCTGCTTCCTTCTCTTGTCCCCTCCCCCTCCCTCTGCTTCTTCTCCTTGTCCCCTCCCCCCCTCCCTCTGCTTCCTTCTCCTTCCCCCTCCCCCTCCCTCTGCTTCTCTTCTCTTTCCCCTCCCCCTCCCTCTGCTTCCTTCTCCTTGTCCCCCTCCCCCTCCCTCTGCTTCCTTCTCCTCCCCCTCCCCCCCCTCCCCTCTGCTTCCTTCTCCTTGTCCCCTCCCCCTCCCTCTGCTTCCTTCTCCCCCCCCTCCTCTGCTTCCTTCTCCTGTCCCCCTCCCCCTCCCTCTGCTTCCTTCTCTGTCCCCCTCCCCCTCCCTCTGCTTCCTTCTCCTTGTCCCCCTCCCCTTCCCTCTGCTTCCTTCTCCTTTCCCCCTCCCCCTCCCTCTGCTTCCTTCTCTCCCCCTCCCTCTGCTTCCTTCTCTCCCCCTCCCTCTGCTTCTTGTCCTTGTCCCCACCCCCCTCCCTCTGGACTCCATGGAAATGCAAGGTCAAGGTAGAGTCGGGCTCCACAGAGATGCAAGAGCCAGGTAGTTTTGAACACCATGGAATTAGAGGTAAAGGTTGTGTTAGACATCAGAAAGACAGAGGGAGGTCAGGGTCATATCTGATACCGTGGAGACTGATGCATGTTAAAACAAAGTTGATTTCCTCAGATCTTTTGACTTTGGACATCAAATCACAGCTCGACTATTTTGCTTCTTCTTCTCTACCGTCTCTGTCTCGTTCTATTTGTCTTTCTGTCTGTATTTGCGTCAGTGTGTCTGTCTCTGTCTGTCTCTATCTCTTTTGCTGTCTCTGGTTACATATAATCGAAAGCTTTACACAAACTATGTGACACCTCTGATGCTGCGAATTACAGACCAGCCTCAATCATTTCCAACTCCTTCCAAATCTTTGACTGAAACAAATACACTCTCCATCACTTGATGCATACCAGCTGCTTCACCCGGAATATCTGGTTTTCCAAAAGAGACATAATCAACATAGCTGTTTGATGCTTTTAAACAACCCCCCCCCTCCCCCAGCACAACATCAATCATGTCAGAGTCCTGGCACATTGGCAGTTACAGACAGACAACTTTGAGCGCATCACACAGGAATCTTATCTTGTTGCCAAACTTGGGACCCTCTGGCCATGTGGCATCCACATCCATAAACAGCACGTACCTATCCAGCCACACCACTGACCCTCAACCCTCTCCACAGACACACTACCACACCTTCATGTACCTCATACATATCTTACAGCTGTTCTCTTTTCTTCCCTTCCTTTGCTGGCTTCAATCTAACCTATCCTTTACTTCACAATCTATTCACCCTCTTTTCTTACTCTGATTCTTTTGCAAATACAATATACTTCTTCATTTACATATCATTTTCCTTTTCTTTTCCCTTTTCCTACCTCTCAGCCACAAATGAAAATGCGACAAGGGACACAATGCTCATGATGATGATGAGAAACACACCTGTAACATTAATCAACAGACCCTCAATAAAGTCGTTAAGAACCCTCCCCCAAATCCATGTAGCTGCCCCAAGGACTCACTCGTTCAAATCCAGCTCATCGTTTTCGGGCTCCATTCAAGTGATCTCACTTTCTGAGTGATCGTGTTGCTCCAGTGTGTATCGTCAACCTTCAAGAAAGGTTAGTGATCGTGTTGCTCCAGTGTGTATCGTCAACCTTCAAGAAAGGTTAGTGATCGTGTTGCGCCAGTGTGTATCGTCAACCTTCAAGAAAAGTTAGTGATCGTGTTGCTCCAGTGTGTATCGTCAACCTTCAAGAAAGGTTAGTGATCGTGTTGCTCCAGTGTGTATCGTCAACCTTCAAGAAAGGTTAGTGATCGTGTTGCTCCAGTGTGTATCGTCAACCTTCAAGAAAGGTTAGTGACCGTGTTGCGCCAGTGTGTATCGTCAACCTTCAAGAAAAGTTAGTGATCGTGTTGCTCCAGTGTGTATCGTCAACCTTCAAGAAAGGTTAGTGATCGTGTTGCTCCAGTGTGTATCGTCAACCTTCAAGAAAAGGTTAGTGATCGTGTTGCGCCAGTGTGTATCGTCAACCTTCAAGAAAAGTTAGTGATCGTGTTGCTCCAGTGTGTATCGTCAACCTTCAAGAAAAGTTAGTGACCGTGTTGCTCCAGTGTGTATCATCAACCTTCAAGAAAAGTTAGTGACCGTGTTGCGCCAGTGTGTATCGTCAACCTTCAAGAAAAGTTAGTGATCGTGTTGCTCCAGTGTGTATCGTCAACCTTCAAGAAAAGTTAGTGACCGTGTTGCTCCAGTGTGTATCGTCAAACTTCAAGAAAAGTTAGTGATCGTGTTGCTCCAGTGTGTATCGTCAACCTCCAAGAAAAGTTAGTTTCAAAACAGGTGACTGAGGGCGGAAAATGAAGCAAAATTGAAAAAGGAAACGGTATTAGTTCCGCCACAGGATACAGACAAACAGATTGTCCTGTAAAACAGACAAACAGATCGTCCTGTAAAACATACAGATTTTCCTGTAAAACAGACAAACAGATTGTCCTGTAAAACAGACAAACAGATTATCCTGTAAAACAAACAGATTGTCCTATAAAACAAATAGATCGTCCTGTAAAACATACAAACAGATTGTCATGTAAAACAGACAAACAGATTGTCCTGTAAAACAGACAAACAGATTGTCATGTAAAACAGACAAACAGATCGTCCTGTAAACATACAAACAGACTCTCCTGTAAAACAGACAAACAGATTGTCCTGTAAAACATACAGATATTCCTGTAAACAGACAAACAATTGTCCTGTAAAACAGACAGATTGTCCTGTAAAACAGACAGATTTTCCTGTAAAACAGACAAACAGATTGTCCTGTAAAACAGACAGATTGTCCTGTAAAACAGACAGATTTTCCTGTAAAACAGACAAACAGATTGTCCTGTAAAACAGACAAACAGATTGTCGTGTAAAACAGACAGATTGTCCTGTAACCTGTTTGTCTGTATCCTATGGCGGAACCAATACGCTGTATGTGCTTACTTCTTTTGTAATATACACATTTTTTCCAATAGAAATAATTTCACTTTGTTACAAAAGAAGAACAATATGAATATTATCTGTCTGTCTGCAATAATCTGTCTGTCTGTCACTCCCCCCCTCTCTCTCTTTCTGTATGTGTCTTTCAATTTCCCTTACACACACACACACACACACACACACACACACACACACACAAAACACACACACTTTTTGTAAAACATCACCCTGCATGTTTCTACATGTACCTCTTTCACGTCTTTCATTGTTAACATGGGCTTTGCTCAGGACCAGGACTGAGCGTGTATCAGCAAATCAGTGCTCAGCTATTGTTTTTTTTCAATACAACCGTCTGTCTGTCTGTCTGTCTCTCTGTCTGTCTGTCTCTCTCTGTGTGTCTCTCTCTCTCTCTGTCTGTCTGTCTCTCTGTCTCTGTCTGTCTGTCTCTGTGTGTCTGTGTGTCTGTCTCTCTCTCTCTCTCTCTCTCTCCTCTCTCTCTCTCTCTCTCTCTCTCTCTCCTCCCCCGAGCGAAACTAAAATAGTCTGCTTCGCAAACCGCCGCCTTTTCTCAAGAAGATACGGGCGGATTTTTAACGGATGCCATTTAGACCAGCGGGTGAGAAAATCATTTCACTCCGTTCCTTGCTGCCTCCACTTGGCCAGAAGCCAGCCCCCCCCCCCCCCCCCTCTCTCTCTCTCTCTCTCCATTCCTTCCTCACCCCGCTCTTTAAACAGTCCTTCTCCATCCTCCAGATTGAGATATACTTACCCCCCCTGGCAAACTGGGTCAGATTGCTTTTCTCCAAAGTTGTGGGTCGAACTGGAGTCGATACGACGTATTCAGGTATTAGACATTAAGTTTTTTAGACATCAAATTATTCAGGTATTTAGACATTAAGTTATTCAGGTATTTAGACATTAAATTATAGAATGTGTGAGGAGACAAGACAGCATAAGATAAAACACACTTGCTTATCTCTGAAGTGAACACTGGTCTGAGATGCCACACTCACCACAGGCAAGAGGAGACAGAACACTGAACGTGTATGAACAAATACTAGACATGTTTCCATGTTTACTGAAACACGAGACAAGCTTCTAAAATACTGAAACACTGCATTGGGTGTGATAGTGCCTCTTCACTGTACGTACAGCTTACAAGATTATTGTCTTTACAACGGTATCAAAGGTAAAGAGGGAAATGAAACAAAATAATAACATGGGTGCAGACCCCCCTCCCTTTACCTTTAATCACTATCATACATATACTTTCTGCCAACCCCCCTACCCCAACCCAACAAACCGTTTTTTCTCCTTCCCCCCTCCCCTTCCACACACCAAGCAAATAGACACGCTTAATTTAATTTTTGCTCACTCCCCCCCCCACTCCCCGCCACTCCCTCCCCCTCCCCCCTCTTCCACACACCAAGCAAACAGACACGCTAATTTACTTTGCTCACTCCCCCCCCCCCTTCCACACACCAAGCAAATAGACACGCTAATTTACTTTGCTCACTTCCTCCCCTTCCACCACCAAGCAAACAGACACGCTAATTTATTTTGCTCACCCCCCCCCCTTCCACACACCAAGCAAATAGACACGCTAATTTATTTTGCTCACTTCCTCCCCTTCCACACACCAAGCAAATAGACACGCTAATTTACTTTGCTCACTTCCTCCCCTTCCACAACCAAGCAAATAGACACGCTAACTTTACTTTGCTCACTTCCTCCCCTTCCAGACACCAAGCAAATAGACACACTAATTTACTTTGCTCACTTCCTCCCCTTCCACTCACCAAGCAAACAGACACGCTAATTTACTTTGCTCACTCCCCCCCCCCTTCCACACACCAAGCAAATAGACACGCTAATTTATTTTGCTCACTTCCTCCCCTTCCACACACCAAGCAAATAGACACGCTAATTTATTTTGCTCACTTCCTCCCCTTCCACACACCAAGCAAATAGACACGCTAATTTACTTTGCTCACTTCCTCCCCTTCCACACACCAAGCAAATAGACACGCTAATTTATTTTGCTCACTTCCTCCCCTTCCAGACACCAAGCAAATAGACACGCTAATTTACTTTGCTCACTCCCCCCCCCCCTTCCACACACCAAGCAAATAGACACGCTAATTTATTTGCTCACTCCCCCCCCCCCCTTCCACACACCAAGCAAATAGACACGCTAATTTACTTTGCTCACTCCCCCCCCTTCCACACACCAAGCAAATAGACACGCTAATTTACTTTGCTCACTCCCCCCCGCTTCCACTCACCAAGCAAATAGACACGCTAATTTACTTTGCTCACTTCCTCCCCTTCCACTCACCAAGCAAACAGACACGCTAATTTACTTTGCTCACTTCCTCCCCTTCCACTCACCAAGCAAACAGACACGCTAATTTACTTTGCTCACTTCCTCCCCTTCCACTCACCAAGCAAACAGACACGCTAATTTACTTTGCTCACTCCCCCCCCCCCCCTTCCACACACCAAGCAAATAGACACGCAAATCTACTTTGCTCACTCACTTCCTCAAGCAAAGGGTTTGCTGGAGAGAATGGCGTACAACATTTTAAGAATCTATGCAGCGAATTTGTCGTGAGATAAACATATTCCGTGCGCTTCATTCAATATCTCTTCATCTAAAACGTGCGTCCTGATGGTAGAAGTTCACAGTATTTGGCAACAACATGGCTAGATCTAGTTGCAAAGTGAGACGACTGCAGGCGGAAATCTAAACAGATCTTAAGTAAATGTTAGCGAACCGCCAAAACAACAACAACAACAACAACAACAAAACCAACAAAACAAACAAACAAAAAAACCGTGGACAAACGAATCACAAGACAAAACACGACGCGTTTCGACCTCTTTGGTCTTCTTCAGGCAAGATACAAAACAATTAGGACAACAACAAGATGCAAAGCATCTTGAATACGCGTGAGATATTCCATAAAGAGGAAAAACCATTTTGGGCCGTTATAGCCGTTGATAACGGCTGTTCTGGTAAACATCGGCCATCATCTGTGACCCATAATGAGCATACCTACAAATTTTCAGAAAGATCGGCCAAGTACTTTCTGAGGTATTCCATAAAGAAGAAAAACCGTTATGGGCCGTTATAGCCGTTAGTAACGGCTATAATGGTAAAATAAAACATCGGGCATCATCCGTGACCCATAATGAACATACCTAAACATTTTCACAAAGATCGGCCCAGTAGTTTTGTCTGGAGCGAGCGGAACACATTTTGACCACGGACGGACGGACAGACAGACAGACAGGCAGACAGACACACAGACAACAACAGCTTGGACTCATTGGAATAACGATCATGAATTTATGAAATCTTTGAAATGACCCCAACATTTCTCAGTTTCTGCAGACAGAAAATTCTCGATTGGCATCTTTTTATGCATTATGTGAACATTCTTATCGAAAACCAATTTAACGTCTGAGACCATGGATAAATATGTGTATGAGTCCATCCTCTTGACAGCTTGAACGTCAATAATAATGTTGGTACGCGTGGAGAGTTTTTATGTAAACTAATAGCATTTTTTTTCTTGTTTTCAAAGCAATGCCATCAACGTAATTTTCTTTATACCATAAACAGAACTTTTTTCTTTCATCAAAGTACATGGAATCAGAGTTTGAAAGATCTTCAATAGCAGAATTATCGGAGTATTTGATATCAGGAGTTTTGCCTGTGCCTATGCAGCACTAATGAATAAAGTAAAAAGTACAGGAGTTAGTACCGTACCTTCAGCTTCACTGGTGGAAGCAGAGTATTGAGGGGAAACCGCTGGTTGGAAACTGACCGACTGGGTTCTATTCAGAAAATCAAATAATTCACAGAGCAAACTTGGATTGATATCTAAATCAAGCAATTTCTTGGCTAAGAGGTGAGACTGTATCGCATTGAAAGCAGAAGAGAAATCTATGAAAGAAATACAGAGAAAACAGTCTTGGTTGTTTAAGGGAGAAAAGTATTGTTAAAAGGGATTAAAATAGCGTACTTAATTCCTCCATGGGGTTTGTAAGGAAACTGTGGGAGGGTCAAGGTGTTGGCTTGCAAAATTTATGAATTTCTTTACTTGTTCAAGGACCAACAACATAACTATCTATTCTTTTTCCTTAATTCAGTTGCTTATGAATACATTGGTTTACTTATTACGACATTTTAGCCTATGTCTCTATTGGGAAGTTACTGATGTCTTTTAAAAATTATTTTCTGTTCTCGCTTTCATTCATTCATTTATTCACTCATCCCTTCCATTCATCCTAACCTTCGTTGTTGTCTGTCTTTCTTTTCTTCTTTCCTCCCATCCATTCCATTCATCTCTTCTCTCAGATTTTCGAAATCATCATGATCCCCCCTGACTGGACTGAAGAAATGACGGAGTAGTATTACTCCTACTTCTGTGGTTGCCAGTTCCCGCCCTTGCCCCTGACTGGACTGAAGAAATGACGGAGTAGTATTACTCCTAATTCTGTGGTTGCCAGTTCCCGCCCTTGCCCCTGACTGGACTGAAGAAATGACGGAGTAGTATTACTCCTAATTCTGTGGTTGCTAGTTCCAACTCTTGCTCGCCCGGTTGAAGTTCCCCTTCTTTTCAAAGTCCCCCACATGAGGTTTTATTTCTTTTGAATCACTGCACACAGCACCAGATGAGCACAGGATGTGTGTGTGTGTGTGTGTGTGTGTGTGTGTGGTGTGTGTGCGTGCGTGCGTGCGTGCGTGCGTGCGTGCGTTGGTGGTGCGTGCGTGTGTGTGTGTGCGCGGCGCGCGCGCGAGCGCGCGTGTGTGTGCGTGCGTACGTGCGTGCGTGTGTGTTATGTTGTGATATGCGGACACGCATGCTTCCAATAGATCTGTCCCTGCGGTGTCCCTGCCCCTATGTTTCTGTTGCTTTTGACAATATTTTCTTTCACGTCAACTGCCTCCTGCACAACGAACATTTCACCATCACCTGGGAAACATGAATCAACATCCAGTTAGTTCAGAAACAAAAGGAAATAAAACAATGGCAAGTGAAGGATTCACCCTCAAACAGAACCAAAATTACTGTCGCGATAACAAATCTTTTGGCACACGCTCAAGCCATTGGACAGGCAAGCCAGGAAAAAGCAAGGGGGGACGGAGATGGGATGTGGTGGAGTGTGTGTGTGTGGGGGGGGGGGGGGGGGGGGGGGGGGGGGGGGGGGGAAGGAAAGGGAGAGGGGGAGGGGGAGGAAATGTGCTGCCTATGAAGAAGTAGCGAGAGAGAGAGAGAGAGAGAGAGAGAGAGAGAGACACGGACGAGGAGGAAGGATGGAACGGACTTCCACTAGTTCTCTGTCTGAATATTGTAAGAGACGTCATGGCCGAATTCCGGGGCCACAAGACACATTGGGGCTGTTCTGTGAGTGTAGATTGAAGGTGACGTCATAACTCGATTCGTGTCAGGGAACGAGCGCAAATTGTTAATGACGTCACAGAAGGAGTTCCTAAAAATAACCAGAGGACAATCAGGGATGGGAGGTGTGTTTTGTAAGGGAAGATTGGCTGTTGAGGCAGCGTTGGAATTCCTTAAAACAGCCGGGGGACAAGATAGGTGGGGGTGGGGTCTATGAGTGCTGAGCTGGGGATGGAGCTGTGTGGCTGTTCCGCAGCATACCAAGCCTCTCACACCTTCGCTACAGCATAGATCTTGGATTAGGCTGAGACCTGACAGAACTGCTACGGATGATAGATCTGTCTATGACGTTTAACGTCCAATCCACCATTGGGTAGTAGTAGTAGTAGTAGTAGTAGTAGTATGATGATGATGATGATGATGATGATGATCTCATCATCATCATCATTACCATAATCATCACCATCATCATCGCCACAAACATTGTTTCCACTACAACCGTGTTGTTCAACAATCCTCTAACCCTTCTAGCTCTGGTTTCTTCCCTTTTGTCTGTATAGCCACTATCAATGCTACAACTAGCCTATAGCCACTATCAATGCTACAACTAGCCTATAGCCACTATCAGTGCTACAACTAGCCTACTGTCATATTACTAACAGTGAGGTAGTAATCCTCGCTTCATTATTTTCTTAACATCTCAATCATCATCATCACTATTATTATTATTATTATTATTACTATCATTATGATTGTTATTATTATTACTATCATTATATTATCATTATTATTATTATATTATCATTATCATTTCATTATTATTGTTGTTATTTTATTATTATTATTATTATTATTGTTATCATTATTACTATTATTATTATTATTACTATAACTACATCATTAATATTTCAACTCGCATCGTCTCCTTCCCAGCAGCCTCGTTTTCAAACAGCGTCCATATTGTGCCCGAGTTGAGGAGATAGGTGATGGCTGGTTCTTTCTTTTCATTGTCCTGAATGTTGTTTATCTTCACTGAAGAAGACCAAAGACGGCAAAACACATCGTATTTTATCTTGTAATTTGATTATCCATTCTGTCCAGTGGAATAGTACTTTTTTCTTTTACGTTTGTTTGAATTTCCGCCAGCAGTTAGCTCCCTTTGAAGCCCACCACAGGTGGTTTGTCATACAGGGATAACTCTTCCTGCAGTTCAGGGGTGAGGGGGCCTATACAACACGACACTGACACCACCAGGATGCCAATATGTCCAGAGGAACTGCCTACATACAACACGACACTGACACCACCAGGATGACAATATGTCCAGAGGAACTGCCAACATACAACACGACACTGACATCACCAGGATGACAATATGTCCAGAGGAACTGCCTACATACAACACCACACTGACACCACCAGGATGACAACATGTCCAGAGGAACTGCCGACATGGCCATGATTAGATTGGGGAAGGTTCGAATTCAGATCATGTAACTTGCCAGATGGAGGCCACTGTGTGTATGCGTGCGTGCGTGCGTGCGTGCCTGTGTGTGTGTGTGTGTGTGTGTGTGTGTGTGTGTGTGTGTGTGTGTGTGGTGTGTGAGAGAGAGAGAGAGAGGAGAGAGAGAGAGAGAGAAAGTGGTGTGTGTGTGTGTGTGTGTGTGTGTGTGTGTGTGTGTGTGTGTGTGTGTTGTGTGCCATCACACAAATGAAACACACAAAGCCATGTATGTTTTCTTTCAGCTTGTTCTTGTATTTGTTGTTCTGTTTGCTATTGTGTGAGCTGCGTTATTCTAGAATATCTCTGTGCGGCCATGGACTTGTATTTGTCATTCTGTTCTTCATTCTGTGTGCATTGCTTTGTTTCGGGCAATATCTGTATGGCCACAGAACTGTGCATGTTGTTCTGTTTGTTATTCTGTGTAGTGCGTTATTTGGGAAAATCTCTGTGTGCCCTCGATGAAAGACGGAAAGAAGACACACCCATCACCCTAATGTAAAGACAGATATGGAGAAAGTCCGATATCTTGGCACTGATCCAACCTATCAGAGGACACCAAAAATAATTCCTTGGAGCTGTTCCACGTGCAGAAGATAGAAAAGGAAGGAAAGAGAGAGAGAGAGAGAGAGAGAGAGAGAGAGAGAGAGAGAGAGAGAGAGAGAGAGAGCGAGAGCGAGAGAGAGAGAGACGGCAGGGGAGGGAAGCACAGAGTGAGAGAGAGAAAGGGAGGGAGGGAGGGAGGGAGGGAGAGGAAGGTAGAAGAGATGGTTTTTAAGAACAGACAGGGTTGAAAAGTATCATAAAAGCAGCCCCTGCCCCCCCCGTCTCTCTCTCTCTATCTCTCTCTCTCTCTCTCTCTCTCTCTCTCTCTCTCTCTTTCTCTCTCTCTCTCTTCCGCGGGGATTTCTTTGCATGGCGTGTGATCACCATCTTTTCGGACTGACAGAAGGAAGCAGTAGAGGTAGAGAATTGGGAGGTGCTGGGGGCGGGAGGTGCTGGGGGCGGGAGGTGCTTGGGACGGGAGGTGCTGGGGGCGGGAGGTGCTGGGGACGGGAGGTGCTGGGGGCGGGAGGTGCTGGGGCAGGAGGTGATTGGGGCGGGAGGTGCTGGGGGCAGGAGGTGCAGGGGGCGGGAGGTGCAGGGGCGGGAGGTGCTGGGGACGGGAGGTGCTGGGGCCAGCGGGAGGTGCTGGGGGCGGGAGGTGCTGGGGGCGGGAGGTGCTGGGGGGCGGGAGTACACGATGGAAAGTGAGGGGACGGGGACGGCGGGATGTGGGGAAGGTTGGGTTACTGCACCTTGTTTTGACTTGGGGTTAAAAGCAAATCCTGTGAACACCGAAGAGCAGATCAGACAGATAGCACGTGTAACTGGAACATTCCTGTCAGTGATGCCACAGACACTGGGTTCTGTATGCCCCTCTCTCTTTCTGTCTATCTGTCTGTCTGTCTGTCTGTCTCACATACAGACATCTTCACAAAGAAAGACAGACACACACTGAAGTGTGTACACAGAGAGATGGACAAACGCACAGACTCAAGCAGAGAGACAGACGGAGGGTCTCTCTCTCTCTCTATCTCTCAAACACACACACACACACACACACACACACACACACACACACACACACACATACACTCTCTCTCTCTCTCTCCTCTCTCTCTCTCTCTCTCTCTCTACAATCATTAGTATACTAGTACATAAAGTAAAAACTACAGGGGAGAGCACTGTAGCTTGAGGTATACCGTTGGAAGTAGAGCGTTGAGAGGAGATCACAGACTGGAAATTGAAAGACTGGGTGCATTAACCGTCCACAGAGTGCATTTGGGGTCAGCTCTTAAGTGAAGCAGTTTCTTGGCTAGAAGGTGAGGTATCCTATCGAAAGAAGAAGAGAAGTCTTTGAAAGGAATAGAGATAAAGGAATAGAGATAAAGGAATAGAGATAAAGGAATAGAGATAAAGGCGGCTCGGCTGTTCACTTGGAGGAAAACGTTGCAAAGAAGGGTTAAAATAGCATCATTAAATCCTCTAAGGGATTCGTGAACAAACTGTCAAGGTGTTAGCTTGCAAAATTTATAAATTGAATTACTTGTTCAAACATCCTACGATGTGCCTATCTATTCGTTTCCCTTTATTCCTTATAAATATGTCGGTTTACTGATCACGACATTTTAGCCTCATTGTGTTTTAACAGGGTAGTTACTGATGTATTTTTCCCCCTTCCTCTTTTTCACGAATGCATTCATTCATCCATTCCTTCCTTCATTCATTCATCCTTTCTTTTTTGTTTCTGTGTTGTCTGTCGTTCTCTTTTCCCCTTCCCTCCTCCCATTCATCCACGTATCTCTTCTTTCAGTCCTTTGTGGCGATGCTTTCACCGCTGACAGGTCTCCATCTAACACTCCTGGTCTCCATCAATGACTGAGTGCTATCACTAACACTCCTGGTCTCCATCAATGACTGAGTGCTATCACTAACACTCCTGGTCTCCATCAATGACTGAGTGCTATCACTAACACTCCTGGTCTCCATCACTGATTGAGTGTTATCGCTCACACTCCTGGTCTTCATCAATGACTGAGTGCTATCACTAACACTCATGGTCTTCATCAATGACTGAGTGCTATCACTGACACTCCTGGTCTTAATCAATGACTGAGTGCTATCACTAACACTCCTGGTTCCTTCATCAATGACTGAGTGCTATCACTGACACACTCCATCAATGACTGAGTGCTATCACTGACACTCCTGGTCTTCATCAATGACTGAGTGCTATCACTCACACTCCATCAATGACTGAGTGCTATCACTAACACTCCATCAATGACTGAGTGCTATCACTAACACCCTCCATCACTGACTGAGTGCTATCACTACACTCCTGACTGGTCTCCATCACTGACTGAGTGCTATCACTAACACTCCTGGTCTCCATCATGACTGAGTGCTTCACTAACTCCTGTCTCCATCACTGACTGAGTGCTATCACTAACACTCCATCATGACTGAGTGCTATCACTACACTCCATTCATCAATGACTGAGTGCTATCACTAATACTCCTGTCTCCATCAACTGACTGAGTGCTATCACTAACACTCCATCAATGACTGAGTGCTATCACTAACACTCCTGGTCTCCATAAATGACTGAGTGCTATCACTAACACTCCTGTCTCCATCAATGACTGAGTGCTATCACTCACACTCCATCAATGACTGAGTGCTATCACTAACACTCCATCACTGACTGAGTGCTATCACTAACACTCCTGTCTTCATCAATGACTGAGTGCTATCACTGACATTCCATCACTGACTGAGTGCTATCACTAAAACTCCATCACTGACTGAGTGCTATCACTAACACTCCATCAATGACTGAGTGCTATCACTAACATTCCTGTCTTCATCAATGACTGAGTGCTATCACTGACACTTCATCACTGACTGAGTGCTATCACTAACACTCCATCAATGACTGAGTGCTATCCCTAAAACTCCATCACTGACTGAGTGCTATCACTGACACTCCATCAATGACTGAGTGCTATCAATAACACTCCATCAATGACTGAGTGCTATCACTAACACTCCATCAATGATGAGTGCTATCACTAACACTCCTGTCTTCATCAATGACTGAGTGGTATCACTAACACTCCTGGTCTCCATCAATGACTGAGTGCTATCATTAACACTCCTGGTCTCCATCAATGACTGAGTTCTATCACTAACACTCCTGGTCTTCATCAATGACTGAGTGCTATCACTAACACTCCTGGTCTCCATCAATGACTGAGTGCTATCACTAAGACCCCTGTCTTCATCACTGACTGAGTGCTATCACTCACACTCCTGTTGTTGCCGGCTCTCGGTCTTTCCCACCCGGTGGAAGTCTCCACTTTGGTTCTAAAAAGTCTCCAAGTCAAAGGTCTTTTTTTCTTTCAACTGACTGCACACAGTACAGGTTGAAGACACCTCACACCCCCTACCTAACTTTACCACCCTCGTTTTTGTACGTTTTCTTGGCAGTTGACTATTAATTACATTTAAAATTTGCGAAACATTTATTAAAGATTTGGGTAAGAAGACAACTAACACCTTTGAGCAGGGTGACAGTTTTCAAATCATTTATTTTATCAAAACTCCTTCATTTGTGGCTGTTACTACCTAATCCACTGGACACTTTTTCCAGACTTTACAACGTTACTGCTACAAATTTGTGTGTAATTAAAAGTAAATAGAAAACTGCACATATAAGAATCAAAAACAATGATCTTGGACTACCGGAACTAAAAACCTGTGTCTTCATCAAAATTAACTTGTTTGCAGAAAATTCCGACCACACACCACAAACAGAAAACAATAATAACATCTGACTTTCCAGTCCCGAATGATCTTGAAAAATACCGACCTGAAATAGTTTCATCCTTTTATAATTCAAATATATTTTGGACAGAGGTATTTACTGCGTATAAACACTTGTTCTACAAAGTTAACTGTAGGAATTCTGGTAAACTCCTTGCAGAACCAGTTGTTTATGATAATAGCTTACAGGTAGGGGAAAAAGCCACTTTGAAAAAAGCGTGGATCAAGAAAAGGAGATATTGTATTGCACACTTTTTGCCCGCAATGGCCCGATTATTTCTTATGAGCAATTGAAACAAAAGTATAACAAAAACATTAATTTCATTACCTTTTTTTCTGGTTTTAAAGCAACTATAATCGAGAATTTACGAAAAACAGAAATAAAGGTTGAAAGTACTGATACATCTTTAAGTATGCATATATGTTACAACAACCTAACAACAATCTGTAACATGACATACTTACAGATAATCATATTCGTCCAAAGTGCTGCATGAAATAGGATATACAACTGAACATTGAAAATGACTGGAAAAACTGTTTTGTATATCTTAGCAAAATTCCTGACATAAAAATGAAATGGTTACAGTTACAAATAGTGCACAGACGGCATGGAACTAATGCTGTCTTGAAGAAAATGAGTGTTCTGAACAGTGATAGATGTACTTTCTGTAGCCTAGTTAACGACAGTCTTACACAGGCGATCTGGCACTATACAGTTATTCAACATTTTTGGGAAACGCTGGTGGATTTCATGAATGAAAAAATGTTGGTCTACATGTAATTTGCATGTAACTGAATCATTAGTCATAAATGGATTTGGCAAACATGTACATGTTGACCAAGTATTTTGTCTCATCGTATCATTTGCCAAGCACTATCTTTATCAGAGTAGAACAGAACAGACATTTCCTAGACTGCAAGTGTTTCTCAATAAGCTGAAATGTTGATATAAAACAGACGAGCAAATTGCTCAAAGTTTTTTTTATGTGAAGGTTTCATTTCCAGATGGCTCCCACATAAACCGATGTTTGCAGACCTTGACTGAATTCTATGTGCATGCTGATTTTGTCCATTATATTATTATCGGTATGACTGTTGCCCTCTACAACTGCTATGTTGTTCAGCAAGCCTCACTGAAAATTGTACAGAACCCTTATATGTAAATCTTCATAATACAGTTTGGCTTGCCTCTCTCTCTCTCTCTCTCTCTCTCTCTCTCTCTCTCTCTCTCTCTCTCTCTGTCACTTACATTTTAACCTGTTGTCTTCAGAATGTAAATGTATGCTATAAATATGACTGAAGTGTTGTTTGTGTTCATCTGGAATATTGTAACGAAATGCTTGACAAAACCATCCCATCGGTCCCACTCAAACCCCAAACCAAAGAATAGATTTCAAATCTATGCCCACTCTCCCCTCTCAACCCCCCCCCCCCCCCCCCCCCCCCCTCCCTTTGTCTCGCTTAGTGTGGGCTGCCCGACTCACCCTATCTGTTACAAGAGAAAATTACGTCATGCCGCGATCTGCGTCATTCCTATCAGCCTACCTCCCTTCCCCTCTCAACCCTCCTTCCCCACTCTGAGCAGCTACTATGCAGTAAAATTTCCATTGCATTGTGACACTTGCCCAGTCTCCCCCCCCCCCCTTTTCCCCCCAGCGCTATCTTCACCCCCCCCCCCCCTCCTATCCCATGACACAAAGGCATGTTGCCAGCGCTCTCCACCACCACCACCGCCACTCACACCCCTCCCCCCCCCTCTACCTGAGCCACATGTGGCCGTAGTTGACACAAAGGCAACCATCAAACCTCTCTCCTTCTCCAACCCCCCCCCCCCCCCCCCCCCCATCATATCTACAGTCCGTGTGCTCGCAGATCTTTGGTAAATTATGTCACTGGAGTTTCTCCGCGAGAGTCTTTGCCTATACAGACGCATAAATTAACCGGTGCCGATTAGGTTCAAACAATTTCCGAGGCGAATGGTGATGACTAGATCCCTCCCCCTCTCACTCCTGGTGTGACTGACATCTTGTCACCCAGAGTAGAAACCTGATTTGGCAGTTTAAAATACATATACCAGACACATAGGGTCGCAACTTCACTGACCCCTCAAGACTGCCTGTAGATCAGAACAGTGAAAGACAAAGGGACGACTAGAGAAGGCCTGGTAAACTCCTGGTAGACTCCTTGGTCTCAAGTCATTCACTGGTTCATTCCCAGGAAAAGTGAGTTGGAACTCTGTTTTACATTTTCAAATATATGTATTGATTTTATGTATGCCATGTGGATTAACATGGTAACTTTGTACAAATACTTGGTAACATTTAGCAAACTGATGAATGATTATTCTGTATAGTAGTTTGCTTGCCGTCATATGACAAAAGCTCTCTCTCCCAGTGGTTATGATTCTTTGTTAACAATCTGACCACTATTCTTTGTGTGAACCCTGACTTTTGCCAGTATGCAATTCTGTCTGTTAAGATAATTCAATGATTAATTTTGATCAGGAAAACAGTATGCCTGTGCTAGGTTAAAAACTGCTAAGCTGATTTTGTAAATACTAGTGATTGTTGGAATGGTTTGTAGTGTATGACTTTAAGTCTACACCACATGCATACTTGCACTAAGTGTAGCCCAAGTCAATGTGATTTAATTCATAAGAAACCTTCCAGCCATGTGGGTGATGGCGGGTCTAGCCTGTGTCGCCGGTGGACGTCTCCTGGAGATGTGGGGCAATTGGTGAAGGAGCGCTGCCTGACTGTGACTACTGTGGCCTGGAATACCATGCTGTTTTGTGGGGTGACAGACATGGGGGCACTCCTTACAGGGTTGGGCTGAAAAATTGCCCTCTTGGCCGCAGTCAGCGAGTGCCCGCCAAGTTTTAGGGACTCGTGCAGCGCTCCAGTGACTTTCGTCCTGCTCCCTCCTTGAGGCGGCCTCATGCAGCACAGGACCATCACCACCCGAGCATGCAGAAGGTCGTCCAGTGGTCCTGAAGACAGCCTGATGTTTGGGGGACAGCAGGCAACACACACAGATGCCCATCATCGGTCGACCAACAACCTGAAATTGAACCAACGTTCAAGACCAATTTGACCAAACTTGAACCAACATTCAAGAAGATCACGACCAGAATTGAGCCAATGTTCAAGAGGAACACGAGCTCTGAGAGACAAATGCGACGACCCCCATTGAAACTACCCACTACTGCCAGGCGACAGCAGTTGCCATAAATATGCAGACCTATGTCTGCAGGAACCTTGTCCTTAAGGGCCTCAGCCCGATAGGACGTTAATCTCACCCTAAATGCAATGAAGAGTTGTTTGACTGAAACTGTGTAACATTGTATTACTGTCTCCTACCCTTTTGTAAGCTTAACTGAGCCTTTAAACAAAAGTGGAGATTAATAGTTATAGCAGAAACTCTACCATAGGGAAAACGTTGCTGGCTGAGTCTCACTCCTGTTCTGAAAGATAGAAACAAAGGGTAAATGTGAGCACTCGACAAACAGCCATCAGATTCTCACCTACAGACCAAGTTCTCTTTATCGCAGAACTGGGATCCTGGTCACGCTACACAGTATAGTGGAACCCTACTCTGGGACTATGCCAAAAGCCGGGGGAACGCCAGACACCATGGCTTCACTGTAAACCGGGGCGACACAAGACAACAGATCTACCAGGGAGGAGCAGTCACCAGCCAAAGGAGAGATCAACTACCCTCTCTGATATAAGCTAAGTTAGCTAACCACCTGGACTCAAAATCCATCAGACCCTTACCCTCACTTTATGATGAAACAGTGAGAACCTATCTATGAGTACCACTTTGGCTACTGCACTGGGTGTACGCAAGTGAAGTGGATGTATAATCAAACTATGCATTCAGTGTAACTTAGACAGGCCCACTGTATTCCAACTTAAGTGGCTGCACCGCGTGTGAGCATGTAAAGTAGGAGTGAGAAAGGGCCCCTCATTGTTGTGGTTCAATGAGAACTAAAATCTAGCCTACTGAAGTGACATGTAAATACTTACCTATGTGCAAGCAAGTAAAGTTGATGTGTGAAATTGCACTTGACTTGTGTCAGTTCTCTGTTGTTCAATCAAATGTTGAATGTTTGAACATTTCAATTCTGTCTCTCAGAGCTACAAGTACTTCTAAGAGTACAGGCCTAAGGAAAATTATCACAGAGCCACTCTGCAGTACTTTACCAAGACCCAGAACAAAATAAAAATTTCTTTGATGACTAGTACCGGAAAGTTGCTCCTTCCACCACTAGTAAGAGAGAGGGTGTAGGTGAAATGTTAAGATAATTCTCATCGAGAAATTATTCCAAGTCCTTCTCCTAGAGGACCCACCTATCACTCATATACCTCTCGTCACAAATATATATATATACATATATATATATATTTATCTTTGCTTATCTATGTTGTATTATGTGACTTAAACAAAGATGTTTTCTTTGGACACACACACACACACACACACACACACACACACACACACCCTACTCCCCCCCCCCCCCCCCCACACACACACACACACCATGCTTTCTTTCTTCCCTTTTCTCCTCGTTCATAACTTCATGTTAGACATCTCTCACACAGCCAGCTCCTCTCTCCTTTCTCCCTCTCCATTTGTCTGTTTGCGTCTCTCTCCTTTGTATCTTTTCTTGCCGCTCTCTCTCTCCCTCTCTCTCTCTCCCCTATCTCTCTCTCGCTTCCTCTCCTCTCTCTCTCTCTCTCTCTCTCTCTCTCTCTCTCTCTCTCTCCTCCCTGTGTGTGTGTGTGTGTTGTGTGTGTGTGTGTGTGTGTGTGTGTGTGTGTGTGTGTGTGTGTTTGTGCTATGCGTACACGTGTGATTCACGTCAATCTGTCTCTGCAGTCACCCTCCCTCCCCCCTCTCCCCCTTTTCTTCTCTCTCTGTTTCTTTTGATAAAGTGATGTTCTCCTTCAGTGCCTCCTGTACGATGACAACTTCACCCCCACCTCGGAAAACGGGTATCACCCCCCTGTAAGTTTAGAAACAAAAGGATGTAAAGCAAGGATAAATTCACCCCCACCTCGGAAAACGGAATCAAGACCCCGAAAGTTTAGGAACAAAAGGATGTAAAACAACGATGAATTCACCACCACCTCGTAAGTTCAGAAACAAAAAGATGTAAAACAACGATGAATTCACCACCACCTCGGAAAACAGGAATTACCACCCTGTAAGTTTAGAAACAGCAGGATGTAAAACAAGGATAAACTCACCCCCACCTCGGAAAACGGGAATCAATACCCTGTACGTTTAGGAACGAAAGGATGTAAAACAACGATGAATTCACCACCACCTCGTAAGTTTAGGAACAAAAGGATGTAAAACAACGATGAATTCACACCACCACCTCGTAAGTTTAGGAACAAAAGGATGTAAAACAACGATGAATTCACCACCACCTCGTAAGTTTAGGAACAAAAGGATGTAAAACAACGATGAATTCACCACCACCTCGTAAGTTTAGGAACAAAAGGATGTAAAACAACGATGAATTCACCACCACCTCGTAAGTTTAGGAACAAAAGGATGTAAAACAACGATGAATTCACCACCACCTCGTAAGTTTAGGAACGAAAGGATGTAAAACAACGATGAATTCACCACCACCTCGTAAGTTCAGAAACAAAAGGAAGTAAAACAACGATGAATTCACCACCACCTCGTAAGTTTAGGAACGAAAGGATGTAAAACAAGGATAAATTCTCCACCACCTCGGAAAACGGGAATCCCCCCCCCCCCCCCCCCCCCCCCCTGTAAGTTTAGGAACAAAAGGATGTAAAACAACGATAAGAAAGCAACTCACCCTAAACAAGAAGCAAAATTACTGTCACGATAGCAAATCTTTTGGCACACACTCGAGGCATTGGACAGACCAGAGAGAACAAAGATGGACATGGAGTGGGATGGATGGGGAGAGTGAAGAGAAGGCAGTGGGGAAGAGGAGGAGGGGGGAGGAAATGTAGTGCTTATGGAGAGAGAGAGAGAGAGAGAGAGAGAGAGAGAGGGTGAGGGTGAGAGAGAGGAGAAAGAGAGAGAGAGAGAGAGAGAGAGAGAGAGAGAGAGAGAGAGAGAGCACCACCACTTCCGCATTACCCCAAAGAGAGAGAAGAGAGAGAGAGAGAGAGAGAGAGAGAGAGAGAGAGAGAGAGAGAGATAACGGAATGAACATTAACTTGGAGCACTTCTTCTCTGTCTATACATTGCAGGAAAAGTCATGATCGAATTCCTAAAAATAACCAAGCGACAACACACACACACACACACACACACACACACACACACACACACACACACACACACACGCACACACACACACACGGATGGGAGGGGTTGGGAGAGGGTTTGCATTGTGAGTGTAGATTGAAAGTGAAATCATCTCTGGAGTTTCTAACACGTAAAGAGTGTAGACTGGTCCTTAAATCATCTCTGGAGTTTGAAAGTAAACCAGGCTACTTGGCACACGGGGGCATGTGAGAGCAGAGTGTCAGTGACGTCATCGCTGTAGTTCCCAACAGGAAACGAATGTAGATTGCTAATGACGTTATGACAGGAGTCCCTAAAAATAGCCAGAGGAAAATGGGGGAGGGAAGGTTTGTTCTGTAAGGGTACCATGGTTGTTACGGCACCGTTGGGATTCCTTAAAATAGCCAGCGGTCAAGATTGTGTGTGTGTGTGTGTGTGTGTGTGTGTGTGTGTGTGTGTGTGTGTGTGTGTGTGTGTGTGTATGCGTGTGTGTGTGTGTGTGTGTGTGTGTGCGTATGCGTGCGCGCGCGCGCGCGCGCGTGTGTGTGTGTGTGTGTGTGCATGGGTGTGTGTGTGTATGTGTGTGTGTGTGTGTGTGTGTGTATGCGTGTGTGTGTGTGTGTGTGTGTGTGTGTGTGTGTGTGTGTGTGTATGTGTGTGTGTGTGTGTGTGTGTGTGTGTGGTGTGTGTGTGTGTGTGGCGCGCGTGTGTGTGTGTGTGTGTGTGCGTGCGTGTGCGTGCGTGGTGTGTGTGTGCGTGCGTGCGTGCGGTGCGTGCGTGCGTGTGTGTGTGTGTGTGTGTGTGTGTGTGTGTGTGTGTGTGTGTGTGTGTGTGTGAGAGCTGTGGATGGAAGTGTATGACTGTTTTGCAACATACCAAACCCCCCACACCTTCCATTCAGGATGGATCTGCCTTTTATGCCAGACCCGACAGACCTACCATGGATGATAGATCTTTCTATGACAGTTAACGTCCAGCTTCCCCCCCCCCCCCCCCCCAGCCCCCACACGAGGTGGTTTGTCATACAGGGAAAGCCATTCCTGGAGGTCGGGGCGGGGGGGGGGGGGGGGGGGAACCTATGCGACACCACACTTGATACCGCCAGAATGACAACATGCCCAGATGAGCTGCCTGTATGGCCAGATGTAGATTAGGGAGGTTCGAACTCAGAACCCCTAACTGCCAGATGGAGGCCAACTCTGTGTGTGTGTGTGTGTGCGTGCGTGTGTGTGTGTGTGTGTGTGTGTGTGTGTGTGTGTGTGTGTGTGTGTGTGTGTTGTGTGTGTGCGTGCGTGCGTGCGTGCGTGCGTGCGTGTGTGTGTGTGTGTGTGTGTGTGTGTGTGTGTGTGTGTGTGCCATCATGCACATGCACCACGGAGTCATATGCATTTCATCGACGTGTTTTGTATTCGTTGTTTTGTTCATTATTCTGTGTGCTGCGTTGTTCTTGACAGACAATCTCTGTGTAGTCACATCCTTTGTGTTTGTTATGTTCGTTGTGTGTGTTGCGTTGTTCTGGACAGACAATCTGAGCTTAGTCACATCCTTTGTGTGTGTTATGTTCGTTGTGTGTGTTGCGTTGTTCTGGACAGACAATCTCTGTGTTGACACATCCTTTGTGTTTGTTATGTTCGTTGTGTGTGTTGCGTTGTTCTGGACAGACAATCTCTGTGTAGACACATCCTTTGTGTTTGTTGTTATGTTCGTTGTGTGTGCTGCGTTGTTCTGGACAATCTCTGTGTAGACACATCCTTTGTGTTTGTTGTTATGTTCGTTGTGTGTGCTGCGTTGTTCTGGACAATCTCTGTGTAGACACATCCTTTGTGTGTGTTGTTATGTTCGTTGTGTGTGTTGCGTTGTTTTGGACAGACGATCTGTGCGTAGTCACATCCTTTGTGTGTGTTGTTATGTTCGTTGTGTGTGCTGCGTTGTTCTGGACAATCTCTGTGTAGACACATCCTTTGTGTTTGTTGTTATGTTCGTTGTGTGTGTTGCGTTGTTTTGGACAGACAATCTGTGTGTTGACACATCCTTTGTGTTTGTTGTTATGTTCGTTGTTTGTGCTGCGTTGTTCTGGACAGACAATCTCTGTGTTGACACATCCTTTGTGTGTGTTGTCATGTTCGTTGAGTGTGCTGCGTTGTTCTGGACAATCTATGTGTAACTAGAGAGCTGTGTATGTCGTTCTGTTCGTTCTTTTGTGCGTTGTGTTCTATTGGACAATCTCTGTGTGGACACAGAGCTGTGTATGTTGATCTGTTCGTTCTTCTGTGTGTTGTGTTCTTTTGGACAATCTCTGTGTGGCTAGAGAGCTGTGTATGTTGTTTTGTCCGTTCTTAAGTGTTTTGTGTTCTTTTGGACAATATCTGTGTGGTCACAGAGCTGTGTATATTGTTTTGTTCGTTCTTCTGTGTGTTGTGTTCTTTTGGACAATATCTGTGTGGTCACAGAGCTGTGTGTATTGTTTTGTTCGTTCTCCTGTGTGTTGTGTTCTTTTGGACAATATCTGTGTGGTCACAGAGCTGTGTATATTGTTTTGTTCGTTCTTCTGTGTGTTGTGTTCTTTTGGACAATATCTGTGGGGCCACAGAGCTGTGTATATTGTTTTGTTCGTTCTCCTGTGGGTTGTGTTCTTTTAGAAACATCTCTGTGTGGTCCTCGGTGGAAGATGGAAGGAGCCACGTCCATCACTCTAATGCAACGACAGGCATGAAAAAGAAGTCAGATGACTTGGCGCTAATCCAACCTATCAGAGAGAACGCCCAAAATAATATCTTGGAGCTGT
>CM065747.1:1909586-1932086 GCA_033310375.1 Conus canariensis
CAGCCTAACAGCATCAGAGACCAACATGACAGCCTAACAGCGTCAGTCAGAAACCAACATGACAGCCTAACAGCGTCAGTCAGAAACCAACATGACAGCCTAACAGAGTCAGTCAGAGACTAACATGACAGCCTAACAGCGTCAGAGTCAAAGACCAACATGACAGCTTAACAGCGCCAGAGTCAGAGACCAACATGACAGCCTAACAGCGTCAGTCAGAGACCAACATGACAGCCTAACAGCGTCAGAGTCAGACCAACATGACAGCCTAACAGCGTCAGATTCAAAGACCAACATGACAGCCTAACAGCGTCAGAGTCAGAGACCAACATGACAGCCTAACAGCGTCAGAGAGCAACATGACAGCCTAACAGCGTCAGTCAGAGACAACATGACAGCCTAACAGCGTCAGAGACCAACATGACAGCCTAACAGCGTCAGTCAGAGACCAACATGACAGCCTAACAGCGTCAGAGGCCAACATGACAGCCTAACAGCGTCAAAGACTAACATGACAGCCTAACAGCGTCAGAGTCAGAGACCAACATGACAAGTTAACAGCGTCAGAAACCAACATGACAGCCTACCAGCGTCAGAGTCAGAGACCAACATGACAGCCTAACAGCGTCAGAGTCAAAGACCAACATGACAGCCTAACAGAGTCAGAGACCAACATGACAGCCTAAAGCGTCAGAGATCAACATGACAGCCTAACAGCGTCAGAGACCAACATGACAGCCTAACAGCGTCAGAGTCAGAGACCAATATGACAGCCAAACAGCGTCAGTCAGAGACCAACATGACAGCCTAACAGCGTCAGAGACCAATATGACAGCCTAACAGCGTCAGTCAGAGACCAACATGACAGCCTAACAGCGTCAGAGCCAGAGACCAACATGACAGCCTAACAGTGTCAGTCAGAGACCAAAACGACAGCCTAACAGCGTCAGAGACCAACATGACAGTCAAACAGCGTCAGAGACCAACATGACAGCCTAATAGCGTCAGAGACCAACATGGCAGCCTAACAGCGTCAGAGTCAAAGACCAAGATGACAGCCTAACAGCGTCAGAGACCAACATGACAGCCTAACAGCGTCAGAGTCAAATACCAACATGACAGCCTAACAGCGTCAGAGACCAACATGACAGCCTAACAGCGTCAGCGTCAGAGACCAACATGACAGCCTAACAGCGTCAGTCAGAGACCAACATGACAGCCTAACAGCGTCAGGGTCAGAGACCAACATGACAGCCTAACAGCTTCAGAGTCAGAGATCAACATGACAGCCTTAAAGCGTCAGAGTCAGAAACCAACATGACAGCCTAACAGCGTCAGAGTCAGAGACCAACATGACAGCCTAACAGCATCAGAGACCAACATGACAGCCTAACAGCGTCAGAGACCAACATGACAGCCTAACAGCGTCAGAGTCAGAGACCAACATGACAGCCTAACAGCGTCAGTCAGAGACCAACATGACAGCCTAACAGCGTCAGAGACCAACATGACAGCCTAACAGCGTCAGAGACCAACATGACAGCCTAACAGCGTCAGAGACCAACATGACAGCCTAAGACTGGGTATGGCTATGAGAGGTTGTGTGAGATTGCATGAAGTTGTGGGAGCATGTGTATGACTATGTGAGGTTGTATGTGAGACTGTGTATGACTATGTGAGGTTGTGTGTGAGACTATGTGTGACTGTGAGACTGTGTGAACCTGTCGGTGTGACTGTGAGGTTGGGGAGAGGTGTCTCTGTGCGGCTATAGCCATCTCTGTGATTGTTTTAGCCCTGAACACAGACGTACAGCCAACGTACAGTTTGGAAGAGTTTAGGCAGGTGTATCTGCTAATGAGCTCTAAATCCCCCCCCCCCCCCCCCCCCCCCCCCTCCCTCCCTTACTTCTCCCCTCTTTTTTTCTTCTGTCCATTTCCCCCATTCTTGTCTGCTTGGACGAGTTCATTGTTCTGTGTAACCTTTAGTGATTGGGGGTCAATTACTGCCTGCTGCTTCTGACCAGTCCGTCTCAGGTGTAGGCCCAGTGAGGGAGGAAAACGAGCACTACCCTTCCCCTCTCTTCCCTGCTGTACCAGACTGAGACAGCCTGAATAAGTGCTGCGGGACGAACTTTGATCAACCCACCTTCCAACTGTTCGCCCCATTCCCTCACCCCCCCCCCCCCCCAACTGACGAGTCCATTTCAAGCTTAATCTCAATGAGGGAGGGCAAATGAGCTCAGATACCCCCTCTCCCCCCCCCCCCCCCCCCCCCAAAAAAAAAAAAAAAAAAAAAAAAACACCTGCCAACACATTTTCTTGGATACTACCTCTCCTTGTCTTTCTCCTTCCAATCCCGTTCCCGCACGTCCCTCCCCACCCCCCACCCCCTTTCCTTCCCTCCCCCACCCCCATACCCCTTTCCTTCCCTCCCCACCCCCATACCCCTTTCCTTCCCTCCCTTAACGTGGTGACAGCCCTAATGTGGCCCTTTGCGGTCGGCTGGGCTATAAGCAACAGTACCTTACCTTACCTTCCTTCCCTCCCCCACCCCCATGCCCCCTTTCCTTCCCTCCCCCACCCCCATGCCCCCTTTCCTCCCCCCCCACTCCCCCCCATGCCCCCTTACCTTCCCTCCCCACTGAGTGCTGACAGCAGTGTGGCTGAAGTGAATGCTTTTTGAGTAAAGGAGAAATGAAGATCGAAAGGTTTCCTTGTCTGCTAGTGCTCTCTCTCTCTCTCTCTCTCTCTCTCTCTCTCTCTCTCTCTCTCTCTCTCTCTCGGTCTCATTGTCTTTCCTTCTCTCTCTCTCTCTCTCTCTCTCTCTCTCTCTCTCTCTCTCTCTCTCCCTTTTAGCCTCTGTCTTTCTGTCTCTGCCTCAGTGTCTCTGTCTATCCGTCTTCCTCTGCCTGTCTGTCTGTCTGTCTGTCTCTGTCTGTCTGTCTGTCTGTCTGTCTGTCTGTCTCTCTCTCTCTCTCTCTCTCTCTCTCTCTCTCTCTCTCTCTCTCTCTCTCCCCTCCTCGTCCTTTCTCTCTGTCTGTCTGTCTTCCTTTTTGTCTCTCCCTCTCATTCTCTCTCTGTTTCTGTCTGCCTGTGTGTGTGTGTGTGTGTGTGTGTGTGTGTGTGTGTGTGTGTGTGTGTGTGTGTGTGTGTGTGTGTGTGTGTGTGTTCCCCCCCCCCCCGTCTCTCTCTCTCTCTCTTTCTCTATCTCCCCTTCAGCTCGGTAATTGGTCATTGTGGGCACCGGATGGAATCTTGTCACTGTGGTTCCAGGCGGGGAAGTCAGTTGTGGTCGTGAAAGGGTTAATTTCACAGCTGTGGGGAAGCTGTCAGGAACCACCGCTTCGTTTACTCACCCCTCCCCCTTCCACCCTCTTCCCTTTTACAGTATACTCTCTCCCCCTCCAATAATTGTCAATCACACCTCCTCCCCCTCCAATAATTGCTGATCAGACCGCACAGACTGTCATACTCTCTCTGTCTTCCCATTTCGTTCTCTCTTTCTCTCTGTCTGCCACTCCGCCTCTCTACCTCTGTCTGTCTGTCTGTCTGTCTGTCTGTCTGTCTGTCTGTCTGTCTGTCTGTCTGTCTGTCCTGTCTCTCTCTCTCTCTCTCTCTCTCTCTCTCTCTCTAAGAACCATCAGAAATCTGTAAATTTTCTGGTTCAAAGCGTTTCAGCTATCTTTCACCTTATAACTGACCTATAAAAAAAACAACTTGTGTGAAATGATTGTTCAATAACTCTCCGTCATGAGGGGCAATGGCGCACACATGAATAAAACGTCTGAACCTGAATTTGAAACTCTCTCTCTCTCTCTCTCTCTCTCTCTCTCCTCTCTCTCTCTCTCCTCTCTCTCTCTCTCTCTCTCAGGGACTGTCGCTCAATCTATCTCTACGAAACTGGTACATTAAATCCCATCTCATTCTAGGCACTCTGGAAAACAGACATGTTGATATGCGACACTGGCATACTGACTGTCTCACAGTTAGTTTCAGGCACAAGACACTGGCATATTGACTGTGCAAGACACTGGCATGTTGACTGTCTCACAGTTAGTTTCAGGCACAAGACACTGGCATATTGACTGTCTCACAGTTATTTCAGCAGAATCATGGCATATTGACTGTCTCACAGTTAGTTTCGGGCACAAATCATGGCATATTGACTGTCTCACAGTTAGTTTCAGGCACAAGTCATTGGCATATTGACTGTCTCACAGTTAGTTTCAGGCACAAGTCACTGGCATATTGACTGTCTCACAGTTAGTTTCAGGCACAAGACACTGGCATATTGACTGTCTCACAGTTAGTTTCAGGCACAAGTCATTGGCATATTGACTGTCTCACAGTTAGTTTCAGGCACAAGACATTGGCATATTGAATGTCTCACAGTTAGTTTCAGGCACAAGACATTGGCATATTGACTGTCTCACAGTTAGTTTCAGGCACAAGTCATTGGCATATTGACTGTCTCACAGTTAGTTTCAGGCACAAGTCACTGGCATATTGACTGTCTCACAGTTAGTTTCAGGCACAAGACATTGGCATATTGACTGTCTCACAGTTAGTTTCAGGCACAAGTCATTGGCATATTGACTGTCTCACAGTTAGTTTCAGGCACAAGACACTGGCATATTGACTGTCTCACAGTTAGTTTCAGGCACAAGACATTGGCATATTGACTGTCTCACAGTTAGTTTCAGGCACAAGTCATTGGCATATTGACTGTCTCACAGTTAGTTTCAGGCACAAATAATTGGCATATTGACTGTCTCACAGTTAGTTTCAGGCACAAGTCATTGGCATATTGACTGTCTCACAGTTAGTTTCAGGCACAAGTCATTGGCATATTGACCGTCTCACAGTTAGTTTCAGGCACAAGACACTGGCATATTGACTGTCTCACAGTTAGTTTCAGGCACAAGTCATTGGCATATTGACTGTCTCACAGTTAGTTTCAGGCACAAGACATTGGCATATTGAATGTCTCACAGTTAGTTTCAGGCACAAGACATTGGCATATTGACTGTCTCACAGTTAGTTTCAGGCAAAGTCATTGGCATATTGACTGTCTCACAGTTAGTTTCAGGCACAAATAATTGGCATATTGACTGTCTCACAGTTAGTTTCAGGCACAAGTCATTGGCATATTGACTGTCTCACAGTTAGTTTCAGGCACAAGTCATTGGCATATTGACTGTCTCACAGTTAGTTTCAGGCACAAGACACTGGCATATTGACTGTCTCACAGTTAGTTTCAGGCACAAGACATTGGCATATTGACTGTCTCACAGTTAGTTTCAGGCACAAGACATTGGCATATTGACTGTCTCACAGTTAGTTTCAGGCACAAGTCTTGGCATATTGACTGTCTCACAGTTAGTTCAGGCACAATCACGGGCATATTGACTGTCTCACAGTTAGTTTCAGGCACAAGACATTGGCATATTGACTGTCTCACAGTTAGTTTCAGGCACAAGTCATTGGCATATTGACTGTCTCACAGTTAGTTTCAGGCACAAGACACTGGCATATTGACTGTCTCACAGTTAGTTTCAGGCACAAGACATTGGCATATTGACTGTCTCACAGTTAGTTTCAGGCACAAGTCATTGGCATATTGACTGTCTCACAGTTAGTTTCAGGCACAAGACACTGGCATATTGACTGTCTCACAGTTAGTTTCAGGCACAAGACACTGGCATATTGACGGTCACACAGTTAGTTTCAGGCACAAGGCATTGGCATATTGACTGTCTCACAGTTAGTTTCAGGCACAAGTCACTGGCATATTGACTGTCTCACAGTTAGTTTCAGGCACAAGTGCGTATGCTGTTTACTTCGTCCTTGCTCTCTTGAACACAGTTGCTTATCCGTCTCCAGGTTATTTGCAGACATACGCACCGTACATCCTCACCCTTTGTCTTGCTGTATTTGATACGACATGTTGTCCGTCTCAAGGTCATTGCTAGAAACATACGCGTACACTATCGCTCTCTCTCCTGCTGTATCTAACATATTGTCTGTCTCAAGTTCGTGTCTGGATGCAAGCACATACAATACTATCATCCTCTCTCTTGTCCTACTGAACATAATATTTGCACGTATGCTCATACGCGCTAGATACCCATGCATACATGAGTGTATACGACAGAATGAGTACGTAAATGTAAGATACAATGAGTGTGCGTCATACAATGAATGGATTGTTTGTGGCACTGTGACGCATGAAAAATGTATGCGGCAGAATGAACAACACTCTTTATCTCCTCGCCTCTCCACCCCCCACCCTCTCTACCATCCTCTCAATCCCCCACCCTGTCTTCTTATTCACTATAACACACACACACACACCACACACACACACACAACACACACACACACAACAACAAACACACAGACAGACAACACACACAACACGACAACACACACAAGACAGACACACACACACTGACAGCCGCGCACGCACACACACACACACACACCACACACACACACACACACACACACCCACGCACACACAGAAGACACACACACACACAGACACCACACACACACACACACACACACACACCACACACACATAACACACACACACACACACCACACATACACACACACACACACACACACACACACACACACAATAACATACCAGGCATCATCACTCCCACCACACCCCACACCCTCACAGACACCTACACACCACTTTTAGCAATGAACTAATTCAATCTTTTGTTTCCCAAATCTGTACCACCAACTGTATTAGAGTTCAACATTATTAATTACCACCATTAAACATCAATTTCTAGATGGTGACCTGTTTTTTATTTGCCCGGAATTGTACTACCAACTGCAATTTAACAGTAAGATTGAAAAGTAGGAAATGTGGACAGCACGAAACATGCACATTGGTGGCAGAACATGATCACACTACTGACATTTTGGGCCCAGAATGAACACACTGCACATTGTGGGCACAGGAAGTGAACACACTATGGACATTGTGGGCACAGGAAGTGAACACACTAGGACATTGTGGGCACAGGAAATGAACACACTATGACATTTGGGCACAGGAATGAACACACTGCACATTGTGGGCACAGGAAAGTGAACACACTATGACATTGTGGGCACAGGAATGAACACACATGACATTGTGGGCACAGGAATGAACAACTGTGCACATTGTGGGCACAGGAAATGAACACACTGCACATTGTGGGCACAGGAAATGAACACACTGCACATTGTGGGCACAGGAAATGAACACACTGCACATTGTGGGCACAGGAAGTGAACACACTGCACATTGTGGGCACAGGAAATGAACACACTGCACATTGTGGGCACAGGAAGTGAACACACTATGGACATTGTGGGCACAGGAAGTGAACATACTGTGCACATTGTGGGCACAGGAAATGAACACACTGCACATTGTGGGCACAGGAAGTGAACACACTGCCACACTGTGGGCACAGGAAATGAACACACTGCACATTGTGGGCACAGGATATGAACACACTGTCACATTGTGGGCACAGGATATGAACACACTGTCACATTGTGGGCACAGGAAATGAACACACTGCACATTGTGGGCAAGGAAATGAACACACTGCACATTGTGGGCACAGGAAATGAACACACTGCACATTGTGGGCACAGGAAATGAACACACTGCACATTGTGGGCGGTGCTGTGTAGGTTTTGGTCTTCTCATAAGGAATCTGTAAATGAGCTCTGATAAGGACACCATCAAATTAAAAAACACACACACACACACACACACCAATACTTAGGCACTGAACGCACGCACATGCACGTGTCGCTTTTGAATGCACGTCATAAGCACACTTTAACCTGCCAGTTATGCGCTGAGTTACATGTCTTAAGCACACTTTAACCTGCGTGTTATGCACTGAGTTACATGTCTTAAGCACACTTTAACCTGCGAGTTATGCACTGAGTTATATGTCTTAAGCACACATTAACCTGCGAGCTATGCACCGAGTTACGGTTTGAGGGGAGAAGAATATTTTTGTGTGTGGGGATAGCCAGACTCCCTTTGTACCTCATACTTTCGTTTTCCAAATATTAGTACTAATGCACATTCCAGACTGACACCGTGAGAATACGAAGAGCTTTAAAGAAAGATCAGATGCCGGTCACTGTGTTTCTTTCCGCTTCCTAGCACTACATGTCAGTTGACCATTCACCGCCTGGCCGGGAGTGTCTGGGAACCCAGTAGCACGGTACATTAGAACCTTGTCTTACTAACTGATGCAGTACATGGGCAGCCATTAGCACGGTGCATTAGAACCTTGTCTTATTAACTGATGCAGTACATGGGGACCCATTAGCACGGTGCATTAGAACCTTGTCTTATTAACTGATGCAGTACATGGGGACCCATTAGCACGGTGCATTAGAACCTTGTCTTATTAACTGATGCAGTACATGGGACCCATTAGCACGGTGCATTAGAACCTTGTCTTATTAACTGATGCAATACATGGGGACCCATTAGTACGGTGCATTAGAACATTGTCTTATTACTGATGCAGTACATGGGGACCCATTAGCACGGTGCATTAGAACCTTGTCTTATTAACTGATGCAATATATGGGGACCCATTAGCACGGTGCATTAGAACCATGTCTTATTAACTGATGCAATACATGGGGACCCATTAGCACGGTGCATTAGAACCTTGTCTTATTAACTGATGCAATACATGGGGACCCATTAGCACGGTACATTAGAACTTTGTCTTATTAACTGATGCAATACATGGGGACCCATTAGCACGGTGCATTAGAACCTTGTCTTATCAACTGATGCAATACATGGGGACCCATTTTCACGGTGCATTAGAACCTTGTGCTCTCAACTGATGCAATACATGGGGACCCATTATCACGGTACATTAGAATCTTGTGCTATCAACTGATGCAATACATGGGGACCCATTATCACGGTGCATTAGAACCTTGTCTTATCAACTGATGCAATACATGGGGACCCATTATCACGGTGCATTAGAGCCAGAGCCTTGTGCTATCAACTGATGCAATACATGGGGACCCATTATCACGGTGCATTAGAACCTTGTGCTATCAACTGATGCAATACATCGGGACCATTATCACGGTGCATTAGAACCTTTTGCTATCAACTGATGCAATACATGGGGACCAATTAGCACGGTGCATTAGAACCTCGTGCTATCAACTGATGCAATGCATGGGGACCCATTAGCACGGTGCATTAGAACCTTGTCTTATTAACTGATGCAATATATGGGGACCCATTAGCAGGGTGCATTAGAACCTTGTGCTATCAACTGATGCAACACATTGTGACCCATTATCACGGTGCATTAGAACCTCGTGCTATCAACTGATGCAATACATGGGGACCCATTATCACGGTGCATTAGAACCTTATACTATCAACTGATGCAATACATGGGGACCCATTAGCACGGTGCATTAGAACCTTGTGCTATCAACTGATGCAATACATCGGGACCATTATCACGGTGCATTAGAACCTTGTGCTATCAACTGATGCAATACATGGGGACCCATTAGCACGGTGCATTAGGAGCTTGTCTTATTAACTGATGCAATACATGGGGACCCATTATCACGGTACACTAGGACCTTGTCTTATTAACTGATGCAGTGCATGGGGACCCATTACCACGGTGCATTAGAACCTTGTCTTATTAACTGATGCAGCACATGGGGACCCATTATCACGGTACATTAGGACCTTGTCTTATTAACTGATGCAATACATGGGGACCCATTATCATGGTACATTAGAACCTTGTGACAGCTGCCGTGGCGAAGTGGTTAGCGTTGCGGACTCCCGGCTGGGAGGTCGTGAGTTCGAATCCCATCAGAGTCATGTGGGTTTTTCTGCCCCGACCGGCTCCTACCCAGAGTTGAGTTTGCTGCGGACTCAGTTGGGAAGACTGGGACCACACAGTCGAGTTTCATCCACTTAATGGATGCGTTTCTGAGAGTGTTGCTCAAATTTCCTGACCAACACTGCAGGTGCTTGTATTTCTCGGGCCTGGTTGACGCCGGGATATATTATGAAAAGAAGCGTAGAGTACAGCCCTGTGCATTAGAACCTTGTGCTATCAACTGATGCAATACATGGGGACCCATTAACACGGTACCTTAGGACCTTGTCTTATTAACTGATGCAATACATGGGGACCCATTAGCACGGTGCAATAGAACCTTTTGCTATCAACTGATGCAATACATGAGCGTGCAGTTGTGTTGGGCTGTGTGAGACCGTGTTTGCCGGTGTCGTATAATATCTGGGAACCGTGATATCTGGGAACGCGTTCCCAGATTTACCGTGATATCTGGGAACGGCGTTCCCAGATTTCCTGAACTTCCAATCGTGAAATCTGGGAACGCGTTCCCAGATATCACGGTAAATCTGGGAACGTGTGCGAAAATAAAAAAAGTGACAAGAAGGCCAAAGATCTCAATTGCACCTAAATAAATTGTTTCCTACCTTATCTCGAAAATCCATTCTTTTTTGTCTTCTTTCTGCCCTTCTGAGCTCCGAAAGACCACGTTTCCAGACATCACGGGCCTTCCCAGATATCACAGTACATTTTGGGAACGCGTTCCCCAAAAAATCTGTGATATCTGGGAAGCCTTCTCAGATATCACGTTCCCAGATTTCACGCGACACCGGGCGAGCTCATACCGTGTCAGGTTTTTTTTTCTTTTTTTTTTTTTTTTGGACGGGAGGGCGGGGGAGGGGGGGGGGCGGAGGGTTTGAGGCTGTGTTAAATGGTGTGAAGCGTGGCCAAGCGATGTGAAGCGGTGTGAAACAGCGTGAGTTGTCTTTCCTTTGGCCTCTGTGCCATGGTCAGTGTTACACACAGCCTGAGTTGTCTTTCCTTTGGCCTCTGTGCCATGGTCAGTGTTACACACAGCCAGAGTTGTCTTTCCCTTGGCCTCTGTGCCATGCATGGTCAGTGTTACACACAGCCTGAGTTGTCTTTCCTTTGGCCTCTGTGCCATGGTCAGTGTTACACACAGCCTGAGTTGTCTTTCCTTTGGCCTCTTTGCCATGGTCAGTGTTACATACAGCGTGATTTGTCTTTCCTATGGCCTCTGTGCCATGGTCAGTGTTACACACAGCCAGAGTTGTCTCTCCCTTGGCCTCTGTGCCATGCATGGTCAGTGTTACACACAGCCTGAGTTGTCTTTCCTTTGGCCTCTGTGCCATGGTCAGTGTTACACACAGCCTGAGTTGTCTTTCCTTTGGCCTCTGTGCCATGCATGGTCAGTGTTACACACAGCCTGAGTTGTCTTTCCTTTGGCCTCTGTGCCATGGTCAGTGTTACACACAGCCTGAGTTGTCTTTCCTTTGGCCTCTTTGCCATGGTCAGTGTTACACACAGCCTGAGTTGTCTTTCCTTTGGCCTCTTTGCCATGGTCAGTGTTACACACAGCCTGAGTTGTCTTTTCTTTGGCCTTGTGCCATGGTCAATGTTAAACACAGCCTGAGTTGTCTTTTCTTTGGCCTCTGTGCCATGCATGGTCAGTGTTACACACAGCCTGAGTTGTCTTTCCTTTGGCCTCTGTGCCATGGTCAATGTTACACACAGCCTGAGTTGTCTTTCCTTTGGCCTCTGTGCCATGGTCAGTGTTGCACACAGCCTGAGTTGTCTTTTCTTTGGCCTCTGTGCCATGGTCAGTGTTACACACAGCCTGAGTTGTCTTTCCCTTGGCCTCTGTGCCATGCATGGTCAGTGTTACACACAGCCTGAGTTGTCTTTCCTTTGGCCTCTTTGCCATGGTCAGCGTTACACACAGCCTGAGTTGTCTTTCCTTTGGCATTTGTGCCATGGTCAGCGCCACACACAGACATACACCGAACCTGCAGTCTGGAAGACGTCAAGCAGCTGTATCTGCCACTGAGCTGTCAACACCCCACCCCTACCCGTTCTTCTCTCTCCCCCCATCCATCCCTCTCCCCCCCCTCTCTATCCCTCCCTCCATCTCGCTCCCCCTTCTCTCTCTCCCTCTCTCCATCTCGCTCCCCCTTCTCTCTCCCTCCCTCCCTCCCTCTCTCTCCCTCCCTCCCTCCCCCTGCACTCTCTCTCTCTCTCTCTCTCTCTCTCTCCTCTCTCTCTCTCTCTCTCTCTCTCTCTCTCTCCCTTTCCCATTCCTACTGCTGGGATAAGTTCCGTCTTCAGCGTAGTCTTTACGGCTAGGAGATAAGATCTGAGTGCGCATTGCTGTTTGGACGAGTCTGTCTGAAGTCGTGGAACGAACGAACGAACTTACCAAATGTTGTTTATTGCGGGGAAGGAGTAAGCAGCATGTCAGTAGCTTTACTCCCTCCAGCTCTCCCCGACCAGGAAAAGATATTTAAATAATGAAAGAAAACACTGCGCACAACTGCATGTCACCACATATACAACAATGAATACATAACAACAGACACATAGAATGCATATCAACACATGTACAACAATGAATACATAACAACAGACACATAGAATGCATATCACCACATGTACAACAATGAATACATAACAACAGATGCATTGAATGCATATCAACATATGTACAACAATGAATACATAACAATAGACACATAGAATGCATATCACCACATATACAACAATGAATACATAACAATAGGCACATAGAATGCATATCAACATATGTACAACAATGAATACATAACAATAGACACATAGAATGCATATCAACACAGGTACAACAATGAATACATAACAACAGATGCATTGAATGCATATCAACACATGTACAACAATGAATACATAACAATAGATACATAGAACGCATATCAACACAGGTACAACAATGAATACATAACAACAGACACATAGAATGGGTAATGCACTACATATTTACAGGAACAGATTGTGGGAGGGTAGGAGGTAGGAAGGGATGGAAAACGAGAGAGACAAGGCAAGAGAGAGAGAGAGAGAGAGATAGAGAGAGAGAGAGAGAGAGAGAGAGAGAGTAGAGAGAGAGAGAGACAGACAGACAGACAGACAGAGCAGACAGACAGAAAGAGAGAAAGAGAGTGAGCAATCGCAATTCTTCAACCAAAAGGGAAAGCACGTATTTTCGAACATCTGGCCTCCCTCTTTCCCTCCCTAACACTCACACACACACACACACACACACACACACACACACACACACACACACACACACACACACCACACACACACACACACACACACACACACACACACACTCACACACACACACACACTATGACGGATGCGCTATCATCCTCACACTGTTGTTTTGTTATTCTGTTGTAATTAGTGTAGTGTAGTTGGTCCGTTTTTGTTTTTGTGGAGTAGGCTCGCTAGAGTTTTCATTATCTATATTTTCATTGGCTGAAATGAGAAATGTTTTTGGATTGGCCTGTGAAGTAAGATTGTGGAATGCATGCTGAAAACCAGTAAACATAGAAACTTCTCCACACGAAAAGAGCAGGCTAGAAGCAAGAGTCAAGAAGGTGTTGCCAGTTCAGACAGTGGGACGACTCACCATGTGCCTGTTCTAAATCGTTTTATCATTACTGAAAACAAAAAAAGATGTGAGTGTGACTTGCTTCATACGTGGGGAGCTGTCCGGTCCATCTGGTCCATGAGGGAGCCACACCTGTAATGACATCGTCATTGGGGGCCGGAATAGCTCAGTCGGTAGAGCGCCGAACTCGTAATCTTGGTGATCCTGGGGTTGCGGGTTCGAAGCTCCGCCGGGCCGTTTCGGGACAGGGGGATTTTTCCCTCGGGGTTAACGTTGGTTCTGACTCCATTTCCTAAAGAGTCCTTCGAATGAGACTATAAACCGAGGTTCCGTGTGTGAACGCACGCATAACATCTTGCACACACGTAAAATCCCATCACCGACTTTCGACAAGAGAAGGTCAGTTTGGCCGTTGGTATGGATGAAACGTTACACATAGCATGCACCCTGCGTGAGAAACAGAAAGAATGAAGGAAGTAAGGAAATTGAGTGAACGATATTGACTGGATGACACGGGAAACGACTGAATGAAGCGCCAGCTGGCAGCTCCTCAGTCGGCACTACCCAAGTAGGCAGCCCGTTGTGTAAAACGAGTGTGGATTGTAAAGCGCTTAGAGCTTGGTCTCCAGTCGAGAACAGGCGCTACATAATAATATAATAATAATAATATAATTAATAATAATAATAATAATCTGAGGGTGGATGACTGAGTCAGCCCTAGTCCTAATCTGTTGGGGTGCTCTTTTTCCTGGTGCAGGCGTTTCTTGTTGTTGACGCTCCTATTAATTGTCCTGCTCCGATCGTGTGTATTGTTAAGAAACATCTGTTCTGAACTTGAAGAAACCGACCATGTATATGAATTCATCTGAAGCTGACTGGGAAGAATTCCGCAAGGACTGTGGTGTGCCAGAGAATATTATGACTGAGAAACTGATCCTGAAATATTTGTGACGTGGAACATTTCATATGAGGGATTGTCCGAAAAATAATCTTGAGTGCAGAACTCTGAAAGAAATATGATTCTGGTTTTATTTTTTCTTCTTCTTGTGTGCGCTGAATAACATTAACATAACCTGTAAATCTGAACTGCATTGTATGAAATATATGTAAGATCATTGGTCCTTGCCCACTATATTTCAAGTTGTCAGTCTGTTGTCATGGTTACACAGGTGGAAATGGTGACTGTGTGAACGGAAGTGTGTGATTGGGGGGGGGGGGGGGGGGGGGGGGGGGGGGACATACAGAACACGCACGCACCTGCACACACACACACACACACACACACACACACACACACACACACACACACACACACTTAAAATCTTCTTTACTCTGTTTTTCGTTCTTTTCAAAGAGTCACCCTTGAAACTCCTTCTGTAACACACACACACACACACACACCACGCGCGCGCGCGCGCGCGCGCGCGCACAAACACGCACACGCACACACACACACACACACACACACACACAGACGTAGTGAACACTAGTCATACGACAGTGGTAGGAAAATGAGCGCTGTCCCCTCCACCACGTTCCCTGCTGTGGCACATGCCACAATTAGGATTGTGCAATACAACACTATCACCCATTGTTGTTGTTTTGTCCGTCGAGACGACAAAGGCCATCTAGTCATCCTGGGATCTGGGGTGAGTGCGTTGATGGCTGGTCAGGCCGATCTGCGCCCGGAAAGATCTATCACAGTACGGACAGGGGATGGTGGCAGCAGCTGGAGATCTGTTGACACTGGTCTTCCTGATCATCCTGCGCTGCTCAGCTGCAGCAATTCTGTTGCTTTCACGGGTCTCTGCACCTTTGCGGACAACTGATCGCCACCCGTCTCTGTCCTGGGCAATCTGCTCCCATGTTGTGTGGCTGATGTTGAAGGCCTTCAGGGAAGATTTGAGGCTGTCTTTGAAACGTTTTTTCTGGCCTCCATGCATTGTAAGCATTTTAAGGCCTACCATAAGTTTGAGCAGCATTAAATGTTAAACTGATTATTGATCAAAAGAACACCCCCCCCCCCCCCCCAATTATTTCCCCTGTTTTGGGGGGGATTTCCACCGATGACATCACAAACAACCTTCAACTACATGACCTTCCCCTTTGGGTGACATCACATTTCAAGCCTTTGCCATGCACCCGTATCTTTGTGCCAGCTGGAATCCCCTGAACAGTCCCATTCCTTTCATTTCAATCTCTCTGCTTGGAACCACCTGACTTATACCTTGATGGCCATATGAAAGAAAAAGAGGAAAATCAACTTTCAGACACAATAACAATTCTCAAAACAATCTAATTGCGCCAGTCTATAAATACTCGACTCTTTAAGCAAGGCTTCAGCGCAATAATTTTATGTGTACAGCCACACCAAGGTAAATGAAACATGATCAATAATCTTTAGAAACGTTTTCATTTGCTTTCTTTCTTTCTTTCTGTGATGTAATTCAGAATTGTCGTAGTATGTTTACGTCAGATGTTGAAGTCGTCATAGGAGGACGCAGAGGGGCTTCTTGACTGGATACCTGCCACGGATTGTCGTCGTTATGTGTACTTCTCTTCAGAACTAGTTTTATGTGTTTTGTCTTACTTGAAGAACATTGTAACTGTATAAAAACACAATTTGGTGTCAGAAGTGGGATTTTTCTGTCAACTTTTCTTCTGATGGTGTTTATGGTTAATTTTTTTTTCTTTTGAAAAGGAAAGAAAGGATTACGAACCAACACTGTTTAATTGCTTAATTACGGGGTTTACATTTTGTAGATCACGGGTTCCGAAAGTTGATGGTCGTTAGAGAAATAACGAATGTAAACAAACATGGCAGAAGATCTAGATGGAAACCAAGCGGCACCGTTAGGTCAGGCTTTTCATGCTAATATACTCGTCCCGAACAAGCTAGACATGCATTCTCGGAATTTAGAATCTGCGTGGAGAAAGTTCAGAAGACAGTGGGACAATTACGAAGTTGCGTCACGTCTTAGTGCTGAAGCTAAGCAGCATAGGGGTGCAGTCTTGCTGGCATGCGTTGACGAAGATGCTTTTGAGGCATACGAGGGTCTTCCTTTCGCTGAAGGAGAGGACAAAGGTGACATTGATGTCGTATTGGCGAAGTTCCAGGATTTTTGTGTTGGAGAAACCAATGAAATCTATGAAACTGTTATGTTTAATAAAAGATGTCAAGAAGAGGGTGAAAGCACTGATGCTTATGTCACCGCCTTGCGCAGGTTAGCAAAAACTTGTAATTTTGGACAGAACTTGGAGGACCGCATGCTGAGAGACCGCATAGTGGTGGGAGTTGGAGATGAGGCAGTAAGACAGAAACTGTTGGAAAATAAGCAGCTGACACTGAAATCATGTTTGGATGTGTGCAGAGCTCACGAGTCTTCACATCATCAAGCCAGAGTGATGGCAGGTCAGGCGACAGTTGCAGCTTTGCAGCAAAAGAAACCAATTTCACATACACACAAAATCAAAAAGCAGAAAAGAAGTGTGGAAGATGTGGAAAAGGGCATGAAAAGAGTGATTCTTGTCCGGCTAAGTTAGCTGTTTGCAGGAAGTGTTCTAAAAAGGGACATTATGCTGCGATGTGTTTCAAGGTAGTCAAAAGAAAACCAAAGCAGTCTGGAGGTTCTGTAAATCAACTTCAAGAGGAAGAAGTGTTTCTTGGAGCTGTTTCACAGACAGAGAAACAGACGGATGGCTGGCATGTACAGGTAGGATTAGAAAAGGAGAACATTCTTTTCAGAATGGACACTGGAGCAGACGTGACAGTCGTTCCCAAAGCTCTGGTGCCCAAACATAAATATCCACTTCATGAACCATTCAAAAAGTTGTTTGGTCCTGGTCGAGTTGAACTTCAAGTTCTTGGGAAGTTCAGCGCTGAACTGACTGTTAAGGGAGAAACTTCAGTGCAGGATATTTATGTGGTGGACAAATTAGAAGATCCTCTGCTTGGTAGGCCAGCTATTGAAGCACTCAATCTTGTGAAAAGAGTGAACGCAGTTAGTGACTCTGCACATTTCCAAAAGTCATATCCAAAGCTATTCCAGGGACTGGGAAAAATGAAGGAGACGTAAACCATTAGGCTGAAAGAAAATGCGGCGCCTTTTGTAGTCTGTGCTCCTGGACGTATCCCTCTCCCTCTACAGAAGAAGGTGGAAGTAGAACGTCAGCGTTTGCAGGACTTAGATGTGATCAGGCCTGTGACAACACCAACAGATTGGTGTGCTCCGATTGTAGTTGTGCCCAAGGAAAGGAATGATGCAGTTCGTCTGTGTGTGGACTTGACAAAACTAAATGAAAGTGTACGGAGGGAAAATTTTCCTCTCCCTTCCACGGATCAGCTGTTAGCCCAGCTAGAAGGAGCATCCTACTTCCCAAAACTGGACTGCAACAGTGGGTTTTATCAAGTGCCACTAGACCCAGATTCTCAAGAACTGACTACATTCATAACTCAGTTTGGACGCTTCTGTTTCAAAAGACTACCATTCGGAATTTCCTCTGGCCCAGAAATTTTTCACAGAATTATGTCACAACTGTTATCTGGCATTCCAGGAGTGATCTGTGACATTGATGATGTTCTTATCTCAGGTCGTATCCAGAAAGAACATGATCGACGCTTAGAGGAAGTTTTGAACAGAATGGAAAATGCAGGTGTTACCTTGAACGACAAATGTGCCTTCAACCAGCGCAAAATCAAATTCTTGGGACACATTATCTCTGCTGATGGGATACAAATGGATCCAGCGAAAACTGAAGCTATCCAGAATTTTCCCCATCCGAACAATGTAACGGAGCTGAGGCATTTCATGGACATGGTGAATTATGTGAGAAAATTTTCACCAGATTTGGCTGATCACACAAGACCTCTACGTGAACTGTCGAAGAAGGATATTCAGTGGACATGGACTGAAGTACAGGAGAAGGCTTTCTCCCAACTGAAACAGCAGCTGAATTCTCCCCCTGTACTTGCTCACTACAGTCCTGAGTTGCCTACGAAAGTGTCAGCCGACGCTTCGTCGTATGGACTGGGAGCTGTCCTTCTTCAGGAGAAGATGGGAACATGGAGACCAGTTTTCTATGCATCCAGATCCATGACTCCAACTGAACAGCGTTATGCACAGGTGGAAAAAGAGGCCCTGACATCCATTTGGGCATGTGGAAAGTTTGCAGAATTCCTGCTGGGTCTGCCTTCTTTCATCATCGAAACAGATCACCGACCTTTATTGGCACTCCTCAAAACAAAGGCCCTGGATGAATTGTCTGCAAGAATACAACGCTTTCGTATGCGCCTCATGCGATTTTCATACCAGGTGATCTACACTGCAGGAAAGAACTTGACTACTGCTGACGCACTGTCCAGAGCTCCAGTAGGGACTCCTGAAGCGAGTGATCTGGACATGGAAGCTAAAACAGCAGCTTTTGTTCAGTCAGTCATAGACGCTCTTCCAGCAACACCACAACGTTTGGCTGAACTGAAGGTAAAGCAAGCTAGTGATCCTGTATGCAGTACTGTGGCAAAGTACTGTAGAGAGGGGTGGCCAGAAAGAGATACTCTTCAGGGAGAACTGAGAATGTATTTCAAAGTGAGGGAGGATCTCACTGTGCACGATGGACTTTTGGTGTTTCGTTCCAGAATAGTCATTCCTGAAGACTCTAGGTTGGACATTTTAAACTGCATTCATGGAGGCCATCAAGGCATTGTGAAATGCAGAGCACTTGCTAAAGCTTCGGTGTGGTGGCCTGGACTTAGCAAGAGAATCAAGAGTCTTGTGGAAAACTGTGCGACATGTGAGAGGGAAAGGAAAAACAGACCAGAGCCTCTCATGCCCTCTGCAGTCCCAGATTTTCCATGGCAAAAACTTGGTGTTGATTTGTTTGACTGGCGTGGCAAATCTTATCTGTTGGTCATTGACTATTTTTCGAAATTTATTGAAGTTGCATATCTTCACACATCCACTTCTTTGGAGTCGGTCATTGATCATCTCAAAAGCATATTTGCCAGACATGGAGTGCCAGAGATTGTCAAGTCAGACAATGGACCCCAGTTCTCCTCCCATGTGTTTTCAAAATTTGCCAGGGATTTTGGATTCGTTCATGAGAAAAGCAGCCCTCATTTTCCGCAAAGCAATGGGGAAGCAGAAAGGGCAGTTCAGATTGTTAAAAACCTGTTGCAGAAAGCAGATGACCCATATGTAGCTATGATGAATTACCGAGCTACTCCACTGCAGTCCGGTTTCAGTCCAGCAGAGATGCTGATGGGAAGAAGACTAAGAACCAAAGTTCCTGTCATCTCAGATCTTCCAGTTCCAGACTGGCCACGATTTCCTCAGATGAAACAAGCAGAAGAAAAACAAAAGGAGAACATGAAGAAAAACTTTGACCTCTGTCAACGTTATCCTCAGGAGATCGTGTGTGGGTCAAACATCCATCAGAGACTGAGGCTGTTGTTGTCAAACCTGTTGCCCTCAGGTCATTTGAGGTACAGACGCCTACAGGTATCCAGAGAAGAAACCGGCGACACCTGAATCGGAGGTTCTCAGGTGATACAAGTCCGAAATCGACCCCAAAGAAGCTGTCAACGACATTGCCTGCAGTTGCAAAAAGCCAGAATCAAGATGACCAGATGGACTCTGTTCCTGAATCAGTTCCTGCCGATGATGTTGTGATTACTCAGACTGAGACACCAGAGACAGTCAACAACAATAACCCAGCTTCAGGATCCAAGAGTGGACAAGTTTACACTAGATCTGGTAGACATGTGAAAGCTCCAAAGTGCCTTGACATGTGAAAAGAATGTTAGAAGTGGCGCTAGGTGAAAACTTCAAAGTGCCTGGAAATAGATCTGTGTGATAACACCCATGCATGAAAACATACACACACAATACTCCCAGGGACAGAGACAAACAAATGAAATGATCATTTTGATAAAGAAAGGGGGATGTGATGTAATTTAGAATTGTCGTAGTATGTTTACGTCAGATGTTGAAGTCGTTATAGGAGGACGCAGAGGGGCTTCTTGACTGGATACCTGCCACGGATTGTCGTCGTTATGTGTACTTCTCTTCAGAACTAGTTTTATGTGTTTTGTCTTACTTGAAGAACATTGTAACTGTATAAAAACACAATTCTTTCTTTCTTCTTTTTTACACATACATAACAAGAAAAAGAAAAGAACCAAAACAGCAACAACGATGAGAGAAGGAAGATGCTCAATGAATTTTGAATGACCGCCATCACCCCCCTCCCCCCCCCCCCCCCAACTCCCTTTCTGCCCACCTTCCTGACCCCTGTTCTCAGTGCCTCAGACTGGTCCATTTCGGGTTAGCCTCAACGAGTGATGGAAAATGAGTTCTGAGGTGCCTCAGACTGGTCCATTTCGGGTGAGCCTGAACGAGTGATGGGAAATGAGTTCTGAGGTGCCTCAGATTGGTCCATTTCGGGGTGAGCCTCAACCAGTGATGGAAAATGAGTTCAGAGTATCCCTTACCTCCCAACTTCGATACCACCTCTCCCCCTCCTTCTCCCTCCAATCCTTTTTGCCCTTAACCTCCTACTCTGCCCCCCCCCTCCCCCCCCTCCCCCAACACTAATTCCAGTCTGTCTCAAGTGAAACTTCGATGAGTGAAGAGGAAATGAAGTTTGAAAAGTTGCTGCGTCCACTTGTACTATGTCTGTGTGTCTGTGTGCCTGCCTGTCTGTCTGTCTGTTTTCTCTCTCTCTCTCTCTCTCTCTCTCTCTCTCTCTCTCTCTCTCTCTCTCTGGGGGAGGGGGGGGGGAGTTGATCTCAGCGCGATGACCAGACGTGTTTTTTTCTCTACTGGTAACAATTATGTACAATTTCGCTAATTCTAATTAATGAACTCGCCCTACAGTGACATTTGAGTTACACATACATGGAACAGTGTGTGCTGATTATGCAGATGTGACAATGAAGTGAAGTAGTCAACATGCCGATTCACAGCGTGCAATTTCAAGTTGTTGTTGTTGTTGTTGTTGTTGTCGTTGTTGTTGTTGTTGTCGTCGTCGTCGTCGTACCCTGGCTGAAAGACTCCAGGGATCATCCTAACAGCCGAAGTATTTGAACACTCTGGTACAAATCCATCAGCTGGGGATGAGAACATGACGTGTGTGACCGTTTTTGAGTACCCGCCATTTCAAGCGACATGTGGACTCTTCCTTTCTACTTATGTGTGCTTCATGGCGAAGCGAGTCGTTTTTGCAAAGAAGATGAAGACACGGGTGATTACAAGGAACAAAGTGGACATACTTGTTGTTTTTTTTGTGTTTGTGGTGGCGTATCTCCTGTGTTGTGGCGACGTTGAGTTGAATCCTGGACCTGACCACAACAAACAAGACAGTGCGCGGACAAACGCAGAAAAAAGCAGTTCCGTCTGTACCCCTCTCCATGTCTCTACTGATTCTCGCCTGCCAGCGGATACTGCACAGCGGATAGAAGCCATCCAGCGACAGGAGAACAGGTTCACATCGTTAGAAGCTCGCATGGAGCTCATGAGACAAGACCTCACCGCATTCAAAACAGATATTGGTCTTGTCAAACGAAATGTGACGACATCGATAAACGCTGTGGTAAAGTGTAAAGTGACGGTGACAAGTACTTCACTTTACTTCAAGACATCACGGCTGATATCAATGAGCTGTATGCGGAGAGAGAAAGCAGCAAAAAGAAAGAAACAAACAAACAAACAAAAAAGAAATGTGGGGATCCGTCGGATTAGAGGGTGAGGTTGGGAGAAAGGAGGAATGGAAGAATGTGAGCTTGTGTTTACTGTTGATGTTTATTCGTGCAAGGTGAGAGAAGGGGAAGGGAACTGTTTGGGAACTAAAGGGACGGGAACGGTAGCGTAGGAAAGGACGTTCTGTACGGAAGTCTTCTGATCGGATTTGATTGTTCATGTGTGAGTTG
>CM065747.1:1937086-1967086 GCA_033310375.1 Conus canariensis
TGGATGTGTCAGTCCAGAAAGGTGGCATCCCAGGCGTGGCGGGCTGTGTAGAACACGCCACAATGATCTGGGACGCAATCCAAAAAGCAAAAACAGAAAAGAGAGACCTGGACGTAGTGTGGCTTGATCTGGCAAACGCATATGGATCTGTGCCCCATGAGATGATACAGTTGGCTCTTGAGATGTACCATGTGCCAAAGAACATCCGCGACATGCTCAAGAAGTACTTCAATGGCTTCTCAATGCGGTTCTCTACCAAGGAGTACACAACAGACTGGATCAACTTGGAAGTGGGTATTGCAATGGGCTGTGCAATTTCCCCAATACTGTTCGTGCTGGCAATGGAACTCATCTTGAAAGCAGCAACAAACAACGCGAGACAAACAGACCTTGGCGATGGATACAAGATGCCTCCTCTCAAGGCCTTCATGGATGACACTACAGTGATTTCATCCAGAGAAGACGAGACACGTCATGTGCTGGAGAGGCTGGACGACATAGTTGCCTCATCCAGAATGAAGTTCAAGCCAAAGAAATCACGGAGTCTCTCACTGAGGAAAGGAAAAGTGGCCGGATCTGTGGTCTTCAGTGTTGCCAACCAGGCCATTCCAACAGTCACAGAAGAACCAGTCAAGAGCCTTGGAAGATGGTATGATGATACGCTGAAAGACACACAAAGAGCAAAAGAAACCAAGCAGATGGCGGAGGAAGGCTTGGAGACCATTGACCAGTGTGGGCTCCCTGGCAAATACAAGGTCTGGTGTCTGCAGTTCATGCTGATACCAAAGCTGCTATGGCCTCTGATGATATACGACATCTGCACCAGCATAGTGGAGGCAATGGAAGCCAAAATCAACAAGTTCACAAGGAAATGGCTTGGTGTCCCACCCTGTCTGACTGACATAGCGCTGTACTGTCGCCAAGCAAAGCTGAAACTACCCCTGAAATCCATCCTGGAGAATACAAAGCAGGGAAGATCAGACTTCAAAGCATGCTGGAGGACTCAGGAGACAAGGTGGTAGAAGCAATTAAGCCCCAGCTGAAGACAGGCAGAAAATGGAAAGTTCAAGAGGCGATGGATTCTGCAAAAGAAAGTCTCAAGATCAGAGAAATAACAGGACACACACAGACCAACAGACAGGGACTGGGGGTGACCAAAACTGAATGGTGGTCAAAGGCCAAAGGAAAAGCCAAAAGAGACATGATGATTCAGGAGATGAGAAAAGAAGAAGACCAAAAAAGACTCCAAAAAGCAGTCCAGCAGAGCCAGCAAGGGCAATGGACAACGTGGAAGAATGCACTCCAAAGAAGTCTCACTTGGAATGACATTTGGCACATGGCCCCTCTCAGGATCAGCTTCATTCTCAGATCTGCATATGACCTTCTGCCCTCAAATGCAAACCTGGTGAAGTGGGGGAAAACAGACGATCCTGCATGCCCCCTCTGCCATGAAAAACAAACAGTGGAGCATGTCCTAAGCTCATGTAAAGTAGCCCTGGCTCAAGGAAGGTACACATGGAGGCACAACCAAGTGCTCAAAGAAATTGTACAAGTAGTCTGGGCTAGTACCAACACCACAAAAGGGAAAATCAGGACTCCAAAAGCACCCGCAACATTCTTCACGGCAGGAGGCAGCAAATCATGGCCAAGAACAACAGTGCCACTCGAAACATGCAGGCAGAGTCTGCTGGACGGGGCAGATGACTGGGAGTGCACTGCAGACCTCCCAGAATGGAAGAGTCACCCAGAGATCATCAGCAAGAGTGGCATGAGACCAGACATAGTAGTCCACTCTAAGTCAACCAAGCAGCTGATCATGATCGAGCTCACGGTGCCATATGAGAACAGAATGGAGGCAGCTCAAATCTACAAGACTGAAAAGTATGCTGATCTGGCAAACAGCCTGAGGAGAGAAGGCTATCAGGTCAAAGTCCTCACTGCAGAAATTGGAGCTAGGGGGTTTGTAGGAACGTCTGCATACAGCCTCATGAAACAGCTCTCAGTTGCAGGGAAGGAAAAAACCAGAGCCCTGAAAGCAATGGCAGAAGCGGCAGAGAGGTGTTCAAGCTGGATCTGGTCAAGGAGGAACAAAAGTGAACTTCATAAGGCTTAATTTCCCTACAAATATCAGGTGTCCCTGTGGCTCAGTGGTTAAAGCGCGAGTCATTAAGTGGAAAATGAGCATGTCCAGAGGGTCATGGGTTCGAATCCCAGCCATGGCTCGTCCCAAGATGGGAAAAAAAAGGGGCAGCAGAGGGACATCCGGAGTCATGAACCGGGTGTGGCCCAACCCCCCTAGAGTGTCAGGAGATAAGGGCCGAAACACTTGCTTGAAGGGGGCTTCTCTTCTGAGGACTCTCTGCTGCCACGCTCTCCACGAGTTTCTTTCTACTTTGGTCAATCAGTGGGAGATCGCATCTCTTAGGAGATCCAAGTAAAGGTTGTTCTGCACAATTCTTAGCCACTGACAATGCTTGAGTTATTGAACAGCAGAGCTGACCACTCAGACTGTTTCATATCTTTTGATCTCCCTTGCATCCTTGAATGGATCCTCAAGCATAGGCTCAAAGATTGTCCCCAGCATTTTATACTGTTTGCATAATGCTTTTAGTTTTTCAGCAACTGTTTTCCTCTCCACATTTTCTCACACACACACACACACGCGCATGCATAATATAGGTATTGCTGAGGATAAACTAGTTGGCGGGGGTTTACTAAATAATCTTCATCGCTGGGGATTAAAGATCAATCATTCAATTCTTCCAGTTTTCGTTCTCTCTTTGTCTGTGTATACTATCTCCTTATCTATGTACACAATCTCCTTATCTATGTATACTATCTCTTTATCCATATATACTATCTCCTTATGTATGTACACTATCTCCTTATCTATGTACACGATCTCCTTATCTATGTACATCATCTCCTTATCTATATACAATATCTCTTATCTATGTACAATATCTCCTTATCAACGTATACGACCTCCTTATCAATGTATACGATCTCCTTATCTATGTATACGATCTCCTTATCTATGTACACATCTCCTTATCTCTGTATACTATCTCCTTATGTATGTATATGATCTCCCTATCTATGTATACGATCTCCGTATCTATGATTGGTATCTCCTTATTTATGATTGGTATCTCCTTATCTATGTACACTAGCTCCTTATCTATATACACGATCTCCTGATCTATGTACACGATCTCCTTATCTATGTATACTATCTCCTGATCTATGTACACGATCTCCTTATCTATGTATACTATCTCCTTATCTATGTACACGATCTCCTTGACTATGTATGCTATTTCCTTATCTATGTATACGATCTCCTTATCTATGTACATGATCTCCTTATCTATGTACATGATCTCCTTATCTATTACACATCTCCTTATCTATGTACATGATCTCCTTATCTATGTACACTATCTCCTTATCTATGTACACTACCCTGCATCCCTCTCCACCTTTCCTCCTTCCTTCAATCTTCAACGACTCCCCATCTCAGCCCTACCTATGCACACACTCCATCAGACATGACTATTATGTCCATTCCTCATCACTCAATCCACTTCCTTCCCCTCCCCCCCCCCCCCCCCCCCCCCCACATCACCTTTCTCCCTCCCCCCCTCACCCCCCCTCCCCCCCCCCCCCCCCCCCCCCCCCCCCCCCACCCATTCACCTTCACTTTCCTGTTCATATTCCTCTCACACATGAAATCTCTCTTTTATGAATTATCTACCTTCTATTATCTCCCCCCCCCCCCCCCCACCCCGCCCCTTTCCGCTCTTTCACCCCATTCCCTTCTTCTGGTATCATCTCCTCCCAAACACTCCCTGATTTCCTGTATCATCTACACTCCAATCCCCCCCCCCCCCGGCCCCCCCCCCCCCGGACTTCTCCCAACATACGCCCCCCCTCCCCCCCCCCCCCTCCTTCTCCTGTTCTCATGTGGTCTAACACACGGTCTCTCTCTCTGTCCTCTGTAGTATACCATCTGACGCCTGTCCAGCCCCCCCCCCCCCCCCTCCCTCTCTGTCCTCTGTAGTATACCATCTGACTCCTGTCCAGCCCCCCCCCCCTCCCTCCCTCTCTGTCCTCTGTAGTATACCAACTGACGCCTGTCCAGCCCCCCCCCCTCCCTCCCTCTCTGTCCTCTGTAGTATACCATCTGATTCCTGTCCAGCCCCCCCCCCCCCCCTCCCTCCCTCTCTGTCTTTTTCCGGTGGGAAGTCTTCAATGCCCCAGTATTTTCTTTATCTTGACTACGACCACCCCCCACCCACCCCCACCCCCCACCCTCCTGCCTCCTCTCCTTTCTTGCCAACTTTCCGTTAAACGTCTCCTGTACTTCCAGCTGTCTTTTCGTTTGTTGGATTGGATTATCCCCCCCCCCCCTTCCCCATCCCCTCCTGTCAGTCTTCTATCTTTACCTCTAATAAGCCTGCCACTACCACCCCGTCATCTCCACCTCCCCTCCTCTCACTAACACCCCCCCCCCCTCCCCCGTAACTTGCCAAGGGAAAGTTTCTGAAGAACATCCAGTGACTTCAGCGACCTCCCACCGCGGAACCTGCTCAACATCCTGCTCAGCTCCCTTAGGATCCGTCTGTACAGTAACACCCCCCCCCCCCACACACACACACACACACACAGCACCCCCTGTCCACCAAGCTGCCTGGATGGTCTAACAGCCAGCTGCCCCCTTCCTTCTCCTCCTCTTCCTCCACATCCCAACTCTATTTGGCATGATAACCATGGACTGTTCGGCATTAGGTCACAGCTTTTCCATGTAGAGGGGTGGTGGGGGCAGGGTTGGGAAGAGAGAGAGAGAGAGGGGGGGAGGGAGAGAGAGAGGGAGGGAGAGAGAGAGGGGGGAGAGAGAGAGGGGGAGAGAGAGAGGGGAGGGAGAGAAAGAGAAACAGACAGAGAGAGAGAGGGGAGAGAGAGAGACAGAGAGAGAGAGGGTGGAGAGAGAGACAGAGAGAGGGGGAAAGAGAGAGAGAGAGGAGAGAGAGAGAGACAGAGAGAGGGGGGGGGAGGAGAGAGACAGACAGAGAGAGAAGTGGGGGGGAGGAGAGAGAGAGAAGAGAAGAGAAGAGGAGAGAGAGAGGGGAGAGAGAGAGAGAAGAGAGAGAGAGAGAGAGAGAGGGAGGGAAGAAGACAGAGAGAGGAGACAGACAGACAGATAGACAGACAGAGAAGGGAGACAGACAGACGAGAGAGAGAGGAGAGAGAGAGAGCATGAATGATGTGCGTGGCTGTGTATGAGAACGAGCGGCGAGGGAATAGTGCTACTACCAGGCAAAAGTAATAGTGCTACAACCAAGCAAAAGTAATAGTGCTACAACCAGGCAAAAGTAATAGTGCTACAACCAGGCAAAAGTAATAGTGCTACAACCAGGCAAAAGTAAATAAGATACATGCAGGGCTCATTTCCTGTTTCTTAATGTTCCTTCCTGGATCACTCATAACCTGCATTTGTCTTCTTTCTGTTCTTTCCAAGGATGATACATTTTCTCTCCTCAGCTTGTCTTTTTGGGATCATACAGTTTCTCCTGTCAGCAGGGTAAGAAATGTTCCCCTATTATTCTTTCTTTCCTGCGTACAATTTTTTTTTTTCCGATAAATTTTTCCCCTCCAAGGCAAATACATTTTCTCCTTTCAGCTTTTATTTTGTGGATGATGCACTTTCTTCTTTTCAGCTTTCTTTTCGGAGTGATGGACTCCCCCCCCACCCCCACCCCTCCTCCTCCTTTATTTACTCCTTCTTGAAGATGATAAATTTTCTCTTATAATTTTTTTCTTTTCACTCATGACATAATTCCGCAAACATTCCGTTCTTCCGTTCTAAAGGTCTACATTTCCATTTTAAGTTAATCGTTCCCATCTCTGGGATGAGACAGTGTCAACTGTCATTATTTCTCTCTGCTTTCTGAGGATGACACAATGTCAAGTGTCATTCTTTCTTTCTGAGGATGACACAATGTCAAGTGTCATTCTTTCCTATTCTCTCTCAAAATGACACGGTGTTAACAGTCAAATCAGTCCCCTTCTTTCTGAAAATAATACAGTGTCAGCTATCATTGTTTCCCCTTCTTTCTGAAAATAATACTGTGTCAGCTGTTATTGTTTCCCCTTCTTTCTGAGGATGACACCGTGTCAGCTGTCTTTGTTTCCCCTTCTTTCTGAAAAAAAAACAGTATTGGCAATCATTGTTTCCCCTTCTTTCTGAAAATAATACTGTGTCAGTTGTTATTGTTTCCCCTTCTTTCTGAGGATGACACCGTGTCAGCTGTCATTGTTTCCCCTTCTTTCTGAAAATAATACAGTGTCAGCCATCATTGTTTCCCCTTCTTTCTGAGGATGAGGCAGTGTCAGCTGTTACTGTTTCCCCTTCTTTCTGAAAAAAAACAGTATTGGCAATCACTGTTTCCCCTTCTTTCTGAAGATGACACAGTGTCAGCTATCATTGTTTCCCCTTCTTTCTGAAAATAATACTGTGTCAGCCGTCATTGTTTCCCCTTCTTTCTGAGGATGACACAGTGTCAGCCGTCATTGTTTCCCCTTCTTTCTGAGGAAACACAGTGTCAGCTATCATTGTTTCCCCTTCTTTCTGAGGATAACACAGTGTCAGCCATCATTGTTTCCCCTTCTTTCTGAGGATGACACAGTGTCAGCTATCATTGTTTCCCCTTCTTTCTGAGGATGACGCAGTGTCAGCTGTCATTGTTTCCCCTTCTTTCTGAAAATAACACAGTGTCAGCTGTCACTGTTTCCCCTTCTTTCTGAAAATAACACAGTGTCACTTGTCACTGGTTTGTCCCTGTTCAAAGGATGGGTTAGTTTGCCCCTTAATTATTTTTCTTCTTTCAAAGAATAATACATTTTTCATTGTTTCAAAAGACACTTTCTACTCTTTTCTTTCCATTCCAACAATGATATAGTTTCTCTTCTCACTTATTTTCTATTTCATTTGCATTGTTTATGAATTTTCATTTTCCTTATTCCTGTGGGTTTTTTTTAAATGACCCCTCCCCCCCCCCCCCCCCCCCCCCCCCCCCCTTCTCTCATCGAAATTTACATGAGCCGATCGCCATAAATTAACAGTTTCATTCCACATGCACGAATCGTATGGTTTTGATGCTGTCATCCCACCATAATCAGCTTCCTACCAGCCAAGGCCTATAGAGTGACTGGCCCCTCTGTTCTATGTCATGGAAACACTTTGGGGATTGGTATGGGCGTCTGTTCCTAGGGGACTGGAATGCGCGTCAGTTCAGCTGCAGAAAGTATCGTTTCTTTCCATTCACGAAACGTGCGTCTGAGCTCATTGATTATGTGGCTCTTCGTTACAGTGGAGTTGGTTTTATTTCCAACAGCCCGAACCGCTTTAACATAAATAAAAAAACAAACAAACAAAAACAAAACATAGTCACTCTAGGAAACTTACAAAGCTACAGTCTGTTAAAAGACAACCTCCCCATGTTCAGATCAACAGTGACAATCCCCCACGATTAGATCAACGGTGACAATCTCACCACGATTAAATCTTAAATAAATGTTAGCGAACCGCCAAGAGAATCGTGGACAAACGAGTCACAAGACAAAACACAACGCGTTTCGACCTTTTAGGTCTTCTTCAGGCAAGACAAAAACAAATAATACAACGAAAATTCGCCCATTTTCGTTGTATTATTTGTTTTTGTCTTGCCTGAAGAAGACCTAAAAGGTCGAAACGCGTTGTGCTTTGTCTTGTGACTCGTTTGTCCACGATTCTCTTGGCGGTTCGCTAACATTTATTTACGATTTGTTTAGATTTCCGCCTGCAGTCGTCTCACTTTGCAGCTAGCCTCACCACGATGAGATCAACGGTGACAACCTCCCCACGATTAGATCAACAGTAACAACCTCCCCACGATCAGATCAACAGTAACAACCTCCCCACGATTAGATCAACGGTGACAACCTCCCCACGATAAGATCAACAGTAACAACCTCCCCACGATCAGATCAACAGTAACAACCTCCCCACGATTAGATCAATGGTGACAACCTCCCCACGATTAGATCAATGGTGACAACCTCCCCACGATCAGATCAACGGTGACAACCTCTCCACGATTAGATCAACAGTGACAACTTCCCAACGATCAGATCAACGGTGACAACCTCCCCACGATCAGATCAACGGTGACAACCTCCCCACAATCAGATCAACAGTGACAATCTCCCCACGATTAGATCAACAGTGACAACCTCCCCACGATTAGATCAACAGTGACAACCTCCCCACGATCAGATCAACGGTGACAACCTCCCCATGTTCAGATCAACAGTGACAACCTCACCACGATGAGATCAACAGTGACAACTTCCCCACGATGAGATCAACAGTGAAAACTTCCCAACGATCAGATCAATGGTGACAACTTCCCCACGATTAGATCAACAGTGACAACATCCCCACGATCCGATCAACGGTGACAACCTCCTCACGATCAGATCAACAGTGACAACCTCCCCACGATCAGATCAACAGTGACAACCTCCCCACGATCAGATCAACGGTGACAACCTCCCCATGTTCAGATCAACAGTGACATCCTCCCCATGTTCAGATCAACGGTGACAACCTCCCCATGTTCAGATCAACGGTGACAACCTCCCCATGTTCAGATCAACAGTGACAACCTCCCCATGATCAGATCAACAGTGACAACCTCCCCACGATTAGATCAACAGTGACAACCTCCCACGATCAGATCAACAGTGACAACCTCCCCATGATTAGATCAACGGTGACAACCCCCCACGATCAGATCAACAGTGATAACCTCCCCACGATTAGATCAACGGTGACAACCTCCCCACGATTAGATCAATGGTGACAACCTCCCCACGATTAGATCAACAGTGATAACCTCCCCACGATTAGATCAACGGTGACAACCTCCCCACGATTAGATCAAAGGTGACAACCTCCCCACGATTAGATCAACGGTGACAACCTCCCAACGATTAGATCAATGGTGACAACCTCCCCACAATTTGATCAACAGTGACAACCTCCCCACGATCAGATCAACGGTGACAAAGCTAGAGCCTATCTAGGAAGACAACTTCTGCACCATCAGAAACACAGTTCCAAAGCTACAGCCTGCTCAAGGCGTACCCTGTCCACAGTCCACACCACGGTGTGAAAGCTACAACCACTTTAACCACGACAGCCTACTCAGAAACATAGCGCCAAAGCGACGGCTAATGAGAGAAAACGCTGTCTCCACAATGACACCAACAAGCAGGAGCCACAGTCTGTCCAAGAAGTCATCCAGCAGACCAACAGTGACAACGCTACAGACCAACAGTGACAAAGCTACAGACCAACAGTGACAAAGCTACAGACGACAAAGCTACAGACCAACAGTGACAACGCTACAGACCAACAGTGACAAAGCTACAGACCAACAGTGACAAAGCTACAGACGACAAAGCTACAGACGACAAAGCTACAGACCAACAGTGACAAAGCTACAGACCAACAGTGACAAAGCTACAGACCAACAGTGAGAAAGCTACAGACCAACAATGACAAAGCTATCAGACCAACAGTGACAAAGCTACAGACCAACAGTGACAAAGCTATCAGACCAACAGTGACAAAGCTACAGACCAACAGTGACAAAGCCACAGACCAACAATGACAAAGCTATCAGACCAACAGTGACAAAGCTACAGACCAACAGTGACAAAGCCACAGACCAACAATGACAAAGCTATCAGACCAACAGTGACAAAGCTACAGACCAACAGTGACAAAGCTACAGACCAACAATGACAAAGCTATCAGACCAACAGTGACAAAGCTACAGACCAACAGTGACAAAGCTACAGACCAACAATGACAAAGCTATCAGACCAACAGTGACAAAGCTACAGACCAACAGTGACAAAGCTACAGACCAACAATGACAAAGACCTACAGTGACAAAGCTACAGACCAACAGTGACAAAGCTACAGACCAACAGTGACAAAGCTACAGACCAACAGTGACAAAGACCAACAGTGACAAAGCTACAGACCAACAGTGACAAAGACCAACAGTGACAAAGCTACAGACCAACAGTGACAAATACCAACAGTGACAAAGCTACAGACCAACAGTGACAAAGCTATCAGACCAACAGTGACAAAGCCACAGACCAACAGTGACAAAGCTACAGACCAACAGTGACAAAGCTACAGACCAACAGTGACAAAGCTATCAGACCAACAGTGACAAAGCTATCAGACCAACAGTGACAAAGCTACAGACCAACAGTGACAAAGCTATCAGACCAACAGTGACAAAGCTGTCAGACCAACAGTGACAAAGCTACAGACCAACAGTGACAAAGACCAACAGTGACAAAGCTATTAGACCAACAGTGACAAAGCTATCAGACCAACAGTGACAAAGCTATCAGACCAACAGTGGCAAAGCTGTCAGACCAACAGTGACAAAGCTGTCAGACCAACAGTGACAAAGCTATCAGACCAACAGTGACAAAGCTACAGACCAACAATGACAAAACCATCAGACCAACAGTGACAAAGCTATCAGACCAACAGTGACAAAGCTATCAGACCAACAGTGACAAAGCTACAGACCAACAGTGTGGAAGCTGCAGACCGCTTTACAACATACCCTCGCAAAACAAACAAACAAACGAACGAACGAAAATATCAAAGCCGCAGCCTTTTGAAGAAGACACCTTCTCTGCAATTACATCCACAGTGCCAGAGATACAGCCTACTATAAAAGATACCATCTCAAAGAAAAAGAAAGCAAAGCCAAAGCCTTTCAAAGAGGACACCAACCGTGTCAGAGCTAAAGTCTTTTAAAGAAGACAGCCTTTCCACAATCATTCCGTTTCTGTCAGAGCTAAAGTCTTTTAAAGAAGGCAGCCTTTCCACAATCATTCCGTTTCTGTCAGAGCTAAAGTCTTTTAAAGAAGGCAGCCTTTCCACTATCATTCCGTTTCTGTCAGAGCTAAAGTCTTTTAAGGAAGGCAGCCTTTCCACAATCATTCCGTTTCTGTCAGAGCTAAAGTCTTTTAAAGAAGGCAGCCTTTCCACAATACTCCATTTCTGTCAGAGCTAAAGTCTTTTAAAGAAGGCAGCCTTTCCACAATACTCCATTTCTGTCAGAGCTAGTCTTTTAAAGAAGGCAGCCTTTCCACAATACTCCATTTCTGTCAGAGCTAAAGTCTTTTAAAGAAGGCAGCCTTTCCACTATCATTCCGTTTCTGTCAGAGCTAAAGTCTTTAAAAAAAAAAAAAAGGCAGCCTTTCCACAATCATTCCAACAGAGCTAAATTTACGGTATATAACAAAGACACTCTCTTCACAACCAGAAACCCAATGCCAAAGCCCTTTATAAAAAGTCTGTGTAAGAAGATGACCTATTAGCAGACAACGATGCGAGGAAGCAGCAGCCGTTTAGAAGTAAATGCTTCATCCGAAAATTGTACGGTGCAATCTGCTGTCCAGTTTGTATGTTTAATGTCGTTCTAAAACATTAAAACAGATAGACTACGAATCTTTCCAAACAGGACTCATCTCTATTTTTCTCTTCACACACACACACACACACACACACACACACACACACACACACACACACACACGCGCGCGCACACACACACGCGCGCGCGCGCGCGCGCGCGCTCGTATTTTCTATATATCTATATGTATATCTATCTATCTATCTATCTATCTATAGAAACACACACACACACACACACACACAAACACACACACCCCTTCCATTTCTCTTTTCTTTCTTACAGGGCTCTTTTGAAAAAAAAAAATTACTGGCAAGAACCCCCCCCCCCCCCCCCCCCCCCCCCCCCCCCCTCCCCGCTGAATATTCTGTGATGGGTTTGCAATGAGACCATTGCGTTGGGAACGAAGCGTGGTTCCTTGTAATGCATGATACATCATTTTGGGATCTGAAACGTATGAGTGGTGCTGCCTGTAGAAGTCATCGAAGAAGTCCCCTCCTGGTTCCAAGTGTTACAAGATGATTTGCCACTCGTTATAGGAGAGGAGAACCGCCTTTCTCCCTGGGCTGCCAAACCCAATAAGGTCACGACCTTTATTTTCTGTGGGGTCTCAGAGTGGAATCCCCTGGGTCAATAGCGGGCTGCTGGCTTGTGGTCTGTTCCCACTGCGGTGGAGTGATGGCCATTGTCCCGGGGCTTCAGTCTCCAGAACCTAGCTGGTACGGGTCAGACTTGGAGGGTGGGGGGTGGGGGTGGGTGAAGGGCAGAGTAAAGGCGTGTGGGGGTGGTGGTGGAGGTGGGGGCGCACAAGGGGGAGGGGGGGCTGCACAGCAGAGCGTGAGGGGGAAGGAGGAGACGACAGGAGGGACGTAGTGAAGGACGAAGAAAAAGGGGATACAGAGATTGATCAGTGGCCAACATCATCTGTTCTTACCGACGATGAACATTTCAGGCAGAGGCGACGTTTCACAGTCGGCCTTTGGCATGCACATATCACTGAATTATGAGTAACCCCCACTCACAAATCAAACCGGTAACACTGAAAACATCACCATAATACTGCCCATGAAGGAAGTAATGATCTTTTGACCATGCAGACACAAGACAGTTCAACCTGAGCAGAGCTAAGGGGAATGGATGGAGACAGAGAGAGAGAGAGAGAGAGAGAGAGAGAGAGAGAGAGAGAGAGACAGAAGACAGCAGACAGACAGACACAGACAGACAGACAGAGAGATAGAGACAGTAAGAGACAGGGATAAAGAGACAAAGAGAGAGAGAGAGGCAGAGATGTGGGAAGGAAAGGGGGGAGGTTGGAAAAGGGGAGACGGGGGGCAGGGGGACGAGGGAGAAAGGGGGTGAAGGACGGGGGTGGAGGTGGCTGCTATACACACGTGTTTTCGGAGCTTAGTGAATGAACTACGACTTCCTTCATAACTTGACGTCATGAAGAATGCACAGCTGACTGAAATAGGAGTAATCCACATCAACAAATCAAACGCGAAACACGGAAGACATCATTATAATACAACGCTTGAGAAGAATGTTGTGACTGACAGCAACAGATCAGGCTACACGTGCTGTTGAACTTGACGGATATCACATATATATCTCATCCACATATCACAGATATATCTCATCCACATATCACAGATATGTCTCATGCATATATCACAGATATATCTCATCCACATGTCACAGATAGATATCATCCACATATCGCAGACAGATCTCATCCACATATCACAGACATATCTCATCCACATATCACAGATAGATCTGATCCACATATCACAGATATATATCATCCACATGTTACAGAGTTACGTCCATCGATGGTGAGAAAAATAGGCCTTTGTCTCATGGACAGCCAAACGTGGTGTGAGTAATATTTGTAGAAGGACGTGGGTGTTAATTACATGGGGTAGGGGGTGGGGTGGGGGGGGGGGGAAGTAACAGAGCTTAGAAGGTTCATTGTCATATATGCCTTTAATTTCAGGTGCAGCGATTTTAGACCAGACGAACGGAACCTCACGTTCACAAACCCAGCATGCTCCCCCAGCACATTCTTCGCTCGGAACAGAACGTTCTTAGGCAGCGGCAGGAGCAATGACCTGAACGACCTTCCCCTTCTACTGCAAATGACCTTGAACTGTACATTCAAAACGCGCCAGAATCTGAGAGACTTACTGAAATTCACTAAGTGAGAAATGTACGAGTGTTACACTGCTGACAATCTACCCCGCTGTTATGTTTTCATTCATTTTCACTGGAACTCACATACAGGCACACAGTTACATCACACACCGATCGTTTTGTTTTAGCTATCATCAATAGTTTCTTATTGCTACCTGAAGTTAGACCTAGTCTCCCAACAAAAGAAAATGCACAACTCACTCGTAGCTTTCGACAACCATCCGGCCATCTTCCTCAGCGATGCTGTTGCTGACTGCGTGAACTCTCGATTCAGATCACGTGATCTAGACTATTAATAGTTTCATTCTTAATAATGTATTCTTGTGTAGATCACACTTGTGGGCTAGAAAGAGTTGTGTGTGTGTGTGTGTGTGTGTGTGTGTGTGTGTGTGTGTGTGTGTGTGTGTGTGTGTGTGTGTGTGTGCTGTCTCTGATTCCAAATTCTACATTCCTCTACACTGATAGCAGGGAGCCATTTTGGACACGGACAGTTCAAGGGAGATAAACCTGATTCGCAACAATTCTTCTTTGTCACAAGGAGGGGGCAGGGTGGAACAGTGAAAGAGGTGGGGTGGGGTGGGGTGGGTGTGGGGCGGGTGGGGTGGGGATTGTACATATGGGATTCTCGTATGGAGGGGGATTTTAGATGGTGCATTCAAATTTCGCCTGATATAGGATTTTGAAACTGTGATTATTATTTTCCGTTAAAACATGAACTTGTATTCAACTGCCACGTTGGTTTGCATGTCCTCCACATGTTTTCCAGTTGGTTTAAGCTTTGTAACGTCGCTAGAAGAGTTCCAGACATCGGGGCCAGAGTCAGCCGGGCTTAGTTTGTATTGAGCACTGTGTGGGCAGGGTGGAAGGAATTTCTGCGACACAAAACTGCTTTTGATTGATTGATTGGAGAGAGAGAGAGAGAGAGAGAGAGGAGAGAGAGAGAGAGAGAGAGAGAGAGAGAGAAAGCACACACACACGCACACACACACAAGAGAGAGAGAGAGAGAGAGAGAGAGAGTCATATCCTTCTCTTCATACTAACCAACACACAAGGTGAAGAAGAAGAAGAAGAAGAAGAAGAAGAAGAAGAAGAAGAAGAAGAAGAAGAAAGAGAGAGAGAGAGAGAGAGAGGCAGAGAGAGAGAGAGAGAGAGGCACAGAGAGAGAGGCACAGACAGAGAGAGAGTGTGTCATATCCTCTTCATAGAAACCAACACACAAGAAGAAGAAGAAGAAGAAGAAGAAGAAGAAGAAGAAGAGAGATAGATAGAGAGAGAGAGAGACAGTGACAGAGAGACAGACAGACAGACAAACAGACACACACACACACACACACACACACACCACACACACACACACACAGAGAGAAAGAGAGAGAGAGAGAGAGAGAGAGAGAGAGAGAGGGAGGGAGAGAGAAAGAGAGAGGGGGTGGAGAGATCCTTTTCTTCACACTACCAAACACACAAGGCGTAGACGACAGAGATGAACAGGCGGACAGACAGGCAGACAGACTAACAGACAGACAGACATACAAGAGTACCGGCGCCCCCCCCCCCCCCCCCCCTCCCCCCTCATGCTTACGTCGGTTCTCCAGACCTGGAGTTGACTGCTGGCCTCTCTGACCCCATTTCCCAACGGAAGGCTGGGGAGGGGAATTGAGTGGGAGAGAGTGGAAGTGGATAAGGCTGGGGGTGGGGGGAGGGGTGGAGGGGGTGGAGCCCGGGAATCCCAGAGAAGTCGAAGAGGACAATCCCATTACTATACAGATGACTATCCCATTACTATACAGAGGACTATCCCTTTACTATACACAGGACTAGCCCATTACTATACAGAGGGCTAGCCCAATACTATACAGAGGACTATCCCTTTACTATACAGAGGACTAGCCCATAACTATACAGAGGGCTAGCCCATCACTATACAAAGGGCTAGCCCATTACTATACAGAGGACTAGCCCATTACTATACAGAGGGCTAGCCCATCACTATACAGAGGGCTAGCCCATTACTATACAGAGGGCTAGCCCATCACTTTACAGAGGGCTAGCCCAGTACTATACAGAGGGCTAGCCCATTACTATACAGAGGGCTAGCCCATCACTATACAGAGGGCTAGCCCATTACTATACAGAGGGGTAGCCCATCACTTTACAGAGGGCTAGCCCAGTACTATACAGAGGGCTAGCCCATCACTATACAGAGGGCTAGCCCATCACTATACAGAGGGCTAGCCCATTACTATACAGAAGGCTAGCCCATGACTATACAGAGGACTAGCCCATCACTATACAAAGGGCTAGCCCATCACCATACAGAAGGCTAGTCAATTACTATACTGAGGACTAGCCCATTACTATACAGAGGGCTAGCCCATTACTATACAGAGGGATAGCCCATCACTATACAGAGGGTTAGCCCAGTACTATACAGAGGGCTAGCCCATTACCATATAGAGAGTTAGCCCAGTACTATACAGAGGGCTAGCCCATTACTGTACACAAGACTATCCGATTACTATACAGAAGGCTAGCCCATCACTGTACAGAGGACTAGCCCATAACTATACAGAGGGTTAGCCCATCACTGTACAGAGGACTAGCCCATTACTATACAGAAGGCTAGTCCATCACTGTACAGGGGACAAGCCCATTACTATACAGAAGGCTAGCCCATCACTGTACAGAAGGCTAGCCCATTACTATACAGAGGGCTAGCCCATCACTGTACAGAGAACTAGCCCATCACTGTACAGAAGGCTAGCCCATCACTATACAGAGGGCTAGCCCATCACTATACAGAAGGTTAGCCCATCACTATACAGAAGGCTAGCCCCTGACTATACAGAAGGCTAGCCCATTACTACACCGAGGGCTAGCCCATCACTGTACAGAGGACTAGCCCATCACTGTACAGAAGGCTAGCCCATAACTATACAGAAGGCTAGCCCATCACTATACAGAAGTCTAGCCCATGACTATACGGAGGGCTAGCCCATCACTATACAGAAGGCTAGCCCATCGCTATACAGAAGGCTAGCCCGGTACTATACAGAGGACTATCCCATCACTATACAGAAGGCTAGCCCATCACTATACAGAGGGCTAGCCCATCACTATACAGAAGGCTAGCCCGGTACTATACGGAGGGCTAGCCCGTTACTATACAGAGGACTATCCCATTGCTATGAAGAGGACTAGCCCATTACTATACAGGGGACTAGCCCATTACTATACAGAGGGCTATCCCATCATTATACAGAGGGCTATCCCATTACTATACAGAGGGCTATCCCATTACTATACAGAAGACTATCCCATTACTATACAGAAGGCTATCCGATTACTATACAGAGGACTATCCCATTACTATACAGAGGGCTATCCGATTACTATACAGGAGATTAGCCCATTACTATACAGCGGACTAGCCCATTATTATACAGAGGGCTATCCCATTACTATACAGAGGACTACCCCATTACTACACAGGGCATGCAAACCCTCAGCCGGTGAGTAGCTGGCAGGATTGGTTGGTCTGTCGGTTGGTAAACTCGCTGCTAGGAGTATTGTGTGGGTGGTCGTCTGTGGGAGAAAGGTGGTGGAGGAAGAACAAGAAGGGGGTGGGATGAGGCAGGGGTGGAGTAGGGGATGGGAGAGGTGGAAGGTTGGCTATCAGGCGCCGCTGTGACGTCTGTGGCTGACAGGCCTGGTGTGTGGTAGTTTTGCCGGTGTGTCCTTGCCATACTTTGTGTGCAGTGGATCTGGATCTGGATCTGGATCTGCTACACCTTGGCGTCGGCGGGCTGGTAAGGGACAGGAGTTGATGACTTCTGTAAGGTGACTGACATGACAGTGTGCACTGTACCTCTAAGACATGCCTAACCTCATGACAGTGTGCACTGTACCTCTAAGACATGTCTAACCCCGTGGACCCCGGCCAGTCACAATGCCAGCTTTCTGGTGCCACAAGACCCTGGCCAGTCACAGTGCCAGCCTTTCTGGTGCCACTAGACCCGGCCAGTCAGCCTTTCTGGTGCCACAAGACCCCGGCCAGTCACAATGCCAGCCTCTCTGGTGCCACAGGACCCCAGCCAGTCAGCCTTTCTGGTGCCACAAGACCCCGGCCAGTCACAGTGTCAGCCTTTCTGGTGCCACAAGACCCTGGCCAGTAACAGTGTCAGCCTTTCTGGTGCCACAAGACTCCGGCCAGTCACAATGCCAGCCTTTCTGGTGCTACAAGACCCCGGCCAGTCACAATGCCAGCTTTCTGGTGCCACAAGACCCTGGCCAGTCACAATGCCAGCCTTTCTGGTGCCACAAGACCCCGGTCAGTCAGCCTTTCTGGTGCCACAAGACCCCGGCCAGTCATAGTGCCACCCTTTCTGGTGCCACAGGACCGCGGCCAGTCACAATGCCAGCCTTTCTGGTGCCACAGGACCCCGGCCAGTCACAATGCCAGCCTTTCTGGTGCCACAAGACCCAGGCCAGTCACAATGCCAGCCTTTCTGGTGCCACGAGACCCCGGCCAGTCATAGTGCCAGCCTTTCTGGTGCCACAAGATCCCGGCCAGTCATAGTGCCAGCCTTTCTGGTGCCACAAGATCCCGGCCAATCACAATGCCAGCCTTTCTGGTGCCACAAGAGCCTGGCCAGTCAGCCTTTCTGGTGCTACAAGACCCCGGCCAGTCACAGTGTCAGCCTTTCTGGTGCCACAAGACCCCGGCCAGTCACAGTGTCAGCCTTTCTGGTGCCACAAGATCTCGGCTAGTCACAATGCCAGCCTTTCTGGTGCCACAAGACCCTGGCCAGTCACAGTGTCAGCCTTTCTGGTGCTACAAGACCCCGGCCAATCACAGTGTCAGCCTTTCTGGTGCCACAACACCCCGGCCAGTCACAGTGGCAGCCTTTCTGGTGCCACAAGACCCTGGCCAGTAACAGTGTCAGCCTTTCTGGTGCCACAAGACCCTGGCCAGTCACAATGCCAGCCTTTCTGGTGCTACAAGACTCCGGCCAGTCACAGTGCCAGCTTTTCTGGTGCCACAGGACCCGGCCAGTCACAATGCCAGCCTTCCTGGTGTCACAGGACCCCGGCCAGTCACAGTGCCAGCTTTTCTGGTGCCACAAGACCCCGGCCAGTCACAATGCCAGCCTTTCTGGTGCCACAAGACCCCGGCCAGTCACAATGCCAGCCTTTCTGGTGCCAGAAGAGAGCACGGTCACCCACCGTGTTTGTTTGCCAGTTCTTCTCTTTAAAACACCCACCTCTAGCAGCTGTGAGTCAGCTACAGGCAAACGACTGGAGTCTGAAATCTCTGATGAGTTTTATCGTACTCCCAGTTCTTATAGAACAGGGAGTACTTTAGAATGGGAACGAAGAAATGCTCTCTGTGTGTTTGTGTGTGTGTGTGTGTGTGTGTGTGTGTGTGTGTGTGTGTGTGTGTGTGTGTGTGTGTGTGTGTCCATCCGCAGTCAAAATGTGTTCCACTCGCTCCAGACAAAACTACTGGGCCGATCTTTCTGAAAATTTGTAGGTATGTTCATTATGGGTCACGGATGATGCCCGATATTTTAGTTTACCGTTATAGCCATTACTAACGGCTATAACGGTCCATAACGGTTTTTCTTCTTTATGGAATACCTCAGAAAGCTCATGATCGATCTTTCTGAAAATTTGTAGGTATGTTCAATATGGGTCACGGATAATGCCCGATGTTTTAGTTTACCGTTATAGCCACTACTAACGGCTATAACGGCCCATAACGGTTTTTCTTCTTTATGGAATATCTCAGAAAGTACTCGGCCGATCTTTCTGAAAATTTGTAGATATGTTCATAATGGGTCACGGATGATGCCCGATGTTTTAGTTTACTGTTAACGGCTATAACGGCCCATAACGGTTTTTCTTCTTTATGGAATAACTCAGAAAGTACTTGGCCGATCTTTCTGAAAATTTGTAGGTATGTCCATTATGGGTCACGGATGATGCCCGATGTTTTAGTTTACCGTTATGGCCGTTACTAACGGCTACAAGGCCCATAACGGGTTTTCTTCTTTATGGAATGTCTCAGGAAGTACGTGCCCGATCTTTCTGAAAATTTGTAGGTATGTTCATTATGGGTCACGGATGATGCCCGATGTTTACCAGAATAGCCATTACTAACGGCTATAACGGACCAAAAACGGGGTTTCCTCTTTATGGAATATCTCATGCGTATTCAAGATAAACTGGGAGTACGTTTATATGTTTTGCATCTTGTTTCTCCCCACAGTGAAAACTTCTCCATCTTTGTAACAGAGTGATCTACACAGAATGTGAGTAGCATACACTTCCATTCCGTTATATTACAAAACAACAACAAATTAACACGTAACTATCTTCATTATAATCTGAACAACTTATCCAGAATGAATAAAGAAGAAAACAAAAAACAATACTAGCAATAAGCCAATTTCATTGTATAAACCAAACGTAACTGATGATGGAAAATCTTGAACCAACGTCTGGTTGTTTTAAACTAGAAATGTGCTAAATTCGCTTTGTAGACATCAGCAGTTAACTACTAGGGGGCAGATGGTATTTAGGGTGCTCAGATGAAGCAAGTAAACCAAATGAAAATATTTCATCAGACCGATGCAGGGGTCTTGAAGTAGCTAATGATGATGATGATGATGATGATGATGATGATGATGGTGAGGAGGAGGAGGAGGAGGAGGAGGAGAGGAGGAGGACGAGGACGAGGACGAGGACGAGGAGGATAATGATGTTGAATAGAATAATCGAGAACCTGGGTACTGAAAAGAAAAAAAAAACGATTTCTGACACAGGTAGTTATATTTGCATCCATCCAGCAATTAGTTGACGTCATTCAGAAGAATGAAAAATCCAACACTTAAAAAAAGATATAATACTATAGTACTACCATCACTACTACCTCTACCATCGCTACTACGACCACCACCCTCACCAACACCACCAGAACTACTTTTGCTACTACTGCTTCTACTACGACTACTGCTACTACCACCACTGCTACTACTAACACTATTATTACGACTACTGCAACCACCACTATTACTACTACTTCTACTGCTTCTAGTACTGCTGCTGCTACAACTACTGCTACTACTTCCAACTCTACCTCTTCTTTTCAACCAATTTCACTCATAACGGGAACAGCCTTGTGCCGACAGAGTTGCTGACGTGAGAGCCTGGGCTGGAGCGGTGTGGTCTGAGCTGCTGCAGACTGACCGTTCTTTGCTGGACAGCCTGGGTGTGGTCTGAGCTGCTGCACACTGACCGTTCTTTGCTAGAGAGCCTGGGTCAGAGCGGTGTGGTCTGAGCTGCTGCACACTGACCATTCTTTGCTGGTCAGCCTGGGTGTGGTCTGAGCTGCTGCACACTGACCGTTCTTTGCTGGACAGCCTGGGTTAGAGCGGTGTGGTCTGAGCTGCTGCACACTGACCGTTCTTTGCTGGACAGCCTGGGCTGCAGCGGTGTGGTCTGAGCTGCTGCACACTGACCGTTCTTTGCTGGTCAGCCTGGGTTAGAGCGGTGTGGTCTGAGCTGCTGCACACTGACCGTACTTTGCTGGACAGCCTGGGCTGCAGCGGTGTGGTCTGAGCTGCTGCACACTGACCGTTCTTTGCTGGACAGCCTGGGCTGCAGCGGTGTGGTCTGAGCTGCTGCACACTGACCGTTCTTTGCTGGTCAGCCTGGGTTAGAGCGGTGTGGTCTGAGCTGCTGCACACTGACCGTTCTTTGCTGGTCAGCCTGGTTAGAGCGGTGTGGTCTGAGCTGCTGCACACTGACCGTTCTTTGCTGGACAGCCTGGGCTGCAGCGGTGTGGTCTGAGCTGCTGCACACTGACCGTTCTTTGCTGGACAGCCTGGGTCAGAGCGGTGTGGTCTGAGCTGCTGCACACTGACCGTTCTTTGCTGGACAGCCTGGGCTGGAGCGGTGTGGTCTGAGCTGCTGCACACTGATTGTCCTTTGCCTGTCTGGAGTGCACTGTGCTCTGTATCACTGTCACACTGATGTTGTACTTTGCTCTGTATCACTGTCACACTGATGTTGCACTGTGCTCTGTATCACAGTCAAACTAATGTTTCACTAAGCTCTGTATCACCGTCACACTGATGTTGCACTGTGCTCTGTATCACTGTCACACTGATGTTGTACTTTGCTCTGTATCACTGTCACACTGATGTTGCACTGTGCTCTGTACCACAGTCACACTAACGTTTCACTGTGCTCTGTATCACTGTCACACTGATGTTGTACTTTGCTCTGTATCACTGTCACACTGATGTTGCACTGTGCTCTGTATCACTGTCACACTGATGTTGCACTGTACTCTGTATCACTGTCACACTAATGTTGCACTGTGCTCTGTATCACCGTCACACTAATGTTGCACTGTTTACTGTATCACCGTCACACTAATGTTGCACTGTGCTCTGTATCACTGTCACACTAATGTTGCACTGTTTTCTGTATCACCGTCACACTGATGTTGCACTGTGCTCTGTATCACTGTCACACTAATGTTTCACTGTACTCTGTATCACTGTCACACTAATGTTGCACTGTGCTCTGTATCACAGTCACACTAATGTTGCACTGTGCTCTGTATCACCGTCACTCTGATGTTGTACTTTGCTTTGTATCACTGTCACACTAATGTTGCACTGTGCTCTGTATCACTGTCACACTGATGTTGCACTGTTTACTGTATCACCGTCACACTAATGTTTCACTGTGCTCTGTATCACTGTCACAGTGATGTTGCACTGTTTTCTGTATCACCGTCACACTAATGTTGCACTGTGCTCTGTATCACTGTCACAGTGATGTTGCACTGTTTTCTGTATCACTGTCACACTAATGTTGCACTGTGCTCTGTATCACTGTCACACTGATGTTGCACTGTTTTCTGTATCACTGTCACACTAATGTTGCATTGTGCTCTGTATCACTGTCACACTGATGTTGCACTGTGCTCTGTATCACTGTCACACTAATGTTTCACTGTGCTCTGTATCACTGTCACACTAATGTTTCACTATGCTCTGTATCACCGTCACACTAATGTTGCACTGTGCTCTGTATCACTGTCACACTAATGTTACACTTTGCTCTGTATCACTGTCACACTAATGTTGCACTTTGCTTTGTATCACTGTCATGCTTTGTATCACTGTCACACTCATGTTGCACTGTTTTCTGTATCACCGTCACACTGACGTTGCACTTTGCTTTGTATCTCTGTCACACTAATGTTGCACTTTGCTTTGTATCACTGTCACACTAATCTTGCCTTTGCTTTGTATCACTGTCACACTAATGTTGCACTGTGCTCTGTATCACTGTCACACTGATGTTGCACTGTGCTCTGTATCACTGTCACACTAATGTTGCACTTTGCTTTGTATCACTGTCACACTAATGTTGCACTTTGCTTTGTATCACTGTCACACTAATGTTGCACTGTGCTCTGTATCACCGTCACACTGATGTTGCGAAGTCTGCACAGGAGTTTGTTGTTTACTGCCAGCTGTCTTGAGAATACTCATAGAGGATGTTATCATCTGCTGCTACACCCATGTTGGAATACCCGTAAAGGATGTTGTTATCTACTGCCACACCCATGTTGGAATACCCATAAAGGATGTTGTCTACTGCCACACCCATGTTGGAATGCCCGTAAAGGATGTTGTCTACTGCCACACCCATGTTGGAATACCCGTAAAGGATGTTATCTACTGTCACACCCATGTTGGAATACCCGTAAAGGATGTTGTCTACTGCCACACCCATGTTGGAATGCCCGTATAGGATGTTATCATCAGCTGCCACACCCATGTTGGAATGCCCGTAAATTATGTTATCATTTGCTGCCACACCCATGTTGGAATGCCCGTAAAGGATGTTATCATCAGCTGCCACACCCATGTTGGAATGCCCGTAAAGGATGTTGTTATCTACTGCCACACCCATGTTGGAATGCCCGTAAAGGATGTTGTTATCAGCTGCCACATTCATGTTTGACCGACGTTGAAGTTGAGAGAAAGAGAGAGAGAGAGAGAGGAGAGAGAGAGAGAGAGAGAGAGAGAGAGAGAGAGAGAGAGAGAGAAGACAAGACAAGACAAGACAAGACAAGACAAGACAAATTCTTTATTATCGAGGGTAATAGATAAGCAAGCTCATGCTTTTTTACATCCAGTCCTCGCCCAAGGGGACACAGAGAGAGAGAGAGAGAGAGAGAGAGAGAGAGAGAGAGAGAGAGAGAGACAGAGACAGAGAGAGACAGAGAGAGACAGAGAGACAGAGAGAGAGAAGACAAGACAAGACAAGACAAGACAAATTCTTTATTATCCAGGGTAATAGATAAGCAAGCTCATGCTTTTTTACATCCAGCCCTCGCCCAAGAGGGGACAGAGAGAGAGAGAGAGAGAGAGAGAGAGAGAGAGAGAGAGAGAGAGAGAGAGGGAGGGAGAGAGAGAGAGAGAGAGAGAGAGAGGAGAGAGAGAGAGAGAGAGATTCCCATGATGCAAGGTCAGATGTTAATGGATATTTTGTGTTTAACACTAACCTACAGAGCCATAGAGGACCGATACTGTTGGGCAACATTTGATAACAACCGCATGAATGCATCCCTCTGGCGAAAGGATAGTGTCCTGTCGCTTGTTTCGTGTTGTGTAATGAAAGAAGCACTACTTGCTTTTTGTATGTTTTTGTGTATTTTGGATAAAAAAAAATTACTATCCTCCCCCTACTCCTTTCCTCCTCGTCGTCGTCGTCATCAACATCATGATATATATATATATATATATATATATATATATATATATATATATATATATATATATATATATATATTTAATAAACTAATAAATTCCAAGGATAAGTACCGAGCACCATTCCAGCAACTTACAGAGCAGCTTGGTGTTGCAATGATTGCAAGAAATATTCAATTATAAACAAAGCTTGCTCTTATGTCTTAGATTGAAGAAATAGGGGAAGATAAGCATTCATATCTATGTCTATTTCTTCAATCTAAGACATAAGAGCAAGCTTTGTTTATAATTGAATATATATTTCACTTGATTTTCACGTGATTTTAAAGAAGATGTTTGAAGCCATCCTTAATTTGACTGAGCAGCTAGTCAGTTAGATATGTAATCCTGTGTCCATCATTCAGTGCCATGCCATGAACAAGCTCGTTGAGCGAAAATTTGTGAAGACAACATGAAACTGAACAACACTGTGTTCTTATCTTTCTTTTGTATATATATATATATATATATATATATATATATATATATATATATATTCAATTCTAAACAAAGCTTGCTCTTATGTCTTAGATTGAAGAAATAGGGGGAAGATAAGCATTCATATCTGCAGTGGTAGATAATTCCGCCTAACTGTATGTGCTTGAGTGCGTGAATGGGGAAAAATAAAATAAATGCTTCTCAAAATGAGCCTTCAGCAAGCTTACAGTCTCCAAGGGGGAGGCAATCTCCAATAGGGAGGAAACTCACCAACATATAACTCCTGGTCAGATACCGATATTTCGAAACCTGACTGTTTCTCCTCAGTGACCGCGGAAAGTGGTAATTTGACTCCTCTGCCTTTTCGGTTTTAAGAAGAATGCTATCCCAGAAAAGGCTGGTGTGCAATACCGTAGTGTGTTTGTTGAGTTTTCAAAAAACCAACCAAAGGTGCCACCTAAGAAGCAGAAGGAAATCATGAAGGAACAAAACAAGCTACATTTTCTTGTGAAAAGTAGAAAATATAAAAGGATAACCTCTTAAGACACAAGTGCTGAGGGCCAGTTCTTGGAATGAATCCACAAGGGACTAAAATACAATAAACTAATAAATTCCAAGGATAAGTACCGCACCATTCCAGCAACTTATAGAGCAGCTTGGTGTTGCAATGACTGCAAGAAATATTCAATTCTAAACAAAGCTTGCTCTGATGTCTTGGATTGAAGAAATAGGGGGAAGATAAGCATTCATATCTGCAGTGGTAGATAATTCTGCCTAACTGTATGTGCTTGAGTGCGTGAATGGGGAAAAATAAAATAAATGCTTCTCAAAATGAGCCTTCAGCAAGCTTATAGTCTCCAAGGGGGAGACAACCTCCAATAGGGAGGAAACTCACCAACATATAACTCCTGGTCAGATACCGATATTTCGAAACCCGATTGTTTCTCCTCAGTGACCGCGGAAAGTGGTAATTTGACTCCTCTGCCTTTTCGGTTTTAAGAAGAATGCTATCCCAGAAAAGGCTGGTGTGCAATACCGTAGTATGTTTGTTGAGCATTTATTTTATTTTTCCCCATTCACGCACTCAAGCACATACTGTTAGTTAGGCGGAATTATCTACCACTGCAGATATGAATGCTTATCTTCCCCTATTTCTTCAATCTAAGACATAAGAGCAAGCTTTGTTTAGAATTGAATATTTCTTGCAGTCATTGCAACACCAAGCTGCTCTATAAGTTGCTGGAATGGTGCGGTACTTATCCTTGGAATTTATTAGTTTATTGTATTTTAGTCCCTTGTGGATTCATTCCAAGAACTGGCCCTCAGCACTTGTGTCTTAAGAGGTTATCCTTTTATATTTTCTACTTTTCACAAGAAAATGTAGCTTGTTTTGCTCTTTCATGATTTCCTTCTGCTTCTTAGGTGGCACCTTTGGTTGGTTTTTTGAAAACTCAACAAACACACTACGGTATTGCACACCAGCCTTTTCTGGGATAGCATTCTTCTTAAAACCGAAAAGGCAGAGGAGTCAAATTACCACTTTCCGCGGTCACTGAGGAGAAACAATCAGGTTTCGAAATATCGGTATCTGACCAGGAGTTATATGTTGGTGAGTTTCCTCCCTATTGGAGATTGTCTCCCCCTTGGAGACTATAAGCTTGCTGAAGGCTCATTTTGAGAAGCATTTATTTTATTTTTCCCCATTCACGCACTCAAGCACATACTGTTAGTTAGGCAGAATGATCTACCACTGCAGATATGAATGCTTATCTCCCCCTATTTCTTCAATCTAAGACATAAGAGCAAGCTTTGTTTAGAATTGAATATTTCTTGCAGTCATTGCAACACCAAGCTGCTCTGTAAGTTGCTGGAATGGTACGGTACTTATCCTTGGAATTTATTAGTTTATTGTATATATATATATATATATATATATATATATATGTGTGTGTGTGTGTGTGTGTGTATTGCTGTTGCTAGTGTTGCTGTGGTTATTGCTATTATTACTACTAATATGATTATTATCAATATTACTTTTATCATTATTATCATGATCGTGATCCTTTTTATCATTATCATCATCAATGTCATTATTATTGTTGTGGTTTTGTATTATTATTGTTATCATTATTATTATTGTTTATTATTATTATTATTATTACTATTCTTATATCATCATCACCATCATTATCATTATTATTGTTATAAGTAGTATCATTATTATTATCATCATCATTATTGTTGTTGTTGTTGTTAGTATCATTATCATTATGGTGTTAATCATTTATTTCATTATTTTCATTATCATTACTAATATAATTATCAATACTACTATTATTATTATCATGATCATGATCATTATCACCATTGACATCATGATTATTATTACTACTATTATTGATGTTGTTTGTCCCACCTGATGTGATTTGACTTGTTGAAGGAGATAAATATTTTTCACATGACTTGGATTTTACGGAAGAAAGAGTGAAGAAATTTTTGACGTGTTTTTATAAAATCTGTTTCAATGAGTTGTCACAGAACACAGAGAGAGAGAGAGAGAGAGAGAGAGAGAGAGAGAGAGAGAGGGGGGGGGGGAAGATAAGGACTCGGTCGATCCTTTCTCTCCCAGATATCTGTGACTGGACACGGACATGAGTTGTCTCCTCTTGTTCACACGTTGGTATCTTTATTTGTCTCTTTGTGGATGCTGGGGTGATCGAGGGCTGTGTTGCTGATTGGTGGAATGCTGCTGGTGGGATATTGATAGTTGGGATGTTGATTAAGAGGTTGCTGATTAGAAAGTTGTTGACTGATGGGTTGATTGGTTGGTTGCTATTTGATTGGTTGTTGACTGGTTGGCTGTTGACTGATGGGTTGTTTGACTGGCTGGCTGTTGACTGATGGGTTGTTTGATTGGCTGGTTGTTGACTGATGGGTTGTTGGTTGATTGTTGACTGAAAGGTTGTTGTAGTTGCAAAGCGAGAGGACTGCAGGCGGAAATCTAAACAAATCTTAAATAAATGTTAGCGAACCGCCCAGAGAACGTGGACAAACGAGTCACAAGACGAAACACAACTAGTTTCGACCTCTTAGGTCTTCATCAGGTGAGACATTAACGAATAAAACAATGAAAATTCACTTAGCTTTGATCGCTTCAGATCACTTGGTAGGGTTCAGCGCAAGGAAGAAGGCGTTGAAAGGTTGTTGGTTGATTGGTTGGTTGTTGACTGATGGATTGTTGTTTGATTGGTTTGTTGTTGACTGATAGGTTGTTTGACTGGTTGGTTGTTGGCTGATGGGTTGTTTGACTGACTGGTTGTTGACTGATGGGTTGTTTGAGTTGTTGGTTGTTGACGGATGGGTTGTTTTACCGGTTAGTTTTTGACAGATGGGTTGTTTGATTGGTTGGTTGGTGACGGATAGGTTGTTTAATTGGTTGGTTGTTGACTGATAGGTTGTTTGATTGGTTGGTTGGTGACGGATAGGTTGTTTGATTGGTTTGTTGTTGACGGATAGGTTGTTTGGTTGGTTGGTTGTTGACGGATAGGTTGTTTGATTGGTTGGTTGTTGACAGATAGGTTGTTTGATTGGTTGTTTGTTGACTGATATGTTGTTTGTCTGGTTGGTTGTTGACGGATAGGTTGCTTGATTGGCTGGTTGTTGACGGATAGGTTGTTTGATTGGCTGGTTGTTGACGGATAGGTTGTTTGATTGGTTGGTTGCTGAACGATGGGTTGTTTGATTGGTTGGTTGTTGGCTGATAGGTTGTTTGATTGGTTGGTTGCTGACTGATGGGTTGTTTGATTGGCTGGTTGTTGACTGATGCGTTGTTTGATCGGCTGGTTGCTGACTGATGGGTTGTTTGATTGGTTGGTTGTTGACTGATGGGTTGTTTGATTGGTTGGTTGCTGACTGATGGGTTGTTTGGTTGGTTGTTGACTGATAGGTTGTTTAATTGGTTGGTTGTTGACTGATGGGTTGTTTGATTGGTTGGTTGCTGACTGATGGGTTGTTTGATTGGTTGGTTGTTGGCTGATAGGTTGTTGATTGGTTGGTAGTTGACTGATGGGTTGTTTGACTGGTTGGTTGTTGACTGATATGTTGTTTGATCGGCTGGTTGTTGACTGATAGGTTGTTTGATTGGCTAGTTGTTGACTGATGCGTTGTTGATTAGCTGGTTGCTGACTAATAGGCTGTTTGATTGGTAGGTTGTTGACGGATAGGTTGTTTGACTGGTTGGTTGCTGACGGATAGGTTGTTTGATTGGTTGGTTGCTGACCGATGGGTTGTTTGATTGGCTGGTTTTTGACTGATGCGTTGTTGATTGGTTGGTTGTTGACTGATGGGTTGTTGCTTGACTGGTTGGTTGTTGACTGACTGATGGGTTGTTGATTGGCTGGTTGTTGAAAGATGTGTTGTTTGATCGGCTGGTTTTTGACTGACGGGCTGTTTGACTGGCTGGTTGTTGACTGATAGGTTGCTTGATCGGTTGGTTGTTGACTGATGGGCTGTTTGACCGGTTGGTTGTTGACGGATAGGTTGTTTGATTGGCTGGTTGTTGATGGATAGGTTGTTTGATTGGCTGGTTATTGACCGATAGGTTGCTTGACTGGTTGGTTGTTGACTGATAGGTTGTTTGACTGGCTGGTTGTTGACTGATAGGTTGTTTAATTGGTTGGTTGTTTACTGATGCGTTGTTTGATTGGTTGGTTGTTGACTGATAGGTTGTTTAATTGGCTGGTTGTTGATGGATAGGTTGTTTGATCGGCTGGTTGTTGACTGATGTGTTGTTTAACTGGCTGGTTGTTGACCAATAGGTTGTTTAATTGGTTGGTTGTTGACTGATAGGTTGTTTGATTGGTTGGTTGTTGACTGATGGGTTGTTTGATTGGTTGGTTGTTGACTGATGCGTTGTTTGATTGGTTGGTTGTTGACTGATGCGTTGTTTGATTGGTTGGTTGTTGACTGATGG
>CM065747.1:1972086-2022086 GCA_033310375.1 Conus canariensis
AGTTTTAACAAGCTTAGGGTCAGTTTGTACATAGGTCTGATTTTAACATGTCCACAGGTCAATTCATATCTAGCTTTAGTTTGAACATGCTCATAGGTAATTTATACGAGGTCCAATTACAACATACCCATAGTTAAGTGTGTCCTCAGGTCTACTTATAAAACACCCATAGGTCAGTCAGTGTATCCTCAGTTGTACTTACAACATATCCATAGTTACGTGTGTCCTCAGGTCTACTTACAACATACCCAGAGTTAAGTGTGTTCTCAGGTCTACTTACAACATACCCATCATAGTTAAGTATGTTCTCAGGTCTACTTACAACATACCCAGGTTAAGTGTGTTCTAAGGTCTACTTACAACATGCCCATGGTTAAGTGTGTTCTCAGGTCTACTTACAACATACCCATCATAGCTAAGTGTGTTCTCAGGTCTACTTACAACATACCCATAGGTCAGTGTGCTTTAAGGTCTACTTACAACATACCCATGGTTAAGTGTGTTCTCAGGTCTACTTACAACATACCCATGGTTAAGTGTGTCATCAGGTCTACTTATAGCATACCCATAGTTAAGTGTGTTCTGAGGTCTGCTTACAACAAACCCATAGTTAGTGCGTTCTCAGGTCTACTTACAACATACCCATAGGTCACTGTGTTCTTAGGTCTACTTACAACATATCCAGAGTTAAGTGTGTCCTCAGGTCTACTTACAACATACCCAGAGCTAAGTGTGTTCTCAGGTCTACTTACGACATACCCATGGTTAAGTGTGTTCTCAGGTCTACTTACAACATACCCATGGTTAAGTGTGTTCTCAGGTCTACTTACAACATACCCATCATAGTTAAGTGTGTTCTCAGGTCTACTTACAACATACCCATGGTTAAGTGTGTTCTCAGTTCTACTTACAACATACCCATGGTTAAGTGTGTTCTCAGTTCTACTTACAACATACCCATAGGTCACTGTGTCCTCGGGTCTACTTATAACATACCCATAGTTAAGTGTGTTCTAAGGTCTACTTATAACATACTCATCATAGTTAAATGTGTTTTAAGGTCTACTTACAACATACCCATGGTTAAGTGTGTTCTAAGGTCTACCTACAACATACCCATAGGTCAGTGTGTTTTCAGGTCTACTTACAACATACCCATGGTTAAGTGTGTTCTCAGGTCTACTTATAACATACACACAGTTAAGTGTGTTCTAAGGTCTACTTACAACATACCCATAGTTAAGTGTGTCCTCAGGTCTACTTACAACATATCCATAGGTCAGTGTGTTCTCATGTCTACTTATAACATATCCATAGTTAAGTGTGTCCTCAGGTCTACTTACAACATATCCACAGGTCAGTGTGTTCTCAGGTCTACTTATAACATACCCATAGTTAAGTGTGTTCTCAGGTCTACTCACAACATACCCATAGGTAAGTATTACCCAGGTTTGATCTGAAAATGCTGAAACTTCTGATGTCTGTTCGGTGATCCACAAGGCTGATAAGGTACAAAAAGCAATCTTGTTTGAGCGGGTGCATAAAGCAGTGTTGTTTGATCGGGTGGATGAAGCAGTGTTGTTTGATCGGGTGGATGAAGCAGTGTTGTTTGATCGGGTGGATGAAGCAGTGCTGTTTGATCGGGTGGCTAGAGCGGTGCTGTTTGATCGGGTGGATGAAGCAGTGTAGTTTGATCGGGTGCATAAAGCAGTGTAGTTTGATCGGGTGCATAAAGCAGTGTAGTTTGATCGGGTGGATAAAGCAGTGTTGTTTGATCGGGTGGATGAAGCAGTGTTGTTTGACCGGGTGGATAAAGCAGTGTTGTTTGATCGGTGGATGAAGCAGTGTTGTTTGATCGGGTGGATAAAGCAGTGTTGTTTGATCGGGTGCATAAAGCAGTGTTGTTTGATCGGGTGATAAAGCAGTGTTGTTTGATCGGGTGGATGAAGCAGTGTTGTTTGACCGGGTGGATGAAGCAGTGTTGTTTGATCGGGTGGATGAAGCAGTGTAGTTTGATCGGGTGGAAGAAGCAGCGTTATTTGGACTGATCCGTGAGTTGTGGGTTCAAGTCCAACGTGAGGCAGCCAGGTGAGAGGAAGTCTTATTTCCGGGGTCAAAATTAGTGCAGAGTCCATCCCCATCCAATTTCTTTGGAGGAGATTTTATCAAACCGGCCACGGGTGTCCAGGTTCTTCTTCTTCTTCTTCGTCTTCACCCACGTCCAGCCTTTCCTCAGTCTCTCTGTGATTGCCTCTCTCACTCACTCACTCCCTGTTCTTTCCTCAGTCTCATTCTGCTTGCCTTCTCTCACTCACTCCCTCCTGTTCTTTCCTCAGTCTCTCTTTCTGCCTTGCCTTCTCTCACTCACTCCCTCCCTGTTCTTTCCTCAGTCTCTCCTTCTGCCTTGCTTTCTCTCACTCCCTCCCTGTTCTTTCCTCAGTCTCTCCTTCTGCCTTGCTTTCTCTCACTCCCTCCCTGTTCTTTCTTCAGTCTCTTTTGCCTTGCTTTCTCTCACTCCCTCCCTGTTCTTTCCTCAGTCTCTCCTTCTGCCTTGCTTTCTCTCCCTCCCTCCCTTTTCTTTCCTCAGTTCTCTCCTCTGCCTTGCTTTCTCTCCCTCCCTGTTCTTTCCTCAGTCTCTCCTTCTGCTTTGCTTTCTCTCACTCCCCTTCCTGTTCCTTCTCTCAGTCTCCTCCTTCTTCTCTTGCTTCTTCTCCTCCCTCCCTGTTCTTTCCTCAGTCTCTCTTCTGCTTGCTTTCTCTCCCTCCCTGTTCTTTCCTCAGTCTCTCTTCTGCCTTGCTTTCTCTCCCTCCCTGTTCTTTCCTCAGTCTCTCCTTCTGCCTTGCTTTCCTCCCTCCCTCCCTGTTCTTTCCTCAGTCTCTCCTTCTGCCTTGCCTTTCTCTCCCTCCCTGTTCTTTCCTCAGTCCTCTCATTCTGCCTTGCTTTCTCTCACTCCCTGTTCTTTCCTCAGTCTCTCTTCTGCCTTGCTTTCTCTCCTCCTCCCTGTTCTTTCTCATCTCTCCTTCTGCCTTGGCTTTCTTTCACTCTCGTCCCTGTTCTTTCCTGGTTCTCTCTTCTGCCTTGCCTTCTCTCACTCACTCACTCCTAAATTTTCCTCTCTCTCCCTTCTGCCTTGCCTTCTCTCACTCACTTCTCCCTCTTCTTTCCTCAGTCTCTCTGTGCCTTGCTTCTCTCCTCATGCCTCCCTGTTCCTTTCATTTCATCTCTGCCCTCTTCGTTGTTTGTGTTTTTTATTTTTTTTTGTCATTCTCACGTACTTTTTTGTTGGTTGTCTTTTTATTTTTTCTGTTTGATTGTCTTTTTCTTTAAATTTTCTCTTCTCCTCATCCCTCCATTCTCTTTCTCTCCGTCACCGTCATTCTTCTTCTCACGACCTTAGTCCTTACTTTCTCTCTCATCCTTGTTTTCGTCTCTTGCTGCTGCTGCAACTGTTTGCTGTTGTTGTTTGTTGTCGTCGTCGTCGTCGTCGTCGTCGTTGTTGTTGTTGTTCTTCTTCTACTCTTCTTCTTCTTCTTGCTTCCTTCCTTCTTTCTTTCTTTCTTCTTGTTCTTGTTCTTCTCCGCCTCCTTCCTCCTTCTCCCCTCCACCTGTTTCTCCTCCTCCTCCTCGCAGTAAGAACACAGAGGTTCACAGGTGGTGAGGGTTTTGCCTGTGTGACCGTTTCAACTTCTACCACTGCAGTGGCAGCACGAGAAGCCGACACAGGACCCCCGGCGTGCACGTCATCTAGTTGTCTTTTCTTTTCGTTTCCCTTTTTTCTGTGTTCTCCATCACACCGGCAACCATGTTTGCTCATCCTTGTTACTGGTTCTCCTTTTCTCCCCCGTCCTTCTTTCTCCTGTTCTCCCCCTCTCCCTTCGTCCTTTTTACTGGTTCTCCTTTTCTCCCCCGTCCTTCTTTCTCCTGTTCTCCCCCTCTCCCTTCGTCCTTTTTACTGGTTCTCCTTTTCTCCCCCGTCCTTCTTTCTCCTGTTCTCCCCCTCTCCCTTCGTCCTTTTTACTGGTTCTCCTTTTCTCCCCCGTCCTTCTTTCTCCTGTTCTCCCCCTCTCCCTTCGTCCTTTTTACTGGTTCTCCTTTTCTCCCCCGTCCTTCTTTCTCCTGCCCCCCCCCCCCCCCCCTCTCCCTTCGTCCTTTTTACTGGTTCTCCTTTTCTCCCCCGTCCTTCTTTCTCGTGTTCTCCCCCTCTCCCTTCGTCCTTTTTACTGGTTCTCTTTTTCTCCCCCGTCCTTCTTTCTCGTGTTCTCCCCCTCTCCCTTCGTCCTTTTTACTGGTTCTCCTTTTCTCCCCCGTCCTTCTTTCTCCTGTTCTCCCCCTCTCCCTTCGTCCTTTTTACTAGTTCTCCTTTTCTCCCCCGTCCTTCTTTCTCGTGTTCTCCCCCTCTCCCTTCGTCCTTTTTACTGGTTCTCCTTTTCCCCCCCGTCCTTCTTTCTCGTGTTCTCCCCCTCTCCCTTCGTCCTTTTTACTGGTTCTCCTTTTCTCCCCCGTCCTTCTTTCTCGTGTTCTCCCCCTCTCCCTTCGTCTTTTTTTACTGGTTCTTCTTTTCTCCCTCGTCCTTCTTTGTTCTGTTCTCCCTTCTCCCTTCGTCCTTTTTACTGGTTCACCTTTACTCCTTCGTCCTTCTTTCTCCTGTTCTCCCTTCTCCCTTCGTCCTTTTTACTGGTTCTCCTTTTCTCCCTCGTCCTTCTTTCTCGTGTTCTCTTTTCTTCCTTCGTCCTTTTTACTGGTTCTCCTTTTCTCCCTCGTCCTTCTTTCTCGTGTTCTCCCCCTCTCCCTTTGTCCTTTTTACTGGTTCTTCTTTTCTCCCCCGTCCTTTTTTCTCCTATTCTCTTTTCTTCCTTCGTCCTTTTTACTAGTTCTTTCCTCTGTCGTCCTTCTTTCTCCTATTCTCTTTTCTCCCTTCGTCCTTTTACTAGTTCTTTCCTCTCTCGTCCTTCTTTCTCCTATTCTCTTTTCTCCCTCGTCCTTTTTACTGGTTCTCCTTTCCTTCCTCGTCCTTCTTTCTCCTATTCTCTTTTCTTCCTTCGTCCTTTTTACCGGTTCTCCTTTTCTCCCTCGTCCTTTTTACCGGTTCTCCTTTTCTCCCTCGTCCTTTTTACCGGTTCTCCTTTTCTCCCTCGTCCTTTTTACCGGTTCTCCTTTTCTCCCTCGTCCTTTTTACTGGTTCTCCTTTCCTCCCTCGTCCTTTTTTCTCCTGTTCTCCCTTCTCCCCTCGTCCTTAGTGTTTTTCTGTCTGTGTCTTCGTTTTCCTCTCCATCTTCTTCAGTTTTCTTCTTGTCTTCAGTCTTTTTCGCTCCCTCTCCATACCCCCCTCCCTTTTTTTTTGTCTATCGACTTCCCGACTTCCAGTGTACATCCACCAGTACATGTACTCCACGAACCTGACCATCGAGCAGGTCTTGGTGTTTTATTTACCCCCTGTTTGTTTTGGGTCCATGATGGATGTGGTTGTATTTCGCTGAGAGAAATGTCATCCATCACTCTGACTATTACTGAGGCCACCCAGACAATGCCTGGTTTGCCTGCACCACATGGTAGTTCCTGCTACAGCGCAGGGCCTAATTTGACCAGAGAGAGAGAGAGAGAGGGAGAGAGAGAGAGAGAGAGAGAGAGAGAGAGAAGAGAGAGAGAGAGTTAATGATAGAGAAAGAGAGAGTCAGAGACAGAGAGGGAGAAACACACACACACACACACACACACACACACACACACACACACACACACAGAGAGAGAGAGAGAGAGAGAGAGAGAAAGAATGATAGAGAGAGAGATAATGATAGAGAGAGAAAGAGTGAGTCAGAGACAGAGAGAGAGAGAGAGAGAGAGAGAGAGAGAGAGAGAGAGAGAGGGAGGGAGGGAGGGAGGGAGAAAGTTAATGATAAAGAGTCAGAGACATAGAGAGAGAAACAGAGAGAGAGAGAGACAGACAGAGACAGAGACAGAGACAGAGAGAGACAGAGAAACAAAGAAAGAGAGAGAGAGAGGGAGGGAGAGGGAGGAAGGGAGTTAATGATAGAGAGAGAAAGAGAGAGTGAGAGACAGAGAGAGAAAAACAGAAAGAGAGAGAGACAGAGACAGAGAGAGAGAGAGAGAGAGAGAGAGAGAGAGAGAGAGTCAGTCAGCCAATAGAGGTAGAGAAACACACACACACACACACACACACACACACACACACACACACACACACACACACACACACTCACACACACACACTATACAGATGACAGATAGAGAGTGCTACAGGGAGAAGCCAGGCGGACAGATGAAATCAACGGTCAACGCCTCAGTCCCTGCTAATAGCCACTGTCATCCATCACACCACTGATCGACGGCGGCCATCAGTCCCCTCATCTGATTGGTAAACAAAACAGGTGCTGGATGAAAGGCGTCTTCTGATTGGTTAGACCGTGACAGCAGCGTTTTATTACTGCTCGACAGGCAACGAGACAGAGACAGACAGACAGAGAGAGAGAGAGAGAGAGAGAGAGAGAGAGAGAATGCCTATTTTATAGTTCTCTAATAGTAAACACTTTACAAACATACATAATGTGTAGGATTATCTGTTTTTAACACTAATTTAGAAAACTTTTGAGACTTAAGTTTTTTCTTGATCAATAACATCATTTTCCCGCATACATTCATCAAATGTGAAATAAATTTCTGCAAAACTCTTCACATCTGGCCGCATTACTGATCACCTCTGGATCTCACTTGAGACCCTATGGCGCCCTAGGGCCCCAAGCCAGACCCAGAGGGTCACATATAACACGGCCAGATGTGAAGGGTTTTGGGAATATGCCTCCAACAGTAGTATACTTTTATACTTGTTTGCCTGCTTTCTATTTGTCTAATTTGGGCAATCCCCTCACCCCCATTTTAGTGGTCCTTCCCATAGCCGCACCAGGGCGACCATTTTAGGTTTACGGGCGTTTATAGCCGCGCCAGTGACCATATTCTGGGTTTACGGGCGTTTATAGCCGCGCCAGTGACCCAATACGAAAGTAGGAAGGATCACTTGAGGGCAGGGAAGAGGGCAAATTTAGACTTTTCAATGCCATGACAACCAAGTATTTAAAACTACTGCAGGCATATCCCCAATGTTGTTAACTTCAAGATTTATATATATACTGTACACAAACAAACGCTTTACAATTACATGGTGTCTACTTGTAAAGTTGTTTTTATTTGCCTAGAGTAAAGTTGTTTTTAAAGTTGTTAAAACAACACCAAAAGCTAAATAACAAAGTGCATCTTACCTTACTTTTTAGTCACTACTTTTTAATAAATATTTGTTTTAAATGCTTTTAGATTTAAATATAAAAATGCTGCTTTTAATACATAAAATTGGGAAAAGATTATTTTGAGGTGGGGAATTTAGCCGCCTAAATTTATACAATGACGTCTAACGCCTGTACTAAACGACGCCGGTGGGGAATTTAGCCGGCTAAATTTATACAATGCCGCGTGGGCGGCCCGGCGCCCTTATGTGTAACTTGACACGAACCCGGAAACAGTGCGGCGCTTCGACTCGGCTATTGTGCAGTTGAGTAAGCCGTGGCCAGACATGTCTGACCTAGATACTACATAAAGGCAGAAGGGAGTTGTCTCCCCGGAAAAGAATGTAACAATTAATTGTGAAAAAAAAAATCGTCATTAAGTCGTTCTAGGTTCTTATTCAAGTCGGCATCACGTTCTTATTTAAGTTCTTAACAAGTTTTTATTCAAGTTCTTAACAAGTCAACATCAAGTTCTTAACAAGTTCTTATTCAAGTACTTATTCAAGTTCTTAACAAGTCGTCATCAAGTCGTCATTAAGTTCTTATCAAGTCGTCATTAAGTTCTTATCAAGTTCTTATTTAAGTTTTATCAAGTCGTCATCAAGTCGTTATTAAGTTCTTATTCAAGTCACTTATAATTATTTATTAAGTTCTTGAAATATTATTCCATCTGAAATGGATCAAAATGATCTTTTGTTGTTGGCGGTTCTGGCATGCTTTTTTGTTTGGCTTCTGTATTTAGTGGTTGAGATTTTTTTGACTGCTTTGGTTTTTGCTGGCGTTGTTTATATGTTTTATAAACGTAATAACCACCCCCACCAACAGCAATGACGCCAAAAATGCTAACTCTTTTAATCCAAATAATCCATGTCGACTTTGGTGTTGTAGGTCTTGAATCAACTTGTGTATTTACAGCTGGCATTGAAACAACTGTTGGCGGTGTTATGTTTTCATTATGAGTTATATTCTGTGATTGCAACATTAATTTTTTTGTTTGTTCCACTCTGCTAATTTTTTTCCTGCTGCAACACGCCCAGGATGAGGAGGCTTTTTACTGGTCACTTTCTCCATCAATGTTTTTCTGCTGATTTTCTGGCTCGGTCATTTTGAAGGGAAACAAAATCTATATGATTAAAAGTAATTAATCCCATGATTAATGGCGACAATAATGTTCCAAATCTGTAATATAGATCACATCCTAGAGACTCTAATGACTTTGTTAAAACTGGATCCTGCGTTAAATCATACATAAAATCTTGTTCAGAATCAATGGGAGCAAATCTACTAACTAGTTTAGTGTACAAACTAAGAACCGTTTGCCCAACACTTTTTACCATTCTTGACCCCAGTTGCGCTTCATACCTGTTGTGATACTTTACAATGTCTTGCGTCGACATCTGTTGTATCTGTTCTATGCTGAATTCATTTCCAAGGTACTGTTTTGTTTTTCCACACGCCGCCAAAGAATACAGCCTTTCCTTTTGGCGCATAATAGCTTGGTCATCAACTTGATCATTTGTAAGTTCAGGAAGTAAATCATCGCAGTTCATGTTTTATTAATGAATAAATATTATTTTATTTTTAAAAATGAGCGCCGAAAAAACTATTACTAACCTTGTATACCATTCTGCTGTTATTGGAGGCCTAAGTGTAGGATACACAATGCTTGGTAAAAGCCTGTTAAAAATAAAACCAGCAGATCTTGGCAAACTAGGCTTTGAAGACTCAGCAAAGCTGATTGCTGTTATTACAGCTTCATTTGCTACGAAAGATTTTCTTGTTAAGCAAGGAATAATTCCAGACAGTATCAATATGTAAAATTAAAAAAATACATTTATAAAAATGGCTTCACTCGTAATGATGATTGGTGGCGCTGTGGTTAATGCGCTTGCTTTTAGCGGAAGTAATTACGCATTTAGTAAACTACAAAATAACAATGAGAGAAAAAGACATAACAGAGCTATGGAGCAACTAGCTGCTGCACAAGACACCTATGAAAAGCAAAGAATGGAGCAGTTAGATTTTATTAACGACAGACTTAAACAACAGGGACATGCAGCTTACACATTTAAAGATGTTGACCAGGCAATAAAAGAATATTATTTAGTGACAGGCAAACAAGTTGAAACATTGCATCCACCAAAATTTAGCGATTACTATCAACCATCAGAAAAACAAAAGATGCAAGAAATATTGTTTATTGTCTTTGGCATGACCGCTGTGTATTTTGTTGCACAAAGTATTGGCTGAATAAAAATGTACAAAATCTATTATTCTCCAAAAGGATATTGGAAGGGAATAACAGCAATTAAAAAGCTTAGCCAAGCAGCGGGAGTCAGTGAACAAACAGCAAAAGAATGGTTATCTAAACAAGCGATTTGGCAAATTTATTTACCAGCGCCTAAACGAATACAAAGACCACACTTTGTCAACACAATACCGAACGACACCCATCAAATGGATCTTCTATATTTACCCCATGATACGATTAGACGAAAAAGATTTAAGTACGCACTTACAGTCATTGACATAGCTTCAAGATACAAAGATGCTGAACCATTAACACAAAAGAGTGCTTCTGCTGTTGCTGTCGCTATACAACTGATATATCAACGAGGACCCTTAACTTATCCTCGCATGATTCAAGTCGATGATGGAAAAGAATTTAAAGGTCAAGTGAATCAATTATTGTTAAAACATAGAGTTACCATTAAAAGAGGCATTCCGGGTGTTCACAGATCACAGGGTTTGGTTGAAAACTTTAACAAACAGTTATCTGAAAGACTTTTCTCCTACCAGTATCACAGAGAGCTGATTGACAATTCTCGCAACACAGAATGGGTTAGAAGACTGCCCTCAGTTTTGCGCGCAATGAATAATGAAGAATTTAAAGGTTTAAAACCAGTACAAGCAATCAAAAAACAAAAAATAAATGTTGTTGAAGGAGAGTCTTTATCAAGCAAACTATTGCCATTTGGTTTGAAAGTAAGGTACCTTTATTTACCGGGAGAAGCAGAAGGGGACACTCGCATCAGGGCAACAGATCCAGTTTGGAGTGTTGATCCATATGAGATAAAAAAAATTGTGAAAATGAATCCGCCCGTGTATTATTTACGAGAAACTGACACAACAAAACGACCAGCCCCCCGAAGATCTTTTGTGAAGGAAGAACTGCAGATAATCCCTCCAGACACAGTTCCAGTCGCTTAATTATTTTTTAATTTAAATTAAAATGGCGGCAAGAATGGAAAAGGAAGAATCCTTACGTAAAATGGCACTGGAAGCAAGAATGGTGAAGGAAGAGTCCTTAGAAATAATGCGAAAAATATTTGATTATAATCTTGCTATTAGACTAATATTTAAGAAGATTGATTATGCCATGCTAGACAAAACCTCAAATTTTGATTGGGAATATATTAAAAAAATTCGAGCGCATTTAGCAGTAATGAAAAATAATTTGGTTGAATTGGGTGATGATATAGTTAAGCTTAACGAACTGTTTTAATCTACGCAAATACATTTGGGTTTAAAATGGAAGCTCAAAGGGAAATGGCAGAAATGGCAAAGGAAAAGTCTTTAAAATTAATGCAAGATTTATTTGAGTATCAGTATATCATTAAAGAAGTATTTGAGAAGATTGACAATCCCTGGCTAGAACAATCGCCAGACAATCGCTTTAAACCCCAAAGCTTTTATTTTGATTTATGGGTATGGGAACATGAATATTGCGAAATGACAAAAAAAATTAAAGCACATCTAGCATTAATAAATAATATTAATTTTGCTAAATTAGATGATGATATAATTGAACGTGCGATTGCTGAAAAATATAAGCCCATATGATTATACTATTCTCCAATGCCCGATTGCATATGAAAACTCTGGATTAACAAACACACGTTTTGTGTTTGTTCTATCTAATGACTTCTTTGTTACAACAGTTGTGTTGATCTCATGTAGATTAGATCGTAGTTTTACGTTGTCATGATGAAAAGTCTTATTGTCAAACAATGCTTTTTTATAGTTGTCATGGGATATGCTTGACTGCACAACACTGCGAGATATTCCCTTTGCTTTTTTAACAACTTTTTTTTGGCTTGAAAGACTGTACATTTTCGACCTCAAACCAACAAACTCCTTGATCACCTCTCCAGATAATTCATCCTTCATCTTACCTAAAACCTTTTTGTTAACAGTTGAATGCAAAGGCGAATCTTTAGGGTAATCAGATGTGTCGTACCATCCAGCATGCTCTTTTGCTACTTCTATTTCCATGTCTTTATAGATATCTTCAGTAGGGATGTCGATTACAAATGAATCTGTATCTGTGTACAGAACTCTGGACTCTGGATACAAGGGTTTAAAGTAGTCGTAAAGAAATTCTAACATCAAAAGCTTCGACAGTTCTAAAACAGTAAACCCAATAAAAACGGGCTTATCCAATTTGACTTTCTTTTTTTTCATCATTATGCCAAAAAGCTGATCATGAAATCTTCTGAAGTCCTGATAATTAGGTTTTGAAGTTAGCTTAATTGCATCGTTCTCTCTGGTGACCAATCTAACATCTTTACGCTTGTGCGGATTCTCCATAGTCTTTCCAAAACAGCTGTTGTTCATCAACTTGAAAAAGTCTTTTTCTGAAGCATCTGTGGATTTAGTTCTGAGATCAGTGTTCTTCATGATGTATGGTTTCATGAACTGTTCTTGATCAAATGCAATTATACGATGAACTGCTGTTAACTTTAAACCATGTCTTAAATAAAATTGGAGAAGTCTGTAATGGCAGACATAATTTTTTTTGCCTCGAAGATTAGGCACAAGTTTAGGTGGTTCTGTTTTTGCCATCTTTAGACTTTCTGCTGCTAATGGATAGTCATTATGGTAATCATGAAGTTCATGAGGATATTCTAAATCAACTTCTAGAATGAGACCTCTTTTACAATCAGCTTCTAGAGTAGGTAGCCATTTTAAAAACTTTTGAATGTCTTTGAGTCCTGTGTACATTTTAAAGTTGCGTAATGGAAGTGATTGCGCCATTGCCCATCCATACAGATTGTTTGCATCTAAATACATGAGATAGTTAGACCTTTTACTTGGATCATAGTCGTCCAAGTATTTGTTGTTTGCTTTACAGTAATGGTGCGACGCCATACTGATTCCCCCACGCAATCCGTTTTCAATCATCTGAAGCATTGGCAGGTCAGACAATAAATCAATTTGTACTCCAGTAAATTTTAAGAAAGCGTCCCAGCTCATCCCAGGCGCAGAAATATAATGCGCAGGATCCAGGCTGTAATGTTTCATGCAGGTCTTCCTATAATTTTCAAAGACGTCCGCCAACAAACAGGTATCCGCCATTAAATAGGAATCATGATAGTCTCCCATCGTTTTACACTCTAACTTCTGCCACGCATCTTGAGCATGCTGGTAATCAGAATCACTGATGTCCTTTCCTCTGAGACTACTAAAGAACGCGCCTTTAGGCGGAAGTGTATCTTCGTCAAACCTTTGCCAACTGTTCATGTACTCATAAGGGTAAACGCCCTTTCTAACAAGAGTTGGGTCAAAATATTCTTCTGTTATTGGGCAGGACTTTAAGGACATAGCCAGTGACTCTAATGAACCCATCATGTGTTGCATAGAGTCGTAGAAAGACATGTTATTTAAAGTGAAACACATGTACTTTTCTGATGACTGCGCAATGCATGACACCCTGAAGTCGCTGGTTACTGCTTGCATTATAAGGTGAGAGTCGTAACCTCGCAAGTTGTGAAAGAATATAGGCAGCTTCCATGTCTTTGGTTCAAACTTTAGTTGAAGATTGCATTTGTTATGTGCTGCTCCTCTAAACTTTCCACTAATGTGATCATGGTCTCTTACTGTTGGATTCTCTGCGGTGGCAACCAAGGCCGCCCCACAAATCCAACAGTGAGTGGCTGAGTCATACTGTTGTTGGTCTTCAGGCGTCATTATGATTTCAGATAAATTCAGATTATTAGAACAGGCATTACGCACTTGCTGCATGCGTTTTAAGAAGTATTTTGCAGCATTTGGTCCTCTGTATAATTCTGGCTTTGAATGGGCGCCATCCGACCTAACAATGATGAAGGCAAATGAGCAAATCTGATGATTACTCATTAAGACTGTTTTAGGAAGTTTCTGTGGGGTTGGTCCTTCATAAGGAACAATGAGTGATTCGAAGTCTGCGTAAACAACATATGGACTAGTTTGCAACCGTTTCCAGTTCTTAAAACTAACTTTACTGCCTTCTCCGGGCGTAATTAGTTCTGTATCACAGTCAACTGGGCTAATACAATGTTTTATATGTTCGCTCGCAGCTTGAACGGACGGAATTCTTGTTAAACATTTTCTACAGAATTCTTGTTTGCTATGTTGTTTTGTAGTATGCACTAGTAATCTACTCATTGTGCGTATTAGAGTGTAGTGCAACCCATTAAGGCTTTGCATCAGGAGTAAGTCTACATGAGTTTTGGTTGGTTCGCCTATTGTTGGACTGTTCTTTGACACTCTAATTGGCAGAAGGTTGGTTTCTTCAGACCATGTGTAGACATTAACAGTTATTGGTGGATTTTGTTTTTCAAACTGATCAATTTTGTCTACAGCCATAGGAAATTAAAGGCCGTTAAAGTTAAGATTATTGGCCCACTGTAAATAGTTAGATACTCTCTCTGCATTTTTGGCAACGTGATGCAGCCTAGCAAGAACGCACCACATAAAACATTTGTCGTCTGAATTTTTTATGTTCAAAACTGCTTTCTTTGCAACTAATGTTGGAGGCAGTGGAATGTAAGCCTTGCCTACAATTGGCTCATACTTAGCTTGTCTTAATCTGATGTCTAGGACTTCACCCTCTGACCAACCAGAGCCTCTCATTTTAGCTGCTTCAGAGGCTTCATTAAACTGTGTAAGAAGTTGATCTGCCCAACCGGGTGTTAAGTCATTATGAGAAAGAATAGTCTGCTGTTTAGTTGAGACCCAGACTTCTAGATTTTCTTCGTTTATTGTTATATAGTCGATTAAAACAACTAACCTTACTTTAACTGGAGGGTTTATTGTTAGTTTACTTGGAACTTGAGAAATAGCATGTTCAACGCTTGCCTGTACCTTTGTTGGATCAATAACTTCTAAAACGACCTCATTTAAAGCTTTTGACAAACGCTCTTCCTCGAGCATTGCTTCAAACAATTCATCTGAACCTTCATATATCTTATCCATGTTGAGCTTCTTTTCTAACTCAAAATATTTATTTAAATCAAAAAAATAAAAGTTAATCAGAATCAATATCAACGGTCTTTTTGTGCTTGGACTCATAAACTAAAGTATAAACGCCCTTTGGGGTTGTTAATGTGAGCTGTTTAGAACAGAGTTTAATGTTTCGTTTACTTTTTTTAAACATTCCTTTTTTATCTGGTCGGTGTCTGGTTGTTGAGAAAAAGTTGCCCTTGCCTTTCTTTGAAGATCAAACTTTTGTCTTTTGTAGTCCTCAAAATCAGCCTGTAGGCGACTAAATTCTTCATCCGTGATGTTTGAGTCAACTAGTGCTTTATCAATTATCAGTTTGAACGAACTAAGTTTAGCTGTTATTAGTTGAACCATAGCTGTGTGCTTTTGGAGTTTAGCTTTTATTTTTTTGCTGACAGCACTTACAGCCAATGAACACAGGCCAAGAGTTAAAGACAAACCACCTAGAGGTAAAGCTGCCGGTGCACCTACGCCTGTTGCTAAGAGACCTACACTTGTTCCTGCTGATAGAGCACTAGTGATCGATGCTCCAGTATTAACATATGTAACAGCATTAAAGACAGCAGAATACCTTCGTTTGGTTTTACTGTATTTTGAAAGGTCCTGCTCTAGTTTTTGTTGCATTTGTGTAATGTTGGTTAATCTGAAAGTTTTTATGTCTACAGCAGCAGCTATCTCTTCTTTGGGCACTTTTGGATAAGTCGTAACAGACATGCTTTTTTAAAATAAAAATAATTTAGTATTGGATATCTTTCAATCTGTTATCTTGAATATTCAGCTGCGCATCATATATTAAAAACAAATGTACATTAAGTGGTTTATCACTCTCTTTTTCTTTATCAATTTGAATGTTTATTACGTCTTTAACTGTTCTCCCACTCCCATGCAACTGATTATCTTCTGTTGACCTTAGGTCAATCCATAAACCGTATTTCGTTGTTAAATATTCATCAAGTCTAACACTGTGAAGGTGTAGATCTTTAGACACAAGGTCTACTGTTGGATTTCTACACCTCCCGCCTCCAAACAATTTTCTTATTTCATCAAAATGATGATAAGGTTTAAGCCCGCTACCGTAGACTTGGTTAGGACTACCCTCAATTGAACATTGTACTTTCGTTATTTTAGGATTGATAAACTTTTCACTTTGTCTTTTGAATGGTTCTTCATCTTCACACAGCAATAAAATACCTTTAAGGGATCTTGCTGCGGCGCTAAAACTAAAGTTCCATATTGTGTCTGCCCTGCTTTTAGGATATTTTGAATGATGAATCACTCTTTCGTAATATATTGCTAATTTTGACTGATATTGTTGCTCAATCAGCCTTGCTAAGTTAGGGTTGCTAACAATGTCAAACTCTAACGAGATGTCGAAAATGCTGTACTTGGAATCAGTGTCTGTCGATCTAATGACACGTTTGTATTCATTAAAAGTTAGTTCATATGACAATCTGTCTTTTAATGCTCCTTGAAAGTATGGCGCATGCGCTTTTAACAACTCAAAATCCAAGGGTATAGAAAAGCGATTTCCAAACGCATAACTTACAGCTTCATAGAAGAAAAAGAAACACCCGAAGGTGCTGGGGAGGACCCAGAGAAGCACTGTCTTCACCTGCCTTTAGAGCAGTCCTGTACCACCCTTGGAGGCCTGCGCTGTGTTGACGATGGGTACAGGCACGCGCAGGACACTCCATTAAGACATCAAGGGACATAACTGCTCCTGAACAGAGGTAAATCAGACTACAGGATGCAGCTCTTAACAGCCTTAAAGTAGCATCCCCATGGGTGTACCAGCCCGTATTTCATGACTGCAGAGCCCACCGGCGAAAAACCCTCCAGCTGCCGAGCACACCCCACAGACCCAACCACCCCTGCCCACGGACAGATGAAGACAGTGCCACTCCAGACACAGCCAAGCTTTCGCCATACGGTCTTATGTGCCCTCAAGAGAGAATCCAAAGTTGTAGTCTTTCCCACTGTCAACAGGACTTTCCTGTGGTCAGTGGGTCTTTCCTCACCGTCACTGGACCTTTCTCCAGGGTCAGCCTAGTTTAGGCAAAGAAGAAAAAGAAACACCCGAAGGTGCTGGGGAGGACCCAGAGAAGCACTGTCTTCACCTGCCTTTAGAGCAGTCCTGTACCACCCTTGGAGGCCTGCGCTGTGTTGACGATGGGTACAGGCACGCGCAGGACACTCCATTAAGACATCAAGGGACATAACTGCTCCTGAACAGAGGTAAATCAGACTACAGGATGCAGCTCTTAACAGCCTTAAAGTAGCATCCCCATGGGTGTACCAGCCCGTATTTCATGACTGCAGAGCCCACCGGCGAAAAACCCTCCAGCTGCCGAGCACACCCCACAGACCCAACCACCCCTGCCCACGGACAGATGAAGACAGTGCCACTCCAGACACAGCCAAGCTTTCGCCATACGGTCTTATGTGCCCTCAAGAGAGAATCCAAAGTTGTAGTCTTTCCCACTGTCAACAGGACTTTCCCTGTGGTCAGTGGGTCTTTCCTCACCGTCACTGGACCTTTCTCCAGGGTCAGCCTAGTTTAGGCAAAGAAGAAAAAGAAACACCCGAAGGTGCTGGGGAGGACCCAGAGAAGCACTGTCTTCACCTGCCTTTAGAGCAGTCCTGTACCACCCTTGGAGGCCTGCGCTGTGTTGACGATGGGTACAGGCACGCGCAGGACACTCCATTAAGACATCAAGGGACATAACTGCTCCTGAACAGAGGTAAATCAGACTACAGGATGCAGCTCTTAACAGCCTTAAAGTAGCATCCCCGGCGTCTATTCTGTGTTTTAGTGCTTCGTTATTTTCGATTCCTTGAAACGCAAGATCGGCCCTTTCATTATCGGTTAGCCATAGATCAGAATAGATTAGAAATATGTCTGCATTGTGTAAAGAAAATATTTCTTGCCCCTCAAGTTTTATAGAAATTTTCTTAACGATTGCCCGTCCCAGATTCTGTACAACTGTCCTGTTTACGTCTGTTGCTGAATCAAGTTCTATTTTAAAAGTAAGCCGTGCAGATCCCGGCACAATCACTTCATCTGCTCCTAGGTCTGGAAATTTGACAGTAAGAATCTGATCTGAATCAATAGTAGATGGATTATTTGGAACAATAATATTCTGTTTATTTCCCTTCACGCCAAAGGGCTCTTTCAGTCTTCTATGCGGGTCAAGAATCGAGCCATATGCTTGTGACATTTTTTTTATAAAACAAAATAAAAAGTTAATTATTTAAAAACATGGCAGAAGAAGATTATGATGTTTTTGATCCTGGAGACGACATGAGTGAAATGACGCCTTTGACACATCCATTACAATCATTGCGGCGTGAATTAACAGAAAGTAAGGTCAAATCATTTTATCAAAGTTTAGGCCAAGAACCTCCCGAATTTATAGACCCTAATGATTTTGAAACAAAAGATGACCATTTGTTTGTGAAAAACGAGCAAGGACAACTTGTTCAGCTTACAACTAAACCAGACCCATCAAAGTTTTTAGCAAAGACTACAATTAGACAAAGGCTCAGTGTGAGCGATCAAAATCGCCTTAGCATTGCTAAACTGCGAAGATTAGACAGTGAGGCAGTTGCTAAACTTCAAAACACACTACAAGAACTCCCAACAGATAACCAAATACAAAACATACCCCTTAAAGATTTAAGCCCAACAGCAGACGAAATAATAGAAACCAGTTTTTCAGAAGCATTAAAAACTATGCACGATCCGCCGCTACCTATGAGAGAAATAACGGCCCTTGATCATGCTTTGAAAAGCATCAGAGGCGAATTAACAAACAATTTAGCAAAACTGGGTGAACTAGATGAGCATATAAAAAGAGAAAAAGAAAAACTAGTTGAGGCTGATGACCACAACTTAGGACCTGGTGTTAAAGAAAGAATAACACAAAGACTAAAAGATCTTGAACAAGAGAGATCAGCAAGACTAGAAGTGCTGTCTACTAACCGAGAACAATTACGAACTCAAGTGAGCAGAATAAGAGAAACTATCCAAAGAATTTTATATGAAGACACAACACTAGCAGAACGAATAAGAACACTGTTTAGAGAGCAAGGCGTCACATTAGCAAGTGTTATAACAGCCTTAGGATTTGCAATAAGTACACTGGTGTTGGCTATTACAGGCGGTGGTGGCGGTGGGGGAGCAGTGCCACCAGGACCACCATCAGATAAATCATGGGTAAAAAAACAACTTGATCATCTTGCAAGTTTATTAAAAAAATTAGCCAGTAAGGCAATAGACTCTTTGCCTGGTATAATAGGGGGGATCGTTAGCTGGCTTTTGTCTACTGCAAGTAAAGTAGTTGGCTTTATGGCCGAGCACTTATGGGCATTAGTTGCCTTAATAGTTGGGTTACTCTTTAGTAAGATAAAGACCAAGTAATCCTAGGGCAGTTAATCCAATAACAAGTGCTGTCTTTTCATATTCATGGTCATTATTTCTTGGGACCACAGGGATTGAATGGGGGGGTTTGGGGGCTCGGGGATTGGTGGGGCTTCTTTTTTTATTGCTATTGCTGGCTTAGAATTTATGTCGTTTTTTTCCGACCTTCTCTTCTTTACCAGCCACAAGGATTTCATTATTATAGTTTATTATTGTTCCTATCTGAAGTCTGAGGTCAGAAGGCAGCATGTATAAACCAGTGCCAACAGCAAAGTCTACTTTCGATCTTGCGTATTGCAAAACATTTTGGTACCTTTTAATACTTGAAGGCAAATCAATTGCAGAATTAATAGAATCCTCTAAATTTGCTAAATATTGTTTTTGGGCGTCAAAGCCAGTAGAAGGATCAATTATGTTTGATCTCGTTTGTGCTTACGAACCTAGCAAACACCAAACATAAGTACGAATGGAGTCGTTTATTCGTTCTATTCCCGCTCTAGTTAGACCATTAGAAGTATCCAAAATAAATGTTGTCCATGCTGTTTTATGCTCTTGCTCTATGGACCCGAGGTGAACAGTTGTGCCTGAAGAGAAAGATGTGTAAGGAGGATTCCAATCATAGTTATACTTTCTGTGCACGCCCCAAAAATAAAGGGTGCCTAAACCATGATTAAGATCCAACTTTTGTCTAAAGTCTGTCTTTGGGTCAATATCAAATTCGTTACAGATCCTTTCAAAAGCCTTGTAATCTATTCTGTTGCTGAATGGATTAAACGTTTTGTCATTTGGTAATGGCGCTTGCAGTTCAGACAAAATACGTCTGAAGGTGTAATAAAAATGAAATCTATACACTGACCTCACCAAAGGATCAGGATGATTTAAATGATCAGCATACGACACTCCACACCCAGTTGATGCACAAAACACAGCAAAGTTTAACTGGTTCTGATAAAACTGCATCGGATGACTGAACCACACTTTTGGGATGTGGTCTTTTTTAATAGGAGGGTTAAGATATCTGTTCAATGGAGTACTAACCTTTACTTGAAAGGCGTCAGTCTGAGTCACAGAAATGTCGAGAGTATCAGTTGTTATATCTTTAGGACTGTAGTGCGGCCCAACAGAATATTTTGCATTAGTATATTTGAATGCACTCATTTTTAAATTTGTTTTAAAAATGTTTGTAACAATAACAACTCAAGGCAGTCCTTCGTTTTTAGAGTATGCTATTGATAATAAATGCGGAACCCGAAGGGTTGCACTCCATGAAATTTTTTACAAAGTCGTATGGTTTAATATAAGTCAATCCAAGAAGAATAATGTAATTCAAAAACTTGACCTTGGTGGAGACATAATTAGCCAGTTAACCATACCTGATGGTTATTACGGGTTTTGCTCGCTAAAAGAAGCAATGAGTAACTTCGACATTACTCTCAAACTTAACAATGCAAATTTGAAAATAATGTTGACATTCAAACCTGAAAAAGAAGTAGGAGGTTACCTTTTTTATGTAGAGCTAGCTAAAATGTTAGGCTTTGCAACTGGCAATCATGGCTTTCATGCCTTTCATAGATTTATAGTTACACCAGACAAAACTACTTATGAGGGAGAATATCCGCTCGATCTTGCATTACATTCATTACTCTATGTTCATTTGGACGAGCTGAGCACTGATGAAAACTTATATGATGGAAGGCCCTCAACTGTTTTAAGAGCTCTTCCATCAGGGAAAGCTGCATATTGCGATTATGAAATTATACAATTCCCTAATTTACAGTTTAAAAAATTAGCTTGTGGGAGGGTCAGATCATTTAATATAAAGATCACAGATAAAACAGGGAAAGTCGTGAAATGTGATAACCTGCACATTGTTTTAGAAATAAAATAATACGTTGTTTTAAAAAATGTCACGTGGACCAGACGATTCGGGGGTTACATTAGCGCCTGAGAGGTGTGTAACTTTAGAATTAAAAGACCTTGCAGACGTTGAGGACTTTGAACAAAACGGTGAGATAGGCACTTTATATGGTTTTGAGTACACTAAAGATGGTTATTATAAGCGCAAAGAGGTTGACGACAACAAAAGGTTTCCTAAACTAGAACAACTACGCAATCTAGAAGCAAATAATACAGGTCAGTATGAATATAAAATAGTTCGAAAAACTGACAACAAATGGCACTTAGAACCATATTTAGAATGGGACATAAAATTTGAATTCTTAAGCCCATTTACATTTTTCGACCGCCAAAAAAGTTTCAGAAAAGCATTGAACTCTGGCCCTTTACATGTAAGTCTTATGCCAGAGGACAACAGTCGGAAAGAGATCGAAATAAAGCCGTTTGGGGACAAACAGTACATCCTCCACAGAAGAGAATCGGTTTTAAAGAAAGCTTCTACAAAATTACAGTTCATTCCACGCACAAAATTAGGAGACACGTTCACAATGATATTTAAAATTTCTGTCTTAAAAGATGAGGCGAGAAATGGAGCTGTGGGTGTCAGTGACAACCTTATGGAAGGAATTCTTATTAGCTGGCAAAACTTAGACGTTGACAAACTTAAAGTTACTGTCGTCGTTCTTTACAATGGCGAGGATATTAAGGTCATAACAACAAGCAACAAAATTGATATTAGTTTAAATAGAAACGATCTTACAGAACTGAACTGGATTAATCTTACACATTTGGGCCTTATAGGGTTTTATTATACTGAACAAGTTTTGACAGAGAGTATGATAAAAACAAGAACTGGTGTAAATTAAATTCTGTTTTAAAACTATGGAGCAAACGACTTTGGTGTCAATGCCGATGTTAAACTTTATGATAAAAACCCCTCATTGTTCATTGATTTGTGGACAGACTGGTTGTGGAAAAACAATATTTGTCCTCGACCTATTACAAACAGTTTATCGTTATAATTTTGATCATATAGTAATTTTCTGCCCAACACTTAAATGGAACAAAGCATATCACGACAGAAGGTTTATATGGACAGATGATGACATATATTTAGTTGATCCTAGCAATAAACTGAGTGAGTGTTTAGAACATTTCTTTAGACAGTTTGAAGGAACTCAGACACTATTTATTATAGATGACTGTTCGGCAGAAAGAGACATAGTTAAAAAGAGAAACACTTTATCAAAACTGGCTTTCAGTGGAAGACATGCTGGGATAAGTGTGTGGATTCTATGTCAAAAATATAACTCAGTTTTAAAAGACTTTAGAGAGCAATTAAAGACAGTGGTTTTATTTCACATGAAAGATAGAGACGCATTTGATGAATGTATGCGTGAAAATGATGTTATTGAAGACGATCAAGAAAAACGAAGGATTAAGCAAAAACTAAAGTCTCAAAAGTTTTCTAAATTAGTGTTAAAAACAGATAATCCTACACATTATGTATGTTTGTAAAGTGTTTACTATTAGAGAACTATAAAATAGGCATTCTGGGTAAGCCGGCGGAGCAACAGCGAAACCGGCTTTAGCCGGTTGGAGCTGGCGGAGGTGGGTGAGCCAGAATGCCTATTTTATAGTTCTCTGAGAGAGAGAGAGAGAGAGAGAGAGAGAGAGAGAGAGAGAGATCCCCTGGCAAAAATAACCTGCAGCAGCTATGTTTTTTCTCTTGATTCATTGTTACTAGAACATTTACATAGCACCTAACCTCGGTTGGAAAGCAAACTCTAGAGGCGTTTTACAAACCAGCCTTTCACTCACACAGCGGTCTGCCTGCGCGGGTTGGGCCGCTATTTCTTTCAGAATAGTAACAGTCACTCAGTTTTTCAGCCATGCTTTCACTGTTTCCCTCACAGAGAGTGCATGCTATGTGTAACGTGTCATCCATACCAACGGCCAAGCTGGCCTTCTCTTCCGAATGTCGGTGATGGGATTTGACGTGAGTGCAAGGTGTTATGCGCGCGTTCACACAAGGAATCTCGATTTATAGTCTCAGTCGAAAGATTTTTTTTCCCCGGGAAAAGGAGTCTAAACACATGATAAGTTTGAGGGAAAAGTCCCTTGCAACTGAAGTGGCCTAGCGGAGAGTTGAACCGCTAACCCGGGATCACGAGTCCTGCGCTCAACCAACTGAACTATTCCGGCCCCTTGTCTGCTTGACTCGTTGTGAATCGTTCCCTGTGTTCACCACAGAACAATAGGGAAAAAGTACAGAAATAAGTAGAGATTAGTTGTTGCGCACTTGTCATCATAGAACGGTCAGTCAATGACAATACAGACGTAAAAATAAACCAGCCATTTTCCCGCTAATGTTAATGCTGTTAATGGTTAAGGGAGTTAACGGTTAATGTAGGACAATACACATTATTATTAATAATCATAACAATAATTATGATAAAGATGATGATGATGATGATAATGATAATAATTATGATAATAGTAGTAATAATAACAACAACGTTAATAACAATAATAAACAATAATAATAATGATAATAATAGATCACTCATTGGCTCGTTAAAGTCAGGGTACGTTCAGTGAATGACGATACAGACGGAACAACACATCAGTCATTAGCTCGCTGAAGTCAGGCACCGGCCAATGAAGGGCAATATTGACCTGATAATAGATCGACCATTAACTGACGAAAGGACGGAAATGGCCCGTGAATAACAATATAGACATATTTATAGATCAGTTCTCTACAGAAAGAAAATGGCCCGTGAATAACAATATAGACATATTTGTAGATCAGTTCTCTACAGAAAGAGAATGGCCCATGAATGACAATATAGACATATTTATAGATCAGTTCTCTACAGGAAGGGAATGACCCATGAATGACAATATAGACATATTTATAGATCAGTTCTCTACAGGAAGGGAATGGCCTGTGAAAGTTTCAGTTTCATCGAGGAGGTGTCACTGTGTGCGGTCTAGTCCATATATGCTACACCACCTCCATCATGTTTCGAGACCACACTGCGCATGATTTAAAGCTGATGGATAAATGAATGAATGATTAAGATGTGAGAGTCGAAGAAGAAGGTCTCATGGCTATGACCCAGCAGATGTCTGATCTATGCATTAGCCAGGGACAGACCATACAGAAGTAACAGCCCATAATTCATGGCTATGACCCAGCAGATGTCTGATCTATGCATTAGCCAGGGACAGACCATACAGAAGTAACAGCCCATAATTCATGGCTATGACCCAGCAGATGTCTCATCTATGCATTAGCCTGGGACAGACCATACAGAAGTAACAGCCCATAATTCATGGCTATGACCCAGCAGATGTCTCATCTATGCATTAGCCTGGGACAGACCATACAGAAGTAACAGCCCATAATTCATGGCTATGACCCAGCAGATGTCTCATCTATGCATTAGCCTGGGACAGACCATACAGAAGTAACAGCCCATAATTCATGGCTATGACCCAGCAGATGTCTCATCTATGCATTAGCCTGGGACAGACCATACAGAAGTAACAGCCCATAATTCATGGCTATGACCCAGCAGATGTCTGATAGCTAGGTCTCTGCAAAAGGACGTCATCGAAGCATAGCTAGATATCTGTAAAAGGAAGTCAGCCAAGCAGAGTTAAGTATTGTGGAAAGTCGTACCCATTTTGAAATGCACACCACTAAAAGGGCGTCAACCAAGCATAGTTACGTAATTGTAAAAAAAAAAAATAGTACCCAATCTGAGATACGTATCTGGATAAGCACGTCATCCAAGCAGATTAGCGTCCTTTCGCTAATATCTAACTACGCGTAGATGACGGCCTCGGCTGACACCACTACCTGCAGTGTCACTCTCAGTGGTCAAAAGTTTAGTTCACTGACCAACCCACCAGCAACTATCGCATGGAACCACATGCTTGACCCTCGTGACCCAGATCCCGGTCACATCACTTTCATGGCTTCAGTGATCCCGGAGTGCACAAGGCCTTGGGGGGAGAGGGGGGGGGGGGGCGCACTGGCAAGGATGAACGTAGCATCTGTTATCTGTCCAGCAATTGGTTGTCTGTAGTAGCCTGGTTATCTGCTAGTACTGTATTCAGCGGTAGGTTGTCAGCAGTAGCCTGGTTATCTGCTAGTACTGTATTCAGTTGTTGGTTGTCGGCAGTAGTCTGGTTATCTGCTAGTACTGTATTCAGCTGTTGGTTGTCGGCAGTAGCCTGGTTATCTGCTAGTACTGTATTCAGCGGTAGGTTGTCGGCAGTAGCCTGGTTATCTGCTAGTACTGTATTCAGAGGCTGGTTGTCGGCAGTAGCCTGGTTATCTGCTAGTACTGTATTCAGAGGCTGGTTGTCGGCAGTAGCCTGGTTATCTGCTAGTACTGTATTCAGAGGCTGGTTGTCGGCAGTACCCTGGTTATCTGCTAGTACTGTATTCAGAGGCTGGTTGTCGGCAGTACCCTGGTTATCTGCTAGTACTGTATTTAGCGGTAGGTTGTCGGCAGTAGCCTGGTTATCTGCTAGTACTGTATTCAGCGGTAGGTTGTCGGCAGTACCCTGGTTATCTGCAAGTACTGTATTCAGCGGTAGGTTGTCGGCAGTAGCCTGGTTATCTGCTAGTACTGTATTCAGAGGCTGGTTGTCGGCAGTAGCCTGGTTACCTGCTAGTACTGTATTCAGCGGCTGGTTGTCGGCAGTAGCCTGGTTATCTGCTAGTACTGTATTCAGCGGCTGGTTTTCGGTAGTAGCCTGGTTATCTGCTAGTACTGTATTCAGCGGCTGGTTGTCGGCAGTAGCCTGGTTATCTGCTAGTACTGTATTCAGAGGCTGGTTGTCGGCGGTAGCCTGGTTATCTGCTAGTACTATATTTAGCGGCTGGCTGTCGGCAGTAGCCTGGTTATCTGCTAGTACTGTATTCAGCTAGTGGCTGTGGCAGTAACCTGGTTATCTGCTAGAACTGTATTTAGAGGCTGGTTGTCGGCAGTAGCCTGGTTATCTGCTAGTACTGTATTCAGAGGCTGGTTGTCGGCAGTACCCTGGTTATCTGCTAGTACTGTATTCAGCGGTTGGTTGTCGGCAGTAGCCTGGTTATCAGCTAGTACTGTATTCAGCGGTTGGTTGTCGGCAGTAGCCTGGTTATCAGCTAGTACTGTATTCAGCGGCTGGTTGTCGGCAGTAGCCTGGTTATCTGCTAGTACTGTATTCAGAGGCTGGTTGTCGGCAGTAGCCTGGTTATCAGCTAGTACTGTACTATTCAGAGGTTGGTTGTCGGCAGTAGCCTGGTTATCAGCTAGTACTGTATTCAGAAGTTGGTTGTCAGCAGCAGCCTGGTTATTTGCTAGTACTGTATTCAGAGGTTGGTTGTCAGCAGTAGCCTGGTTATTTGCTAGTACTGTATTCAGAGGTTGGTTGTCAGCAGTAGCCTGGTTATTTGCTAGTACTGTATTCAGTTGTGGGACCTGTCTTCACTCCTGTTCCTGTCATGCTGTCTGTAGGCCCATGTTGACTGGTTAGCTGGTGAAATGCCCGTGACTTCTTACTCTCGGGGTGTGTGTGTGTGTGTGTGGGTGTGGGTGTGTGTGTGTGTGTGTGTGTGTGTGTGTGTGTGTTCGTGTGTGTGTGTGTGTGTGTGTGTGTGTGTGTGTGTGAGTGTGTGTGTGTGTGTGTGTGTGTGTGTGTGTGTGAGAGAGAGAGAGAGAGAGAGAGAGAGAGAGAGAGAGAGAGAGAGAGAGAGCATGTGCACACGAACCCGCATGTGTGAGTCCAAATGTGTGTGTGTGTGTGTGTGTGTGTGTGTGTGTGTGTGTGTGTGTGTGTGTGTGTGTGTGCGTGTGTGTGCGAGCGTGCATGTATGCACGTGCATGTGTGTATGCGCACATACGCACGCGCGCGTGTGAGTGTGTGTGTGTGGCTAATATATCCCTCTCTCTACATCTCAAATTCTCTCCCTTTTCCAATTGTTCTCACTCTTACAGAAAATAAACACACACACATCGTTCATTCCCAAGTCTTGTTGGCATGAACGCAGAAGCACGTAAACAAACATGTCCGAGGAAAAGAATGTTCTCTTTCACTTCAAAGCAGGTCATCTTCCATTTGAAGAGAGAGAGAGAGAGAGAGAGAGAGAGAGAGAGAGAGAGGGAGGGAGAGAGAGAGAGGGGGGGGGGAGGGGACTGGTTTTGTGGCGGTTGTAGTTTCTGCCCGCATGGTCTGTTTTCTTGTTGGGTTTTGATGAAAAGAGCCGGTGGAATTGAAAAACACTCCATTGAGGACTGATCGGCTCTATCTTGTCAGCAGACAACTTGCATGAGGAAGGTGTTGCGGTTGTTGTTGTTGTTGTTAAAATGTGTGTGTGTGTGTGTGTGTGTGTGTGTGTGTGTGTGTGTGTGTGTGTGTGTGTGTGTGTTTGTGTGTGTGTGTTTGTGTGTGTGTGTGTGTGTGTGTGCGCGTGCGTGTGTGTGTGCGCATGCGTGTGTGCGTGCGTGCGCGCGCGCGCGCGTGTGTGTGTGTGTGTGTGTGTGTGTAAGAGAGAGATAGAGAGACAGAGAGACAGAGACACAGAGAGAGAGAGAGAGAGAGAGAGAGAGAGAGAGAGAGAGAGAGTGCGCGTGGTGCGTGTCTGTATGTGTCTGTGTGTGAGTGGAGTGAGCGAATGTGTGTGTACAAGGGGATGCGTGCCAGTAAGTACGTGCTCGAGAGAGAGAGAGAGAGAGAGAGAGAGAGAGAGAGAGAGAGAGAGAGAGAGAGAGAGAGAGAGAGAGAGAGAGAAGCGGAAGCGGAAGCGGAAGCGGAAGTTTATTCAGTGTAGGCCATAGCCCATTGTGAAGGGGGTACAATATCTTGATAATACACTTTTCAATTAAACAATGAATAGTTAATTATATAACATAACATGACAGCTGAGCATTGATCTATCCTAATCGCATTATCCAATACCACTTTAACTGAGTAATACAGTGCGTCTTTTAAATGCTTTGTACAAATATATGCAAACATTCTTCAGTGTTATTTCATTTCGATTTGCCATGAGCAGTACGACATTAAACAGACATGGGTTTCTGAGATATTTAGGGGGGATAAAATCATTTCGCAAATCTTGGAAGGCAGGACAACGCAACAAAAAATGCTGCTCATCTTCCGTGGCATTCTTACACAGTGGGCACATCCTAGCACCTTCATCAGCATTAGTATACCGATACTTATGTGTACATATATCAGCTATTCCAAATCTCATCTTTGTCATATAATTCTTTAAGTGTCTGCCAACATCAAGCAAAAGATATGCTTCACAATTTCTAGACGACTTAAATGTTCTATAAAAAGCATACCTGTCACTGTTTTGAATGTGTTCCTCCCATTTTTGCCATCTATTATCGATCAGCCTCTGACGAAGTTCTTTTAAAAAGACTTTAATATTTTCAACACCTTGATTAATCCAAACAAATCCGAACCCATTTTGATACAAAAAATCGCGAATGTCAGATGCCCAACATTTCTTATTTCGTGATTCTAAACTAAGCAACATTTTGTACGCCTTATGTGGTAATCTTTCCTCATTCATAGGTAAAATTTTCAACCAATATTTAATACATCGCAAACATGAGTTGATATACAAAGGATATCGGCCTGTATCCCCATATACAAGATCATTTGGCGTTCTAGGCTGCACCCCCAAGAATCTTTTTAAAGCAAATAGGTGAACTTTTTCTATTTCAATAACAGCTTTATCCATGCCCCATATCTCGGCTCCATATTGTGCGATTGGCTGAACTTGAGCATCAAAAAGTTTGAGTAATACAGGTAAAGAATTATTATTTAGCATATACAGTTTTCTCAGTATACACAGTAATGCACGTTTTGCTCTGCTCGCAAGATCCTGACAGGCAGGTGAAAAACCAAGACGTGTGGTAAAACAGATGCCGAGATATTTGTAACAATTCACTACATCCATTGCCTCACCATTCAAAGACCATCTCTCCCTTGCTGCTAAGTATCCCCCTTTTCTAAAAACCACAATACTGCTCTTTTTCATATTTACCTTGAGTTGAAGCCGTGTGGCTATACTATGGAAATTATTTAATTGGGTTTGGAGTCCAACTGGAGTTTCTGATAGCAGAGCGATATCGTCAGCCAGTAGCAAGATAAATAATTCGAGGGTCTCGTGTGACAATGTCGCTCCATGTCGTCCCTTCGCAATGATTTCTGATGCTAATTCGTTTATAAATAGAGAAAACAATACAGGACTACAGGCATCTCCCTGTTTACACACCCTGTGTGCACAAAATACTGTCTGTGAATTCGTTGTCGAATCTTACTTTTGCTTTTACATTAGAATACACACTTCTTATACACTGAAACAGCTTCCCTTTAATACCATTCTTCTGAAGAACTGGCCACAGTAGCTTCCTTGAAATGGAGTCAAAGGCCTTCTCAAAATCAATGAAAGCTACATAGAATTTACGATTTAACGAAAATTGTTTTTGTATTATTGCTAGTAATGTAAACATATGATCCACTGTTGAATACCCTTTCTTGAAACCCGCCTGATATTCGCCGGTTATATTATACTGTTCTACCCATATTTGTAACCTGTAGTTTATAATAGAACTGTACAGTTTGCTGCCGATGTCACATAGTGACACACCTCTATAGTTGCCAGGATCGTTAACATTACCTTTTTTAAATAGTGGTACTATAATTGATTCTATCCAGGCTTCGGGATATATTCCTCTGTGAAAAAGAGCATTGAAAAAGTTAACAAGGAAATCGACAATTATTTCGCCACCATTTTTAAACATTTCTCCAATTAAGCCATCTGGACCAGCAGATTTGCCGTTTTTCAATTTCTTTATGGCAAGTAAAACTTCTTCTTTTGAAATTGGGTTATCAAATAAATTGAGTTCATCTGTGGCTTCTAAATCAGACGCGGTTTCCATTTCAATTGAACTGTCCACATCCTTATCAAGGAGGTTTTTGAAATGCTCATGCCACTCATTAATAGAAATGGATGCATGTACACGAGACCCTTTGGGTGACACCTTATGTACATTCTGCCAGAACGCACTGGGATCATTGACCGAATCAACAAGATTACTTAATAAACAAGTATTATATTCATTTTGCTTTTTCTGTAACAGGTGTTTATATTCTCTCCGTGATTTACAATACTTTGACCTGTCCTCAACATCTAAAGTTCCACGAAATACTCTAAGAAGCCTCCTAGCCGAAATCTTAGCTACATGACATTCTACATCAAACCATGCATCTTTACGTTTCCTCTTATCAGTTCTGCTCCTTGTTTTCATACACTCAGCTTGTTTTTTCACACAGTTGTTAAACGCATTCAATGCCAAGTTGATATCCATATCAATAAGATTAATTGCTGCTTCGAGTAAAGATTTACTATCTTCACTGCTCATGAGAGCATGAAATATTCCAGCCCTCTGTTCCTGCCAAACAAACTTTTCAATAAACTTACCGTTTTTATTGATATAACCTTGGTTCATATGAAGCTCATCGCCATTATCAAAATTAACATATAGTTCCAGAGGCTGATGGTCCGACTCAATGCGTTCTTGTACATATAGAGTACATGATGCCATCATACATACATACAGATCAACAGAGGCCAAAACATAATCATTCACACTATTACCTGTATCAGAAACGTATGTAAAACGACCTTGACGGTCGCCATTACATACTCCGTTTAAAATGCATAATTCTAGAGCTGTGCACATGCTTAGCAAACATTTGCCGTACCTGTTCAGTACCTTGTCTTCAGACTCCCTTTTAACACAAAACGATTCGTTTTTTAAAGAGTTATTATACATAGTGTTGTTCATAGTTATATCCTGATGAACATTAGACGTTCTGCTATTAAGGTCTCCGTTTAAAAGTATGTACATATTAGGAAATTCAAATATCTTATCCGTCAGAATATCTTCTAGTGTCCGAATACCATTATCAACACCAAAATGCGAATAATATGGTGAGTTTTCCGGATGTACATAGGTGCACACATACAAAACATCTTTGGTCAAATTGAGTAGACTTTTAGATATTACAAACATAATGACATTGTTGTTATCAACATCAACAGCTCTAACATGTTGCAAAAACTCTTTTTTTATGAGACAAATTATTCCCCCTGATCGTCTTCCTCGATGAGTAAATTGTACAGCGGGTTTGCAGAATATTTCATGCGTATGAAAAAAAGAAGGTTGTAAATAATCAAGGAAAGTTTCAACAAGACAAACAATATCGAACGATGTAACATAAGAGATAAAGTTCTGATCACCAATCTTCGACAATAACCCATTCACATTCCAGTGCAAAAAAGACAAGCGTTTATCATCCATACACACATTATTCCTTTCACGCCCTCGCACATGTGCACTTTTTTCTCTCTGTTTACAATCTTCACTGCCATCCTCAAAACACACATCATTGACACTACTGGAGATTGGGAACGTGTTCACGCTTTTCTCGTGCACGCTAGTGGAGGCTGCCATTGCTGCAGTGTCATCCTCTGTCACAGGTTCACGGAGAACAGTGTCACTTGCACGTGATGACATTCTGCTAAAGCTGAAAGAACACGGTGATTCTAAACTTTTTGTTCCCGGTGCATTATTTACAGTGAGAGAGAGAGAGAGAGAGAGAGAGAGAGAGAGAGAGAGAGAGAGAGAGAGAGAGAGTGGGACAGACGCTAGTAACACCATATAATTTGGTCCTGTGTTCCCACGCCGTGTCCTACAGTCAGAGACAGAGGTAGTCATCAAACACCAACGGTGTATCCCACCACCCTACCCCCACACCCACTCCACTGCCTCATCCTCATCCTCCCCCCCCCCCCCCCCCCCCACCTCCTCCCCCTCCCTTCGTCCCTCCACGGGCGTCAGAGCTGACCTGTTTCCCACAGAGAGAAGATAAGGACAATTGTTGTCAATCTCATTTCTTTTCTAACGTCCATGGAGAAATGTGTCGTTGAAGGACATTCGTTGTTTGTTTGTTTGTTTGTTTGTTTCACTCTGGTTTTGTTCCTTAGTTGGTCGTTGTCTGCACCAAACGTGTAAATTCATGAAATCACTCAGAAAAGCTCGACACAAATGACAAGACATCATGTACTGATTCAGTCCTGTCACGTATCTACTTCTTTTTCTTTGTCTTTGTTTTTCCTTTCGCCTTTAGTGTCTTATTTCCTCCAGTTTCATTTATCTTGTTTTCTTTTTGATAGATTCTCGTTTGTATGAGGCTTTTTAAGTAAAACTAAAAAGGTGAAAGAAAGTGGTGTGGGGTGGGAGGGCCGTATTAAGAACGGAGGGACAGGAAATATGGAACTGGTTCCCAGACATGCCCCAATAACTTTTCTTTCTTTCTCCTTCATCTTCGGCTTTGATAAGTTTGTTTTTTTTTTCACTCCGATTTCGCTTTTTTTCTTTTTTTTTTTCTTTTTTTTTTTTTTTGGGGGGGGGGGGGGGGAGGGGGAAGGGGTCGAGGGCTGAAATCAATTTGACAGACTCGACAAAGATCAAAGAATCGTTCACGGAATACCCCCTTCCCCCCTCTTCCCACCCCCCTCCTCATCCTCCCGTTTCTATGACCAGGTAATCTAACGTACGGGCAACAGCGCACTACTCACAACGCCTTCTACGCTGGGCCGTGCCATGGTGGGCGCTGCTGACCCATTGGGGGAGTCATTGGGCCGTGCCGTGGTGGGCACTGCTGACCCACTGGGGGAGTCATTAGGCCGTGCCGTGGTGGGCACTGCTGACCCATTGGGGGAGTCATTGGGCCGTGCCGTGGTGGGCACTGCTGACCCATTGGGGGAGTCATTGGGCCGTGCCGTGGTGGGCACTGCTGACCCATTGGGGGAGTCATTGGGCCGTGCCATGGTGGGCACTGCTGACCCATTGGTGGAGTCAGTGGGCCGTGCCGTGGTGGGCACTGCTGACCCATTGGGGGAGTCACTGGGCCGTGCCGTGGTGGGCACTGCCGACCCATTGGGGGAGTCATTGGGCCGTGCCATGGTGGGCACTGCTGACCCATTGGGGGAGTCACTGGGCCGCGTCATGGTGGGCACTGCTGACCCATTGGGGGAGTCACTGGGCCGTGTCATGGTGGGCACTGCCGACCCATTGGGGGAGTCATTGGGCCGTGCCATGGTGGGCACTGCCGACCCATTGGGCATTGGGGGAGTCTTGTCCAAAGTTGGCTGCTTCGGATCGCTATCTTTCACATTCCAGTTTCTATCGCAAGGCGTCGCATTAAATATCAAACAAACCATAGCAGTCCCTCCTACCCCCCCTACCCTCCTCTCTCCTCCTCTCTCTCTCTCTCTCTTCATATGACTATGGTACAGCCCAGTTTTTGCATTCCTTTCCTTACTCTCCCCCCATCTCTCTCTCCCCCATCCTCTCTCTCTCCCCCCATCTCTCTCTCTCTCTCTCTCTCCCCATCTCTTCCATCTTCTATCTCTCCATCTCTCCCATCTCTCCCCATCCTCTCCCCTCCTCTCATCTCTCTCCATCTCTCCTCCCTCTTCTCTCCATCTCCTCCTCTCTCATGACTAGGTACAGCCCATTTTTGCATCCTCCTTACTCTCCCCCATCCTCCCCATCTCTCTCTCCCCCTCTTATCTCCTCCCATCTCTTTCTCCCATCTCCTATCTCTCCCCATCTCTCTCCCCATCTCTCTCTCTCTCTCATTCTCTCTCTCTTCCCTATCTCTCTCTCTCCATCTCTCACCCCCCCTTCTCTCTCCCATCTCTCTCCTCCATCTCTCTCCCATCCTCCTCGCCTCCCCATCACTCACTGATCTCTTTAATCCTTTGACTGTGATACCGCTTAATGTTCCTTACTCCCTCCTCCTTCCTTACTCCCATCCTCCGCCACATATCCCCTCCCTCCCCCTCCCCCCCCCCTCTCTCTCTCTCTCTGTTTTAAAATGTTCCCTCACTATCTAGCTCCTCTTTCAAACCTTTCTCGTTCTCATGCAGACTGCAATCAAGAGAGCATGTTTTGTGCATTGTTAATCTTTTGTGACCTTAAGAACTGCAACTCTCTAAACTCAGTCTGTTTCCAATTGTACTGTATCAGCATGTTTCCATGTCTGTAAATGTGGTCTTTGTATCACACATGTGTTCCTATGTGCTCCTCGCTTGTTTCCATTGTGTGTCTGTATCAGCATTGTGTGTTTCATAGTGTGCTGTATCAGCATTGTGTGTTTCATTGTGTGCTCCATCAGCATTGTGTGTTCCATTGTGTGCTCTATCAGCATTGTGTGTTCCATTGTGTGCTGTATAGCATTGTGTGTTCCATTGTGTGCTGTATCAGCATTTGTGTTCCATTGTGTGCTTATCAGCATTGTGTGTTCCATTGTGTGCTCTATCAGCATTGTGTGTTCCATTGTGTGCTGTATCAGCATTGTGTGTTCCATGTGTGCTCTATCAGCATTGTGTGTTCCATTGTGTGCTGTATCAGCATTATGTGTATTCCATTGTGTGCTGTATCACATTGTGTATTCCTTTGGTGCTCATCAGCATTGTGTGTTCCATTTGCTGCTCCATCATCATGTGAGTGACCATATGTTCCCTGTGTCAACTGTGTGTTCCATTTGTGCATTGTGTGTTCCATTGTGTGCGTATAGCATGTGTGTTCTTGTGTGATCCATCAGCATTTGTGTTCCATAGTGTGCTCCATCAGCAATAGTGTTTGTCATTGTGTGTCTCTCATCAATGGTGTTCCATTGTGTGCTGTAATCAAACATTGTGGTGTCCATTGTGGCATGGTGTTCCATTGTGTGCTGTATCAGCATTGTGTGTTCCATTGTGTGATCCATCAGCATTGTGTGTTCCATAGTGTGCTCCATCAGCATTGTGTGTTCCATTGTGTGCTGTATCAGCATTGTGTTCCATTGTGTGCTGTATCAGCATTGTGTGTTCCATTGTGTGCTGTATCAGCATTGTGTGTTCCATTGTGTGCTCCATCAGCATTGTGTGTTCCATTGGGTGCTGTATCAGCATTGTGTGTTCCACTGGGTGCTCTATCAGCATTGTGTGTTCCATCGTGTGCTCTATCAGCATTGTGTGTTCCATTGTGTGCTGTATCAGCATTGTGTATTCCATTGTGTGCTGTATCAACATTGTGTGTTCAATGTGTGCTCTATCAACATTGTATGTTCCTTTATATTTCGCAGTCCTTCAGAATATGGCAGTCGACACAAAACTGTTCACTGTGCGGCTGTCTTGTGGAGAAATAGGACACGGAATTGTGAACTGTGCGGCTGTCTTGTGGAGAAATAGACCTGTTACCTGTGTGGCTGTCTTGTAGAGAAATAGACCTGTTACCTGTGCGGCTGTCTTGTAGAGAAACAGACCTGTTACCTGTGTGGCTGTCTTGTAGAGAAATAGACCTGTTACCTCTGCGGCTGTCTTGTGGAGAAATAGAACTGCGAACTGTGCGGCTGTCTTGTGGAGAAATAGAACTGTTACCTGTGCGGCTGTCTTGTGGAGAAATAGAACTGTTACCTGTGCGGCTGTCTGGTGGAGAAATAGAACTGTTACCTGTGTGGCTGTCTTGTAGAGAAGCAGACCTGTTAGCTGTGCGGCTGTCTTGTGGAGCAATAGAACTGTTACCTGTGCGGCTGTCTTGTAGAGAACAGACCTGTTACCTGTGCGGCTGTCTTGTGGAGCAATAGAACTGTTACCTGTGCGGCTGTCTAGTAGAGAAACAGACCTGTTAGCTGTGCGGCTGTCTTGTGGAGAAGTAGGATCTTCCCGTACCAAGCGTCCAGCATGCCGTTCTGGCCAAAAGCAAGCTCTGTTCAGCGCGTGTGCCTTGCCGTCTATTACATTGCAGGGCAGACGGTCTACCTGCCGACAGGCTGGAGACTCGATGGCGGTTAGCGTACATGGAGATTGTTGTTTTGGGGTTTATGAGAGAGAAGTGCTTTGACTGAAGAACCCCTTTACTGCTACTGTGAACTCTAGCTGATAAAGCTTAAAACAGCCTTTTTTGTTGTTAAAGCTTAAAACAGCCTTTTTTTGTTTTTAAAGCTTAAAACAGCTTTTTTTGTTTTTAAAGCTAAAAACTAGCTCTTTGTTTTTAAAGCTTCAATCCTTTTTTGTTTTTAAAGCTTAAAACAGCCTATTATATTTACGTTTTAAAACAGCTTTTTGTTTTTAAAGCTTCAACAGATTATCCTATTTCAAATGTATCCTGAAGGAAAAGCTAGCTAGCGTCGAGTCTAATCTAGGCTGGTCTATTATTTCTATTTGCGAACACACACACACACACACACACACACACAACACACACACACACACACACACACACACACACCTCTCCTCTCTCTCTCTCTCTCTCTCTCTTTCTCTCTCTCTCTCCCTCACACACACATACATACACACACACTCTCTCTCTCCCTCACACACACACACACACACACACACACACACACACACACACACACACACACACACACACACATGACGGGCGGATGTAGCGAAGGAGAAAGGGGGAAACGAAGCAGGTGGGAGAAGTGGAAGATGGGGGGGGGGGGGGGTTGCCAAGGAGGGGGAAGAGAGGGAGGAAGGGGAATGGGAGGGAGAAAGGGGGAAGGGAGGGAGGGGCGAAGGGAAGAGGAGGGGGGGGGGGGGGGAGGGGAGGGAGGGAGGAAGGAAAAGTGTGCACAAAACAGTGCCTTCATCAGCGCCACAGCCCACACTGACGGATCCGAGAACAACCGATCCTCCCCACAACGGTTCCACAGCCTGGCTCTGCAAGCAGCCCTACAAACCACACAAAGTAAGTGGTACACCTCGTCTTAGCTCTGTAGTCAGCCCTACAAACCACACACAGTGAGTGGTACACCTCGCCCTGGCTCTGTAGTCAGCCCAACAAACCACACACAGTGAGTGGTAACCTCGTCTTAGCTCTGTAGTCAGCCCTACAAACCACACACAGTGAGTGGTAACCTCGTCTTAGCTCTGTAGTAAGCCCTACAAAACAAACACAGTGAGTGGTACACCCCGTCCTAGCTCTGTAGTCAGTCCTACAAACCACACAAAGTGTGGGGTACACCCCGTCCTAGCTCTGTAGTCAGTCCTACAAACGACACACAGTGAGTGGTACACCCCGTCCTAGCTCTGTAGTCAGTCCTACAAACCACACAAAGTGTGGGGTACACCCCGTCCTAGCTCTGTAGTCAGTCCTACAAACGACACACAGTGAGTGGTACACCCCGTCCTAGCTCTGTAGTCAGTCCTACAAACGACACAAAGTGTGTGGTACACCCGTCCTAGCTCTGTAGTCAGTCCTACAAACGACACAAAGTGTGTGGTACACCCCGTCCTAGCTCTGTAGTCAGTCCTACAAACGACACAAAGTGTGTGGTACACCCGTCCTAGCTCTGTAGTCAGTCCTACAAACCACACAAAGTGTGGGGTACACCCCGTCCTAGCTCTGTAGTCAGTCCTACAAACGACACACAGTGAGTGGTACACCCCGTCCTAGCTCTGCAGTCAGTCCTACAAAGGACACAAACTGAATGGTACACCTCGTCCTAGCTCTGTAGTCAGTCCTACAAACGACACAAAGTGAGTGGTATACTCCGTCCTAGCTCTGTAGTCAGTCCTACAAACGACACAAAGTGAGTGGTATACTCCGTCCTAGCTCTGTAGTCAGTCCTACAAACGACACAAAGTGAGTGGTATACTCCGTCCTAGCTCTGTGGTCAGCTCTACAAACCACACACAGTGAGTGGTACACCTCGTCACAGCTCTGTAGTCAGCTCTACAAGGACACAAACTGAATGGTACACCCCGCCCTAGCTCTGTAGTCAGCCCTACAAACCACACACAGTGAGTGGTACACCTCATCCTGGCTCTGCAGTCAACCCTACAAACCACACAAAGTGAGTGGTACACCCCGTCCTAGCTTTGTAGTCAGTCCTACAAACTACACACAGTGAGTGGTACACTCCGTCCTAGCTCTGTAGGCAGCCCTGCAAACGACCCAGCCACAGTGAATGGTACACTCCGTCCTAGCTCTGTAGACAGCCCTACAAACGACCCACTCACAGTGAATAGTACACCACATCGTAGCTCTGTACTGTCCTAAATGTTATTTGTTTTTGCCTGAAGAAGACCCAAGAGGTCGAAATGCATTGTGTCTTGTCCTGTGCTTTGTTTGTCTATGTCCTTGGCGGTAACTAACCCCCCTTTCTTTCTAAATTTTGCTTTATTTTCCGCCCTCACTCACTCCATTTTGAAACTTCTTTCAATTGTCTCTGTTTCTGACCCCTCTTCGCTGTTCTTTCTACTTTTTTTTTTACCCCTAATCCATCCTCTCTTTGCAAGTTTTACCCATCTTTGCTTTGCATTTATCGTCTTTTGTCTTTCTACTCTCTCTGCCTGTAGTAATAAATAATAATAATGAATACTCATATAGCGCCTATTCTCGGCTAGAGACCAAGCTCTAAGCGCTTTACAATCCACACTCGTTTACACAACGGGCTGCCTACCTGGGTAGTGCCGACTGAAGAGCTGCCAGCTGGCGCTTCATTCAGTCGTTTCCCGTGTCATTCAGTCAATATCGTTCAATATCGTTCTCTGAATTTACTTACTTCCTTCATTCTTTCCATTTCTCACGCAGGGTGCATGCTATGTGTAACGTGTCATCCATACCAACGGCCAAACTGGCCTTCTCTTCCGAAAGTTGGTGATGGGATTTTACGTATGTGCAAGAGGGTCATGAGGAGGGCAGAACAGCGGTACGTCACCAAGTCCATCGAGGAAGGCATGAAAGAGAAAAATAGTAAGCCTTTTTGGAGGTATATCAAGATGCGGCGCCGAGAAAACACTGGGGTAGCCCCCCTGAAGGATGGTGCAACACTCCGCAGCGACAACCCTTCTAAGGCTAGACTTCTTCTAAACCAGTTCAAGTCTGTCTTTACAAAGGAAGATGGCTCACCGCCCCCCCCCCCCCCCCCCCCCCCCCCCCCCCCCCCCCCCAGGCCAAGATCCCCAACTATTGACGACCTGACCATCAACACAGAAGGAGTTGCTAAACTTCTGCGAAATCTCAACCCCTCGAAGGCCTGCGGCCCAGATGGATCCCCAGTAAGATCCTAAGGACTTGTTGGCAGACACTGGCTCCAGCCCTAACCTGTATCTACAACCACTCCCTGTCCACTGGATGTCTTCCTGATGATTGGCTAACTGCAAATGTATCCAGTGTGTATAAAAAAGGGGATAGAAATAAAGCGGAGAACTGTAGACCCATATCATTAACGTCTGTAGCCTGCAAACTGCTGGAACATATTATCTGTCACCACCTGCACGAACACCTGGAGAAGTACAACATCCTCACTGACAAGAATCATGGCTTCAGACCGGTTATTCCTGCGAGACCCAACTGCTCATTACAACACGAGACTTGTTTGAGTCCTCCGAAGCAGGGATACAGACTGACGTCATGATCTTAGATTTCAGCAAAGCCCTCGATACAGTGCCCTACACCAAACTCCTCCACAAGTTGCAGCACTACGGCATCCGAGGGCCTGTTCATCAGTGGATAGCAAGCCTCTTGACCAAAAGAACTATGAGAGTGGTCCTGGAGGGGGAATCCTCGGAGGAGGCTACAGTCGAGTCGGGAGTGCCCCAAGGTACAGTCTTAGGCCCATTGCTGTTCCTGTGCCACATAAACGACCTCCCCGCTACTGTGACGTCAAAAGTACGCCTGTTCGCAGACGACTGCCTGCTCTACCGGGAAATACGCTCCTTCCAAGACCACCTCATCCTCCAAGCAGACCTCCATAGACTAGAAGTGTGGGCCAACGACTGGGGCATGAGGTTTAACGCACAAAAGTGCTACGTCCCAATCAAGGCCACGTCCCCCTACTTCTACACGCTCTGTGGAGAGGTCCTGAGGCATGTGAACCACAATCCATACCTAGGCGTCCTCAGCTCCTCAGATTTGAAATGGTCAACCCACATCAACAGCATATGCAAGAGAGCTGGGTCGTTGCTTGGATTCCTGAGACGCAACTTAGGGAACTGCCCACAGCAGTGTCGCCGACTGGCCTACATCGCTCTTGTCCGATCAACGCTGGAGTACGGCGCAATAGTTCGGGACATGTACCTAAAGAAAGATATTGATCGGCTGGAGCGAGTGCAACGGCAAGCAGCGCGCTTCATCAAAAAAGACTACAGGTCTAGAGAAGAGGGCTGTGTCGACAAGATGCTCCATGAGCTGGGCCTTCCACCCCTACAAGAACGCAGGAAACAACAACGGCTCACCACTCTCTACAAAATCAGCCACGGGTTCATCAAGTCAATGCCGCCAGAGAAATTCCTGACCCCTGCAAACAGAACCAGAAGGAAAATCCGCCCCACAGCATTTAAGGTCTGCGAGACCACAAACATCGTTACTCGCCATGCTGTCAATAACACCAAGGGTTACAAGATTCCAGATGGCACCTCAGAGCAGTACAAATGCTCCTTCTTTGTAAAGACCATCGTGGAGTGGAACCACCTGGAAGAAACAACAGTCCAGGCCAGTACTGTCGCCGCATTCACAGCAGCGGTGGGCAGTTCTGCAGCCCTGCACTAAACCTATACTGTACATTAGTTAGTTAGGTTAGGTAGGTGGGGAAAGAGTGGGGGTTGGGTCCCCCTTTTTTTCAGGGGGAAAGGGGGGGTGGGGGGGGGGGCTTGTCACTACCTTCTGTAGGGTCAGGGCCGGTAATGTACAGGCTTGCCTGTATGTGCAAAGCGAAAAGTAGTAGCGATCCGGCAGCTCCATACCTAGCTAGTCTTTAAGAGAAAAAGAGAAGGAAAGAGAAATGTAGAAGTACTTCATTTTTTTTCTTTTATTTTTTTATTTGCGCTCTCCCTGTCTTCCGTCGCGTTATAATCAAGAGTGGTTCCAGCGACGTATGTATCCAGATCCAGATCCAGAAGATGTTATGCGTGCGTTCACACACGGAACCTTGGTTTATAGTCTCATTCGAAGGACTGTATGGGAAAATAGAGTCAGAACCAATGTTAACTCCGAGGGAAAAATCCCCCTGTACCGAAACGGCCCGGCCGAGATTCGAACCCGCAACCCCAGGATTACGCGTCTGGCGCTCTACCAACTGAGCTATTCCGGCTCCCAATGTTCTCGTTTCGTTCCATCGTCTCTTTGTTTTGTCTCTCTTTACACTGTCTTTGCTTCTCCTCATCCCACTCTCTGTTTTTCTTTGTCTTTGCCTCTGATCCATCATCTCTGGTCTTCCCACCGTTTCTGCTTCTCATCCACTTTCTCTTTCGTTTCCGCAGCCCGTGATTCTAATCGATCTTCGGGGGCCGAAATAGCTCAGTTGGTAGAGCGCCGGACTCGTGATCCTGGGGTTGCGGGTTCGAATTTTGGTATAGGGGGATTTTTTCCCTCGGAGTTAACATTGGTACTGACTCCATTCCCCATACAGTCAGTCCTTCGAATGAGACTATAAACCGAGGTTCCATGTGTGCACGCACAACATCTTGCACACACGTGAAATCCCATCACCAACTTTCGGAAGAGAAGGCCAGTTTGGCCGTTGGTATGGATGACACGTTACACATAGCATGCACCTTCCCCGAAGATGGAATATGGCTGCCTTAATGGCGGGATAAAAAACGGTAATACACACAAAACTTCACTGCCTGTCTATACAGGCAGTGTCCCCAGGAGTATCAGCCCGCGTACGCAGAAAGAAAAAGAAATAATCGATCTTCCATTGCCATTGCACTTTGGTTGGCATCCATTGTTTTCCCCCTGCCTTTCTTCTTGTCTGGAAACAAGCCATTGTTAGAGAGAGGGGGACGCAAAAAAGGCGAATCATCGACGTATGGACTGCTCACAATGCCGTACTCCCCCCCCCCCCCCCCTCCTTCACCATCCCCAATCAACATCACATGTAATCGATCAGCAATTGTCCCATCCCCCATCAGCATCACATGTAATCGATCAGCAATTGTCCTATGGCTGCGGCCTGTTCTCTTTGTCTGGCTTTCTCTTTTTACAAATCACTCCTCCACAATCTTTGATGCACGCCATCAGGTGCGTAGAATTAGAGCCGTTGTGCGTGCGCACGCGAACGAATATATACGCATAAATCTCTCTTTCTCCCTCCCTCTCTCTCTCTCTCTTAGTATCTTTCTCCTCACGCACGCACGCACGCACGCACGCACGCACGCACGCACGCACACACACACACACACACACACACACACACACACACACACACACACACACACACACACACATGCGCGCCCGCACACACACAAACACACACACACTGTAAATGGTACGAGATACGTATATCTAACTCCTAAAATCCAACGACATCAAATAAAGGCAGAGGAAAGATGGAGGGAAAAAAAATGACAGAGTGAAACGGTCACCACCATTAGACAATGTTAGTTTTCCCACCGTCATCATATCTCTGAGGGTAGTTAGTCCTACCTGCCGTATCACCTGTGATGCCAACGGACGGTAAGCCTGCCGTATCATCTGTGGCGCCAATGGACGGTAAGGTAACCTGCCGTATCATCTGTGATGTCAATGGACGGTAAGGTAACCTGCCGTATCATCTGTGATGTCAATGGACGGTAAGGTAACCTGCCGTATCACCTGTGATGCCAACGGACGGTAAGCCTGCCGTATCACCTGTGATGCCAACGGACGGTAAGCCTACCGTATCACCTGTGATGCCAACGAACGGTAAGCCTGCCGTATCACCTGTGATGCCAACGGACGGTAAGCCTGCCGAATCACCTGTGATGCCAACGGACGGTAAGCCTACCGTATCACCTGTGATGCCGACGGACGGTAAGCCTACCGTATCACCTGTGATGTCAATGGACGGTAAGCCTGCTTACTTGAGAATTTCAATTCATTTATGACTAGAGAACAGGGATAGTGCTTTTAGGACGAGAGAACACTGATAATTTATTCAGGACAAGAGAACGCTGACAATGTATTTAAGACAAGAGAACACTGGCATTCCATTTATGGAAAGAGAACCCTGATATTTCATTTTGGGCAAGAGAACACTGGTATTTCATGTAGGACAAGCTAGAGAACACTGATATTTCATTTAGGACAAGAGAACACTTATACTTCATTTAGGACAAGAGAACACTGATATTTCATTTAGGACAAGAGAACACTTATACTTCATTTAGCACAAGATAGAGAACACTGATATTTCATTTAGGACAAGCCAGAGAACACTGATATTTCATTTAGGAAAGAGAACACTGATATTTCATTTAGGACAAGAGAACACTGACATATCATTTACGGCAAGAGAACACTGATATATCATTAAGGGCAAGAGAACACCGATATTTCATTTAGGACAAGGTAGAGAACACTGATATTTCATTTAGGACAAGAGAACACTGATATTTCATCTAGGGCAAGAGAATACTGACATTTGATTTAGGACAAGAGAACACTGATATTTCATTTAGGACAAGCTATAGAACACTGATATATCATTTAGGACAAGAGAACAATGATATTTCATTTAGGACAAGAGAACACTGATATTTCATTTAGGACAAGATAGAGAACACTGATATTTCATTTAGGGAAAGAGAACACTGATATTTCATTTAGGACAAGAGAACACTGATATTTCATTTAGGGCAAGAGAACACTGATGTTTCATTTAGGGAAAGAAAACACTGATATTTCATTCAGGACAAGAGAACACTGATATTTCATTTAGGACAAGATAGAGAACACTGATAGTTCATTTAGGGCTAGAGAACACTGATATTTCATTTAGGGCAAGAGAACACTGATATTTCGTTTAGGACAAGAGAACACTGATATTTCATTTAGGGAAAGAGAACAATGATATTTCATTTAGGACAAGAGAACACTGATATTTCAATTAGGACAAAATAGAGAACACTGATATTTCATTTAGGACAAGATAGAGAACACTGATATTTCATTTAGGGAAATGCGTGATTTCAGCGCTATTTCAGACTCCTGGCGGGCAGCCTCCATGGTTAGTGTGACGGTTCAGCTAAGTGTTGATCTCTATCCACTTCGGGTCTTGTCTGCGTGAGAAATGGAAAGAATGAAGGAAGTAAGGAAAATGAGTGATCGCGATTGAACGATACTGACTGGATGACACGGGAAACGACTGAATGAAGCGCCAGCTGGCAGCTCTTCAGTCGGCACTACCCAGGTAGGCAGCCCGTTGTGTAAACGAGTGTTGATTGTAAAGCGCTTAGAGCTTGGTCTCTAGCCGAGAATAGGCGCTATATAAGTATTCATTATTATTATTATTATTATTAAGAGAACACTGATATTTCATTTTGGACAAGAGAACACTGATATTTCGTTTAGGGCAAGAGAACACTGATATTTCATTTAGGATAAGCTAGAGAACACTGATATTTCATTTAGGGCCAGAGAACACTGATTTTTCATTTAAGACCAGAGAATACTGATATTTCATTTAGAACAAGAGAACATTGAAAATTATGACAAGAACACTTACAGCTCGCTTTGGACGAGGAAACTAGTAATTCACTCAGGACAAGACTCTGGTATTTTCCCTCAGGACAAGAACTCTGATAATTACCCTGAGGATAAGAACTCTGGTAATTCACTTAGGACAAGAACTCTGGTAGGTCACTAAGGACAAAAACTCTGGTAAGTCACTTAGGACAAGAACTTTGGTAAGTCACTTAGGACAAGGACTCTGGTAAGTCACTTAGGAAACTCTAGTAAGTCACTTAGGACAAGAACTCTGGTAAGTCACTTAGGACAAGGACTTTAATAATTCACATAAGAAGAGAACTCTTGTAATTCACTTAGAATAAGAACTGTAGTGATTCATATAGGACAAAAATTCCAGTAATTCACTCAGGACAAAAACTCAAGTAATTCACTTATGGGAGTTACTCTAATGATTCATTTAGGAAAAGAACACTGATAAAGCACAAGACACTTATAATTCGAGTAAGACAAGTTTACCAGCAATTAACTTAAGACTAAACAATTCTAATTCGGTTAAGGCAAGATCACTCGCAATTACCAGCAATTAACTTAAGTCATGACATACGTAATTCAATTAAGGCAAGATTACCAGCAATTAACTTAAGACAAGACATACGTAATTCAATTACGGCAAGATTACCAGCAATTAACTTAAGACATGACATACGTAATTCAATTACGGCAAGATCACTAGCTATTAACTTAAGACATGACATTCGTAAATCAATTACGGCAAGATTACTAGCAATTAACTTAAGACAAGAACAATGGTGATGCTCTTAGAATTTTTTTCTCATGACTGAATGGCTGATGATTCATCTGAACACTAACACTAAGAATTCACTTAGAACGAAAATGTGACAATACAACCAGGACAATGACATTATGGATTCTATCGAGACAAGACCACTGGAAACTCCATTAGAACGACATCGATGAAAATCACTTAGCACAAAAAATGGTGACCATTCCCGCCCTGTTTGCTCTTTGTCCCTCGTCCCTTGAAGTACTCAGGGTCCAAACGGACCTTGTCCTCTCTTCTTCTCTAGTCGTCCTTCTTTTTTTTCTTTTTTTTTTGCCGGCGGCTACATTTAGCCATTGTCATTTTCTTCGCAAACCTCTCGTCTGCAATCCCTCGATCTTTGACCTTTACAATCAATATCCCATTATTTCTCCGAAGATGAAAAAGAAGGAAGGGTGGTGGGGGTGGGACGGAGATGGAGAGAGAGAGAGAGATGCAGAGGAAGGGGGGGGGGAAGGGGTAAATACTAGCGCTATTTCAGACTCCTGGCGGGCAGTCTCCATGGTTAGTGTGACGGTTCAGCTAAGTGTTGATCTCTATCCACTTCGGGTCTTGTCTGATTTGTTCGCTTATCAATTGCATCGTCATTTTCTCTCGTAAATGCACACATACACGCATGAAAGCACACACATGATACGAACACACACACGCGCCCGCGCTCGCGCGCGCGCGCACACACGCACACACATACACACACACACGTAAGCACGCGCACGCACGCACACACTACACGCACGCACGCACGCACGTTCACACGCACGCACGCACACACACACACACACACACACACACACACACACACACACACACACACACACACACACATTTTACACTGTCAGCGATAAAACAGGACAGTGGAGAAAGATAAGAAAGAAATAAGAACAAATGAAGGGAGAGAGAGAGAGAGAGAGAGAGAGAGAGAGAGAGAGAGAGAGAGAGAGAGAGAGAGAGGGTGAGAACGTGAACGAGAAACAAAAGAGTAGAATGGAACAAGTAGGTGTGAAAGAAACTGAGAAAGAAAGGAAAGATTTAAAAAAAAAACGGAAAAAGAAAAATGAAAAAAAAGAAAGACGGCAAAAGGAGCAAAGGAAAAAAAAAAGAAAAAAAAAGGCAAAGACAAAAGCGACCGAATAAATATGACAGAAGAAAAATAAGACACAAGAAGACAAGAACATGGAAGAAATAGAGGAAAAAAATGGAAAAGGAAAAAAAAGACAAAGGGAAAAGAACCACTAAAAAAAAAAAAAAAAGAGATTAAAAAAACGACGAAAACAAAGCAAGGAAAACCTAGGAAAAGTAGGAATAAGACAGACAGAAAGAAAGAAAAATAATAAGAATAAAAAGGAAGAGAATGAAAAGAAAAAAAAAACGTAAAGAAATACAACGCAATGAAATAAATTAAGAAGAAAAGCGAATTGACAAAAACCAGAACTAGCATCCTTCACAAGAGATGTACTGAAGAAAGGTCCAGAATGGTCCCCAGAGTAAAATTATCAAGGTTAAAAAAAGTAATTGAGTGCACACAGAAAATTGCGTCTGAGATGCAGACAGCCAATAATAATAATCAGATTTTTATATCAAAATATAACTTAAAGCATGGTGCATAATATCTGTGACTAACGGACGATATTCAGAAACCTGCAAGGGGGAAATATGTAATACAGTTCGAGTTCAGCAAGAGTGACCTACCATTTTCGTGGGAAAGATGCTAGTGGACATGCCTAGAAAAATAATTTTGCCCTATCAGTCAGCCGAGCAATTTATTGAGAGAGAGAGAGAGAGAGAGAGAGAGAGAGAGAGAGAGAAGAGAGAAGAGAGAGAGAGAGAGACAGACAGACAGACAGACAGACAGACAGACAGACAGAGAATGCCAAAACATGGGGGCGAAAGGTGCGGCTGTTATACAATCAATATCTGTAATATTATTCTGACGTGCTCTTTAAACCTAATATTTGACTACCTAAATTGTTGTTTGGCCCACAAATTGAGAAATGATAACTCTATTGCAAATAAATAAATAAATAAAAATAAATAAAAGAGAAGAAAAAGCCTAGTCTTCCCCCAATTTCTTTTTCCGGAACAGCTCTATTGCACTATCGACTTATGTTCGTTGTTTTTTCTCAAAATTACAGATAAGAGGGTTTTTCTTTTCTTAAATGAAAAGGAACAACAACGAACCCTTATGCTTCACAATTTTACGAGACCGGAGATACATGTGCAAATAAAACAAATGTTTCACAGATCTATCAAAATCATAGATAGCGTATTGTTGTGAGGTGTTTGTTCAAAACGACTATCAACCTTTCGTTGCTAAATAATTATCTTTGTCGCCACCAAAGTTTTTCTGTTGCTTATGTCTGTGAAAGTTCAGATTCGTCGCGAGCCACCCTTTTCTGTTGTATACGCACGTAAAAGTTTATCGAATTCCGGAGGCAAAAGCATCCTAGCGTTTTACCTGTTTGTCTTATTGACGGCGTATTCAGAAGCAAAGTAACAGGTACACGTGCTATTCGCCAGTCAGCCAGACGTAATGTCCTGTTAGTACATCTGTCATCTTCCGACAGGGATGGTCGAATTACCAGGGAAGTACAGCTCACAGAGCTGTCATCTTCCGACAGGGATGGTCGAAGTACTAAGGATGTACAGCTCAGGGAGCTGTCAACAAGGCAGCGGCAGACTCGCTCATCAGCCAGAAAGATGCGATTACCTGGCTGTAAATCTATCCCCTGTCGGCAGGGCGGGCCATCAGGAAGGGAGATAAACCATCTGGGCAGTTATCAAGAAGGCGGAGTCCCCATCCTACAGGCCACTCGCCGTCTCCCTGATCATACGTCAGCTGTGCCGTGTGTCATGGTGACCAATCAGAGAGTCAGCAACGAAGGAGTCTCATTATCAGCAGACTACCCATCATTCACCAGCAAAGATGGCGTACATTTTCTTCCCGTCTCTCCCTCATTGAGCGCCTCACAAAGATGGCGTACATTTTCTTCCCGTCTCTCCCTCATTGAGTGCCTCACGCCCAATTCATCCCCTGCTCCAAATACCACAGCTGCTGGTCTAGGTGATGCCAGTCATACATTTCCTGACGGCAGTTTCCTCAGAGGTATAATTTCATCATGAGCGCAGTTTAACATGGACTGTACTTTTATGGAAAGAAATGTGCTTTTATACACAGTGAAATTTTATGCAGAGTAAAGGTTCATTAATAACAATGTAATTCCATACGAAGACGTGCATTTTAACAAGCAGTAGTAGATTTCGACGAGATATAGACAGAAGGGCCCGCAGTCCAGTGGTTTGGGTGTTTGTCTTCTGCTGTCGTGAGGTCAGCCACTCATAGTATCGGAATCCCTCCTGAAGGCAGATCTATATGTACATATATCTGTCTCTCCGTCTGTGTACTCTCTCTCTCTCTCTCTCTCTCTCTCTCTCTCTCTCTCCTCTCTCTCTCTCTCTCTCTCTCTGTGTGTGTGTGTGTGTGTGTGTGTGTGTGTGTGTGTGTGTAAACTAAGTTTCTGGCAGAAGAAGGCAGCTGTCCTTTCCGAGAAACGACCTCTGGGAAGGGGAGACGACCTCATCTCGTTTGAGGGAGATAGACTTTAGTCTGAGATTGTTTTGCTCTATCTATACTGCTATTTCAGAGATACAGTCTAATTTTGTATAGCACTACACTGGTTCTACAGAAATACAGGTCTGAATGAGGTAATAACAATCCAAGTTTGTGTAGCACTTCACTGGTATTACAGAGAGACAGGTCTGAATGAGGTAATAACGTGTACGTTTGTGTAGCACTTCACTGATATTACAGAGATGCAGGTCTGAATGAGGTAATAACAGTGCAAGTTTGTGTAGTACTACACTGTTACTTCAGATATACAGGTCTGAATGAGGTAATAACAATCTAAGTTTACCAGCCGCCGTGGCGAAGTGGTTAGCGTCGCGGACTCCCGGCTGGGAGGTCGTGAGTTCGAATCCCATCAGAGTCATGTGGGTTTTTCTGCCCCGACCGGCTCCTACCCAGAGTTGAGTTTGCTCCGGACTCAGTTGGGAAGACTGGGATCATACAGTCGAGTTTCATCCACTTAATGGATGCGTTTCTGAGAGTGTTGCTCAAATTTCCTGACCAACACTGCAGGTGCCTGTATCTCTCGGGCCTGGTTGACGCCGGGATATATTATGAAAGGAAGCGTAGAGTACAGCCGTGTCATGTAGTCTCAGACCGAAAAGGAAATCCGTAGCATCATCTTAATCATCCTCATTCTCATCGATCAGCATTTAAAAAATGTCTCAAATTCTGTGGTCCTTCGTGCCCTGCTCTCATGGTGACCTCAGTTTCGATGTCCTCTCCACGTCTGTGGCCTTGGTCTGGTTCTGTCGAGATCACCGGATCGGCGAGTCCATAGGGGCTGTCGTTGGACGGACGTGGTGGGCCCTCCGGAGGGAAAGCTCGCTCACGCCGGCTCTGCGACTAAGCAATTATTGTCGTCAGTAGGGGCTTAGTAGGTGGTGTCCTGCGTATGTTAGATCAGAACAGGCGCCACTGAACACCACCGAAGTGACTCGGCAGCAGTGCAGTGTCTTCTCCGGTGGGTTGCCTCTTGACGACTTGACATTGACTGCTCCCTGTGGATTGTCGGTGCCGGGGCTGCGGCAGGGCTGACCGGGCTGTGGCTGTGGACGGGGTGTCGGAATGAGCGGCGTGTGTGCACTGCCTCTGAGGTGGCGCAGAGGTTGGGACAGCAAAAAAA
>CM065747.1:2027086-2044586 GCA_033310375.1 Conus canariensis
TTTATACCATCACTTAAAAATTCGGTTACATACAGTTTAATACAAACAGGCAAGTGTGCTGAGTCAATGGATGGCAAAACACGCAATGAGCTGACACGCTGCTGCAAACATATATCACTGGAAGTTATAAAATAATCGATAGTGCTACCACCCCTACTTGAAACAAAAGTGAATGAATCATCAAACCGATAATGACTAAGACCATTGACAATAACGCACTCGAATGACATACCTAGACTGAGTAAATCTTTTTCAAAATTGTTAACTTCTTTATCATCAGAGCTTCTCTTAAATATATAGTTTACCTGGTCTGCAGTGCGCAATGTTTCCCACACATTATTATGAGAGAGCTCATCATTTAACATCGCATTCTCACATCCAGTCCTCGCATTCAAATCACCACAAATCATAACATAAAGATCTTCAAATTTTTCATATAAATCCATTAAACATTGTTCGATGATCTCTATGCCAACACCATGATGTGACTGTCTCCAGAACCTATTATCACAAGGGTGAATATATGTACAAATCAGAAATACCGGTTTATTTGTCCCTATTAGTCTTCCGTCCAGTTTCAAAATAATCATTTGTTCTAAGTTAGTATCAATTCTTTCCACAAATCCTGCCAAACTTTTTCAAACAAACACGATCACTCCTCCCGAATATCGCCCTTGATGTGATAATTTTATAGCTCTAGAGACCAACACATCATAGTTACTAAAAGGTGTGTATGAAATTGTGTTTGAATAAACAAAAGTTTCGTTTAAAGCAAAAATATCGAAAAGATAACATTGTTGAAATAACATCAGGGATGTCCAACTTCTGCAATCAACCGTCACAGTTCCACGTACAAATGTTTATAACTTTATTCTCCGGGCTTCGGCCACACCGTTATCTTTTTGTTTTACCACCCTCACCACCCCCACGCCCAGCCCCACTAGCACTCCTCTCCTTACCCCCACCGATTTCACCACTTCCCCTGCCTTGTCGGTCTCCAACCCGCTCACCCCTTCCTCCCCGCGCTTGTTGTGTATTGGCTGGCTTCATCCACTGGTGTAACGTGTTGGAATTCACGCTGTCACGCCTATCTTTTACGCCTGGTCTGCTTTGTGTTGACAAGCCCGCACTTTGACGTTTCTTCACCGGGCTATAAGATTGCGGTACAATGCTGCTATGCCGCCGTGTTGACCGTGCAGCTTCCTGTTTTGACCCTTGACCCGTCATCGTCTCCTAACTCGTCGGCCAGCGCTTTGTTTGATTAGTACTTGGGTACTCCTCCGTAGGAAGGATATACAGACGACTTCTACTGCTGTCGTTGTTGTTGGCGTCGCTTGGTTTTGAGAGAGGGGGAGGGGGGAAGGTGTCCTCAGATAGAGAATCGGTCAATCCGTCTTTCTCTGATGGTGGGTGATATTCATTTTCAGCTACCCGCTTCCTGTTCAGCCTGGTTTCCACTGATTCACTGACTTCTTCATCTGGTCTCCTCCTGATTCTGCTGACGTTCATCACCATTTCCTTCCCGATGTCGTATGTGTAGACACCTTCCTCACTAATCAGTTTGTCAAATTTCATTTGTACCTTCTGACCACCATCATACACCTGTTTTGCTTTCTCTCTCAGTCCTTGTTTGTTCCTGCGAACAATCTCTGAATAATCTTCCCTGACAAACACATTTTGATAACTGTCTGAATTCTTCATTTTTTTTTTTTTTTTTTTTTTGCATTCTTAACAACCAAAGTCTTGTCTTTATATGATAGGAATTTGACTATCACTGCATCTCCTCTTCCAGTTCTATGTGCTCTTTCATTGGCTATCTCCCCCTCAAGCCCCATTCCCTCTCTGATCACATTTCTCACCTTTAGTTCACACTCCTCCCAATTTTCTTGGGCCTTCTCTTTCTTGATGCCAAAAAACAAGAGGTTGTTCCTCCTGCTGTGATTTTCTAGAGAATCACATTTATTTCTCAGCAAGTCAGTCTCTTTCTTCAGACTGTCATTCTCTTCCTGCACGCTCTCATACTGTAGTCTCATGAGGTTCAACTCCTCCTCAACCTGTTTCTGTCTGTTTTCCACCCTTCCTAGCAAATCAGACAAATTATCACTTATTTGTTGCATTTTGGTCTCTAGCCTTTCAGCCTGATTAGCTTGTGTTGATCTCATTTTCTCATGCTCTGTTGCTTGCTGTTCTTTCAGTTCTCTGGTAGCCTCTATTATTGCATCACTGATACCGTCTCTGATACACCGGTACATACCGTGCATGAGGCTTCTCTCATGATCAGTTTCCATGGGCGAAGAATCAGGTGGCCCAAACGAAGCTGGGGCGTCAATACCCACTAGGTCTACCCTTCCGGTGTCCTGCTCTGTCCCTGTCCACTGTGGTGAATCCAGTCCAGGACTGGGCTCAACGTCACCACAAGACAACAGAAACAAGCACATGAAAATTACTGCAATAGCTCTCAGCACCCAAAACGACTCTGTCTGCACACGGACTCAGCGTTTGAACCAAACTGTCCTGCCACAAAACAGTTCACAAGTGACAGAGAAGCGAATGTAGTGTGTTGCCATTGTACCACATCCTTGCCACAGCAGCAGAATACCAACAGGGTGTTTGATGCAGGATTTCTTTCGTAAGATATTTGACAGTACGAAAATGAACCTGAGAGAGAAAGAGAAAGAAAGAGAGAGAGAGAGAGAGAGAGAGAGTGTGTGTGTGTGTATGCGTGAGCGTGCGCGCGCGCGCGCGCGCGCATGTGTGTGTGTGTGTGCATGCGTGAGCGTACGTGTGTGTGTGTGTGTGTGTGTGTGTGTGTGCGTGCGTGCGTGCGTGCGTGCGTGCGTGCGTGTGCGTGTGTGTGTGTGTGTGTGTGTGTGCTTGTGTATGTGCGTGTGTGAGAGAGTATATCTGCCTTCCTGTCTATATGGGAGAGAGAGAGAGAGAGAGAGAGAGAGAGAGACAGACAGACAGAGAGAGACAGAGAGAGACGGAGAGGAGGGGGGGGGTTGGGGGGGGGACTAGCGTATATATCTGTTTAGAGTTCTGTAGTGTGTGTGTGTGTGTGTGTGTGTGTGTGTGTGTGTGTGTGTGTGTGTGTGTGTGCGTGCGTGCGTGCGTGCGTACATGCGTGCGTGCTTGTGTGTGCGTGCGTGTGAGTGTGTGTAACACATATGTGTGTTGACGTGTGTGTGCATGCATGCGTGTGTTTGCGTGCAGTGAGGTCATCAAAGCGTTTAATCAGATGCATCGTTCATTTAACCAAGCGGACAGAGAGGACCGTTGAACCCCATGCAAACGGTCTAGCATCACCATCCGAGTGCAGAGCAGTCAGTATGGTCGTCATCCTGATGAAGATGATGAGGGTAATATCATTATTACTATCGTTGTTGTTGTTGTTGCTGCTGCTGTTGTTGTTACATATAATATCATCATTATCATCATCATCATCATCATCATCATCAACAACAACAACGAAAACAACAACAACAACATCATCATGAAAGGCCCGATGAACCGACTGTCAGTTCCTATTTTTATGGACTTATATTTATGAACACGCTAAAACAGCAAAATCTGACTCATATTTTGATAAATCATTTCAACCAAATAGAATGCAATGTCCTTGGCTTTAGTTGTCCTGCTATTTCACTCTCAATAAATGTATTGTCATTGATATTAGTTGTCCTGCTTCACTGTCATTGAATGTACTGTTATTGACATCAGTTGTCCTATTTCACTCTCACTGAATGTATTGCCATTGACATTAGTTGTCCTATTTCACTCTCACTGAATGTACTGTCATTGACATTAATTGTCCTATTTCACTCTCACCGAATGTACTGTCTTTGACATTAGTTGTCCTATTACTAAGGTCAAGGTCGTTCGCCGCTGAGGTTGGAGTGACTGTCGCCTCTGTTTGTTCTTTTCTTCGTTTAAGAGGAAAAGGAAGCGCGCTTGCTTTGAAAGTTTGTGAAAATGTTCGTGATGTTTGGTGCTTTTGTGTTGTGGGCAATTTATGCCGAACTTTACCTGCGTTGGTTCGTGCTGTGCACGACAATTTCAACACGGTTGACTGCTTTGAACTCGTGCGTCCGCCATCGTACTCACCTGTGCATCAAGCTAGCCAACTACCTGATCTTTCGTCTAGTTCTGTTGAGCGCTCTATCCCTGTGCGCCAAAGTGATAAATTCCTGCATTACAGACGTGATCAACTTCTTCATGTAAGTCCCGCTCGTTTGACCTGTGAATTAACATCTCGGCTTCGTACTTTTGGCATAGGTGTCAATCTTCCAAGAAAACGGTACAAGAGAAAGAAGGCAGACAACAAACGGACATTAAAGGTGCTGCTGTTCAACTGCCGATCGTGTCGCAAAAAAGCAGCTGAAATCCATGAAATGGTGACTGATTTAAAAGCCGATATTTTCGTCTTGACTGAAACTTGGTTGTACGATCGTGGTGACGAGTCCTACATCGCTGCTATGACTCCCTGTGATTATGATTTCCACTCGTTTCCTCGTGTTGGATCACGAGGTGGTGGATTAGCCTTCATGATTCGAAAAACACTCTCATGCTGTGTTTCTTTCACTCCTGTGAAATTTTGTTCGTTTGAGTGTGTTGAAATGAAACTACGAGGCACTGCTGCTACTGTTTCTTTGGTTTGTGTTTACAGACCTCCGCCAAGTAAGTCCAATATGCTGTCTAACTCTGCCTTCCTACAGGAGTTTCCAGATCTGTTATCCTCTTATGCAGCTACACGTAATACTGTTTGTTATCTTGGTGACTTTAATTTTCATTATGATGACTATTCAGATCGCCAAGTGATTCATCTAAAGACTCTACTGACTGATCACAACCTGTCTCAGTTTGTTCAAACACCAACACACAAACATGGCCATATCTTTGATTGGGTGGTGGGAAACATTGAAGACAGCGTTCTCTCTGTGGATGAAGTTCGTGACTATGCTGGTCTTTCAGACCATTTTGTTGTTGTGTGTAGTTTGAAGATCTCCAGACCCCCTCCTCGGAAAAGACTTGTTACGTCTAGGAACATGAAAGCATTGTGTGTGGCTGTTTTTGACCAAGAGGTCAAGAGTTTTGCTCAGGGCATGCGTAAGCAGCAAAGCAATGCAGATGTCACACAATTAGTTGAAGTGCTTAACGATGGCCTTCAGGAAATCCTGGACCGACACGCGCCTGCAGTGACTAGGTGTGTTACTGACCGTCCCTCAGCTCCTTGGCTCTCCGAGGACGTGAGAGCTGCTCGACGTCAACGCCGGCGCAGCGAGAGACGCTGGAGAAAGAGCCGATTGACCATCCACCGCCAGATCTTTGCAGCGAACAGGTGTGAGGCAGGGGACTGCCTCCAGGATGCCAGAGAGTCATACTACCGTGATAAAATTGACTCTTGTTCTTCATCAAAGCAGTTGTTTTCTCTTTCAAGTGAACTACTTGGCAAACAAAAGAAATTAAGTTTGCCCACGAACATTCCTCCTTCTCAAATCTCTCAACAATTTAGTGAATTCTTTGTTGATAAAATCAAAACCATCCGTGACAATCTTGATGCAAATCCTTCCCAACCAATTCTTTACGATAAATACTGTGGACCACCTTTTTGTACTTTTAATCCTGTGGATGAAAAACTGATCGGCGATCTCATAAGTGAATCCTCCAGCAAAAGTTGTGTCCTTGACCCCATCCCTACTTCCCTCCTTAAACGGTGTGCCTCTCATTTGATTCCCGTGATTACAAACATTGTAAACAAATCTCTCTTGTCAGGCATAGTGCCTCTTCAGTTTAAGCAGGCAATGGTTACCCCTCTCTTGAAAAAGCCAGGACTGGACCTTAATAAGTTAAAGAACTATAGACCGGTGTCCAACCTCCCATTCCTCTCAAAAATCCTTGAAAGAGTTGTGCTGAAGCAGCTTCAGACTCATCTTTCAGACCATGGTCTTCTTGAGGCCTGTCAGTCTGCTTATAGGAAGAATCATAGCACTGAGACTGCTGTATTGAGCGTACTGGACTGTTTACTGTGCAAATCCGACAGTAAACTTGTTTCTCTCGTAGCCTTGCTTGATCTGAGTGCTGCCTTTGATACGCTAGATCACACTACTTTACTTGAAAGGCTTAGGGTCACTTTTGGTGTTGATGGGATAGTTCTCCAGTGGTTCGAATCGTACATCAGAGATAGGTCGCAGGCGGTGGTTGTGGGTGGTGTAAGGTCTACGTTGTCACCTCTTTTGTATGGAGTACCACAGGGGTCAGTATTGGGCCCAGTGTTGTTTACATTGTACTCACAGCCCTTGTCAGATGTTATCTCGGACCATGATTGTGATTTTCACAAGTATGCTGATGACACTGAGCTTTCTAAGAGTGGCACACCTGATGAGTTTGTTTCTGTTCAATCTGGGGTGTCTCGGTGTATCAGCAGTGTGCAGGAATGGATGACAAGTAATAAGCTTAAATTAAATTGTGAAAAGACTGAAGTCATGCCCGTTGGAACCTCCTCCTGCCTCAAACTCGTTGAGTCAGAGTCAATGGTTGTTGATGGTACTGAATTGCCTTTCAGTAACTCTGTCAAATACCTTGGTGTTACCATTGATCAGTGTCTGACCATGCAGAATCAAATATCTGTAGTCTGTCGCTCATCCTTTTTAGAGCTGAGACGTATTGCTTCCATCCGACGTTTTATATCCAGGGAAGTAGCTGTCAGGCTAGTCTGTGCCACGGTGATGTCAAGATTGGACTACTGCAACTCTGTTTATGCTGGGCTTCCCGCAGAACAGATTGCTCGGCTGCAGAGAGTCCAAAATAGCGCTGCACGACTTGTTTTGAAGAGGAGGAGGTGTGAGCACATCACTCCCATGCTGATCGAACTGCACTGGCTTCCCATACAGTATCGGTGGCAATTTAGACTGGCAGTTCTTGCTTTCCGCCACTTCAATGAATCTCTTCCTCACTATCTCTCTTCTTCTCTCTGCACCTACCAAAGCTCTCGTACCCTTCGCTCTTCTTCACAAAAACTTTTGAAAATCCCTAAGCGTTCTCTGAAATCTGTTGGCGAAAGAGCCTTCAGTTTTAGAGCACCTTCTATTTGGAACTCCCTCCCTGAAGACCTTCGTAATCAGCCTACTCTTTCTTCTTTTAAATCTCAGCTCAAAATTTACCTCTTCAAAAAAGCCTATCCTCTTCCGTAGATGACTAGATCTCTCTTAAATTCCTCCACAACTAGTTCGGTGAGACAGTTTATGCATGTAGGTGCGTCTGCCATTGTGTATTTTCTTTTTGCTGTGTGCATGAATATTGTATGAATAAGTGCAAATGGTGGATGTAAGCGCATTGAGTTGTACAACAAGAAATGCGCTATATAAGTATTATTCATTATTATTATTTATTATTATTATTATTTCACTCTCACTGAATGTGCTGTCATTGACATTAATTGTCCTATTTCACTCTCACCGAATGTACTGTCATTGACATTAGTTGTCCTATTTCACTATCACAGAATGTACTGTCATTGACATTAGTTGTCCTATTTCACTCTCACAGAATGTATTGTCACTGACATTAGTTGCCCTATTTCACTCTCACTGAATGTACTGTCACTGGAATTAGTTGTTCTATTTCACTCTCACTGAATGTACTATCATTGACATTAATTGTCCTATTTCACTTTCACCGAATGTACTGTCACTGACATTAGTTGTCCTATTTCACTCTCACTGAATGTACTGTCACACACATTAATTGTCCTATTTTACTTTCACTGAATGTACTGTCATTGACATTAGTTGTCCTATTTCACTCTCACTGAATGTACTGTCATTGACATTAGTTGTCCTATTTCACCCTCACTGAATGTATTGCCATTGACATTAGTTGTCCTATTTCACTCACACTGAATGTACTGTCATTGACATTAGTTGTCCTATTTCACTCTCACTGAATGTACTGTCATTGACATTAGTTGTCCTATTTCACTCTCACCGAATGTACTGTCATTGACATTAGTTGTCCTATTTCACTCTCACCGAATGTACTGTCATTGACATTAGTTGTCCTATTTCACTCTCGCCGAATGTATTATCACTGACATTAGTTGTCCTATTTCACTCTCACAGAATGTACTGTCACTGGAATTAGTTGTTCTATTTCACTCTCACTGAATGTACTGCCATTGACATTAATTCTCCTATTTCACTTTCACTGAATGTACTGTCACTGACATTAGTTGTCCTATTTCACTCTCACCGAATGTACTGTCATTGACATTAGTTGTCCTATTTCACTCTCACTGAATGTACTGTCATTGACATTAGTTGTCCTATTTCACTCTCACTGAATGTACTGTCATTGGAATTAGTTGTCCTATTTCACTCTCACTGAATGTATTGTCATTGACATTAGTTGTCCTATTTCACTCTCACTGAACGTATTGTCACTGGAATTAGTTGTCCTGTATTTCACTCTCACAGAATGTATTGCCCATGTCATTAGTTGTCCTGGAGTTTCACTTTCACTGAATGTAGGGCTACCGTGTTTTGCATTATCTGTCCTACTTTATCACTCTCACCGAATGTAATGTCATTGAAATCAGCTGTCCCGCTATTTCACTCTCTATGAATGTATTGTCATTGGTATCAGGTGTCCTGGAGTTTCATCACCGAATGTATTGTCATTGGTATTAGTTGTCCTGGAGTTTCATCGCCGAATGTATTGTCATTGGTACTAGTTGTCCTGGAGTTTCATCACTGAATGTATTGTCACTGGTATTAGTTGTCCTGGAGTTTCAACCAATGCAGGGCTACTGTGTTTTGCATTAGCAATCCAACTTCATGACTCTCACTGAATGCATTGTCCCTGGCATCCGTTGTCCTATTATTTAGCTCGCCATGTTGGCTGACGTCAGTCTGCAAGCTCGCGGGGGCCATTTTCGCTCCCCGATTTAGAGACACCAAGAATTTCCTGCTCATAAACTGGTGGACGGAGCGGTTTGTTCACATCCCCCGCATGAATTTCAATCAAGGACAATAACTTCGATGAATGTATTGTCCTTGGCATCAGTTGTCCTAGAGATCCACTCTCACTCTGTTTTGCATTGGTTGTTCTATTTTTTCACTGAGTGCGTTGTCCTCGGCATCCAAGGACTTAGGGTTTACAGACTGCTGGAAGGAGCGCTTTGTTTACACCCCCTGCACAACTTTCAGCCGACACAGCTAGCATGGCCGGCAGAAGGGATGTGTGTGGGAGCAGCTCGGTCCCTTCCACTTCTCTCTTCTCGCGGGTTTCTGAAGTGGACAGAGGCTCTTCGTAAGGGACAGAACAGAGCCATCGGATACCAGACTGGATGAGCAGCCTGGGTGGCAACTTGTTCGTCTTTGAGGATCGTCTCCGTTGTGAAGCTCGTCTTGACTCCGAGTAACTCTGTGATTATTTTACATGATTTAATCCGTGATTTCTTCACTAGCTTTAAAACAACTCAGAGATTATTTTACATGATTTAAAATCCGGGATTTCTTCACTAACTTTCAAACTTTCTGAGGCTAAGAAGACTTTTAACCTTAACAAGAAAACAATGGAAAAGGTACTAAAAGAAAACAGCCGGTATGTCATCATCAAAACAGTTCAAACACAAACATACCAAACTGATTTCCACTAACACGCCGAAGCTCTGAAAACCAGCCAACCTACAGATTCCCAACAACGAACATTAAAACCGCATGGAACAATTCCTCAGTGCAACAGAAAAGCAGAAATTATATTGTAAAAAAGGCACGTCAGGTAGCAATAGTAAAAAAAAGTTACCTCACCTCACGAAAATGACGCCATCGACAAAAACGTCATGAAAAATAAGAACATGAAGCCACTTCGACAAATACATTTCTCTGGATTTCCTTGTCGAGGTCATCATGTGTGACTGATACTCTCAAAGGTGTATCGGGCACTGAGTAGGGGTTGTCGTGAGGATGTAAAGTAATCAAGTCTAAATCATCGTCAATTTTGGACATGGAAGGAGCCCTTGACGCATCTGAGTATGGAGCTGATTTCCAAAATGGATGCCGCCATCATTCACAGAGGACTGATTACCCGAAAACCCAAACATCTAACACAGTTAGCAAGTCTTGCCGGAACAGACACTAGCGTACGGAAAAGATACACCCAGAAGTACGGGTGCGACCCAGAGAAGTACTGTTCTTTTTCTCCTTCGAGTGGCTGTTCGAACAAGACTTGCTAACTGTGTCAAGATCTTTCGGTTTCCGCTTATTCAATCCGCTAAGTGACCAAATATTGTCTGTACGACCCAAGACGAAAGTAGTCGCAAGCAGAGTGCCACGAATGTTAGACCCCCTGCTGTGCACCCAGCGAGAGCTTTCCCATGCTCAGACTGGCTGGTGGGATGGGGAAGAAACGAGTCACGTTTGTTTCACCATGAAAATCACTCCACCAAGCACAGATTTATGAGAGACGACTCTTTCACAGGGCTGCCAGAAGTTCCAGTGCCTTGGCTCGTAAAGTTGGAAGAACCACCCAACCCGTGTACTAGGGCAAACCAAGGCACAACGATGGAAAAGCCATCCATCCCCTGTACTAGGGCAAACCAAGGCACAACGATGGAAAAGCCACCCATCCCCTGTACCAGGGCAAACCAAGGCACAACGTTAGAAAAGCCACCGATCCCCTGTACCAGGGCAAACCAAGGCACAACGTTGGAAAAGCCACCCATCCCCTGCACTAGGGCAGACCAAGGCACAACGATGGAAAAGCCACCGATCCCCTGTACCAGGGCAAACCAAGGCACAACGATGGAAAAGCCACCCATCCTCTGTACCAGGGCAAACCAAGGCACAACGATGGAAAAGCCGCCCATCCCCTGTACCAGGGCAAACCAAGGCACAACATTGGAAAAGCTATCCATCCCCTGTACCAGGGCAGACCAAGGCACAACGATGGAAAAGCCGCCCATCCCCTGTACCAGGGCAGACCAAGGCACAACGTTGGAAAAGCCACCCATCCCCTGTACTAGGGCAGAGCAAGGCACAACGATGGAAAAGCCACCCATCCCCTGTACTAGGGGAAACCAAGGCACAACGATGGAAAAGCCGCCCATCCCCTGTACCAGGGCAGACCAAGGCACAACGTTGGAAAAGCCACCCATCCCCTGTACTACGGCAGAGCAAGGCACAACGATGGAAAAGCCACCCATCCCCTGTACTAGGGCAGACCAAGGCGGACAGCACAGACGAGACCCACGCAGGGATGTTTCAGGCTCCAAGAAAATTTATCGGGTGGCGAAAAAGATGTAACCAGGATAGTGCAATGTGGCAACCATTGACAATGCGGAAATATGATGTGGTGCAAGTGCTTCTCTAGACGTGCTCTAACAAAAGCATGATTGACAAACATAAATTCAGTTCTTGTTTGGTGATCAGATTTGGTCAGTTCCATACGTCATGCATGTTTTAATTTCTTTCTTTTTCATCATAGTCACATTAGTAGTGAGAAATGTTAAGAATAGATTTTAATAAAATTCTTAGTCAACTTCGTGATGAAAATTCCATGGAACAATTATTTATCAATGTTTAAAAAAGATCATTATCATCATTGCGTTTTTGTGGTTGCACTTTCTTTCAGTCGTTTAATGACTTTTTTCTGTTAATTATGACCACTGGAATATTTTTGTTATGTGTCTAGCGACAATAAAAAGGCCTACATTACATTACGGCAGTTCTCTCTCTCTCTCTCTCTCTCTCTCTCTCTCTCTCTCTCTCTCTCACACACACACACACACACACACACACCACACACACACACGCACGCACGCACGCACACACACACACACACACACACACACACACACACACACACACACACTCACACACACACACACAAGAGAGAGAGAGAGAGAGAGAGAGAGAGAGAGAGAGAGAGAGAGCACCACGCCGACCAGAATGGGGGGCTGCAGGCTACAACCTGCCGACGAAGCTAAACTCAGTGAAACTGACCTGACCCCGACCTGTGACCGCATCAAACAGTGCATCAGGGCCTACATTGAAAACAGCCATCAGAACTGCATGAATGTGACTTCGATCTCCTCAGCTATCAGCACGGCATGAATATGACTCATCAGCTATCAGCACGGCATGAATATGACTCATCAGCCATCAGCACTGCATGAATGTGACTCCTTAGCTGTCAGCACTGCATGAATAGGACTCCTCAGCGGTCAGCACAGCATGAACGTGACTCAGCCATCAGCATTGCATGAATGTGACTCCTCAGCTATCAGCACTGCATGAATGTGACTCCTCAGCTATCAGCACTGCATGAATGTGACTCAGCTATCAGCACTGCATGAATGTGACTCAGCTATCAGCACTGCATGAATGTGACTCCTTAGCTATCAGCACTGCATGAATGTGACTCCTTAGCTATCAGCACTGCATGAACGTGACTCAGCCTATCAGCACTGCATGAATGTGACTCCTTAGCTGTCAGCACTGCATGAACGTGACTCAGCTATCAGCACTGCAATGAATGTGACTCAGCTATCAGCACTGCATGAATGTGACTCCTTAGCGGTCAGCACTGCATGAATGTGACTCCTAGCTACAGCACTGCATGAATGTGACTCAGCTATCAGCACTGCATGAATGTGACTCCTCAGCTATCAGCACTGCATGAATGTGACTCCTCAGCTATCAGCACTGCATGAATGTGACTCCATGCCAGCTATTCTACAGCACTGCATGAATGTGACTCCTCAGCTATCAGCACTGCATGAATGTGACTCCTCAGCTATCAGCACTGCATGAATGTGACTCTAGCATATCATCAGCACTGCATGAAGTGACTCCTCAGCTATCAGCACTGCATGAATGTGACTCACAGCTATCAGCACTGCATGAATGTGACTCACATCAGCATGCAGAATTGACTCAGCATCTAGCATGAATGTGAGACTTAGCTATCAGCACTGCATGAACGTGACCTCAGCTATCAGCACTGCATGAATGTGACTCCTCAGCTATCAGCACATGCATGAATGTGACTCTCAGCTATCAGCACTGCATGAATGTGACATCAGCTATCAGCAACTAGCATGATGAAGTGACCAGCTATCAGCACTGCATGAATGTGACTCAGCTATCAGCACTGCATGAATGTGACTCCTCAGCTATCAGCACTGCATGAATGTGACTCCTCAGCTATCAGCACTGCATGAATGTGACTCCTCAGCTATCAGCACTGCATGAATGTGACTCAGCTATCAGCACTGCATGAATGTGACTCCTCAGCTATCAGCACTGCATGAATGGATCTCAGCTATACAGCACTGCATGAATGTGATCTCAGCTATCAGCACTGCATGAATGTGACTCAGCTATCAGCACTGCATGAATGTGACTCCTCAGCTATCAGCACTGCATGAATATGACCCTCCCAGCTGATCAGCACAGCATGCATGAATGTGACTCAGCTATCAGCACGCATGAATGTGACCTCAGCTATCATGCATTACACGCCAATGTGAATGTGACTCAGCTATCAGCACTGCATGAATGTGACTCCTCAGCTATCAGCACGCATGAATGTGACTCAGCTATCAGCACTGCATGAATGTGACTCAGCTATCAGCACTGCATGAATGTGACTCCTCAGCTATCAGCACTGCATGAATGTGACTCAGCTATCAGCACTGCATGAATGTGACTCAGCTATCAGCACTGCATGAATGTGATCTCAGCTATCAGCACTGCATGAATGTGACTCAGCTATCAGCACTGCATGAATTGACTAGCTTCAGCACTGCATTAATGTGACTCAGCTATCACACTGCATGAATAGTGACTCCTCACGTACAGCACAGCATGAATGTGACTCAGCTATCAGCACTGCATGAATGTGACTCAGCTATCAGCACTGCATGAATGTGACTCACTATCAGCACTGCATGAATTGATCTAGCTCAGCACTGCATGAATGTGACTCAGCTATCAGCACTGCATGAATGTGACTCAGCTATCAGCACTGCATGAATGTGACTCTCAGCTCAGCCAGTAAATGATCGCATCGCACTGCATGAATGTGACTCCTAGCTATCAGCACTGCATGAATGTGACTCAGCTATCAGCACTGCAATGGACAGCATCAGCCTGCATGAATGACTCCTTAGCTCAGCACTGCATGATGGACTCCAGTCAGCATGCATGAACGTGACTCAGCATCACATGCATGAATGGACTCCTCAGCTTAGCACGCATGAAGTGATCACTCAGCTATCAGCACTCAGCATGAATGTGACTCCTACGTTCAGCACTGCATGAATGTGACTCAGTATCACACTCATGAAGTGACCAGCTACAGCACTGCATGAATGTGACTCAGCTATCACACTGCAGACTGCCAGTGCAATGTGGACTCTCTTCCACTGCATAATGATCAGCTAGCATGTCAGCACTGAATGATGATGACTCCTAGCTCAGATGCATGAATGACTCAGCTACAGCATGCATGAATGTGACTCTCAGCTATCAGCACTGCATGAATGTGACTCCTCAGCTATCAGCACTGCATGAATGTGACATTCACTCTAGGCTATCAGCTATCATGCACTGCATGAATGTGATCCTCCATCGCGAGATGCTCTCAGCTATCAGCACTGACATGGAAACGGATACTCTCAGCTATCAGCACTGCATGAATGTGACTCAGCTATCAGCACTGCATGAATGTGACTCCTCAGCTATCAGCACTGCATGAATGTGACACAGCTATCAGCACTGCATGAACGTGACTCAGCTATCAGCACTGCATGAATGTGACTCCTCAGCTATCAGCACTGCATGAATGTGACTCCTCAGCTATCAGCATTGCATGAATGTGACACAGCTATCAGCACTGCATGAATGTGACACAGCTATCAGCACTGCATGAACGTGACTCAGCTATCAGCACTGCATGAATGTGACTCCTCAGCTATCAGCACTGCATGAATGTGACTCCTCAGCTATCAGCATTGCATGAATGTGACACAGCTATCAGCACTGCATGAACGTGACACAGCTATCAGCACTGCATGAATGTGACTCCTCAGCTATCAGCACTGCATGAATGTGACTCATCAGCTATCAGCACTGCATGAATGTGACTCAGCTATCAGCACTGCATGAACGTGACTCAGCTATCAGCACTGCATGAATGTGACTCAGCTATCAGCACTGCATGAATGTGACTGCTCAGCTATCAGCACTGCAGGAATGTGACTGGGATTTCCTCTGGACACGGCAGTCGGCCTGGAGCTGACGACGATACATTGGGCTGCCAACGGGCCTCTCTCCAGAGGAAAAGCTGTGCTGCCGTAAAATCACTTAGGCGGAGATCCGTTCACGCACTCCTTCTTAATGAACGTGTGTGTGTGTGTGTGTGTGTGTGTGTGTGTGTGTGTGTTCTTAATGAACGTGTGTGTGTGTGTGTGTGGGTGTGGGTGTGGGTGTGGGTGTTGTGGTGAGTTCCGTGTGTGCGTGTGTGTGTGTGTGTGTGTGGTGCGTTTTCCTCGACGTCACGTGAATTTGTCATTAAATTCTTGGAGCAGAACCAAACCTGACTGCTTCCTCGCTCCCTCTTCTTTTTTTCATTTTCCTTTTTTTTTTTTTTTTAAAGAACCGACGGTTTCCAAGTCATCTGTCTTCCGTTTGTTCCAAAGAATTCCTGACGTCTTTTATGTCTAACGTCAAAGCTCACTGGTTGTCTGACTGATTCCATCTTCATCTCTGTCACCTGTTTGGAACTCAGTGTCTGAACCTATGTTTAGAAGCCTCCAAGTTTTACACTCTACGTGACGCGCGAGCGCGCGCGCGCGCGCGCGCGCGCGCGTGTGTGTGTGTGTGTGTGTGTGTGTGTGTGTGTGTGTGTCTGTGTCTGTGTCTGTGTGTATAGATACATAGACAGATAGATACACAGATAGTTAAATAGTGTGTGTGTGTGTGTGTGTGTGTGTGTGTGTGTGTGTGTGTGTGTGTGTGTGTGTGTGTGTGCGGGCACATGTCTGTACGTTCGTATGTTTGCGCATCGACGAGCAAGCATAACATAAAAAAATCTGACACTACCACCTTGATTACGATTCAAACAAAAGTAACTTCGAAAGGAAACTCAGTGTGAGAGAAACCACAAGATACGGGACGTGGGAATGGGGTATGGGGAAAGAGGTCGCGCACACACACACACACACACACACACACACACACACACACACACACACACACACACACACACACTCACTCACTCACTCACACACATCAACCACTCCTTTTTCCCCTTGAGGGGCCCGGTCGGGGTGGGATGTCTACTGGTATGTTCGTTGTCGCTTGTTTTGTTTGCTTGTTTGTTTTCAAAGGGAAGAGTGAGCCTGCACGTGCTTCTCTCTCTCTCTCTCTCTCTCTCTCTCTCTCTCTCTCTCTCTCTCTCTCTCTCTCTCTCTCTGCCTGTCTGTCTCTATGTCTGTCTGTGTCTGTCTCTCTCTCTCTCTTTCTCTCCCTCCCTCTTTCCCTCCCTCCACCCACCCCTTCCGTCCTCTCTCTCTTCCTCCTATACCTCCTTTCGTCCTCTCTGTCTCTGTCTCTCTGTCTCTCACGCCTTGCCGAATAGGGCCTATATTCATCAATCAGTTGTTAAGACTGACCGCCGCAGCACTGATCTTGGAAGTACCATTTTGAATGTATCTGGACATAAATGAAAAAACATTCCACATCACCGCTGCCGTTATCAACAGAAAATGTACATAGCAAGCCATCCTCCACATACGAATGGTATGACAATATCATGCAAATTATGGACCAAGTTTTTCACACACACACACACACACACACACACACACACACACACACACACACACACACACACACATCAAATATTTGGTTATTAAGCGACATTACCATTGACAGGTTAAAGCAACAACCAGCCTGGACAAGTACACCGTCGCTTCATGCACTCCATCAGATAGTGAAAACTCCACAGGCCCAACGAACGTAGCTAAACAACTGCGAGTCTTATTGACCACACAATCACAAATACCAAACCTGCAATATTACATACCTAAGTGGTACACTTTTCTTTTATCAGTGACCATTGTTCAGTCATCTATACGCAGTCCTTCAGGCTTCTAAATCACCAACCGTAGGCCATAGAACATCCAAACCATAGGCCATAGAGCATCCCAACCATAGGCCATAAAGCATCCCAACCATAGGTCATAGGCCACCGAGCATCCCAACCATAGGTCATAGGCCATAGAGCATTCCAACCATGGGCCATAGACCATCCCAACCATAGGCCACACAGCATCCCAACCATAGGCCACAGAGTATCCCAACCATAGGCCATAGACCATCCCAACCATAGGCCATAGACCATCCCAACCATAGGCCATAGAGCATCCCAACCATAGGTCATAGACCATCCCAACCATAGACCATAGACCATCCCAACCATAGGTCATAGACCATCC
>CM065747.1:2047086-2054586 GCA_033310375.1 Conus canariensis
TAACTTCTTTTGAGAAGCATTTATTATTCCCCATTCCCCCACTCAAGCACATACTGTTAGTTAGGCAGAATTATCTACCACTGCAAATATGAATGCTTATCTCCCCCTATTTTTTCAATCTAAGACATAAGAGCAAGCTTTATTTATAATTGAATATTTCTTGCAGTCATTGCAACACCAAGCTGCTCTGTAAGTTGCTGGAATGGTGCTCGGTTTCTTATCCCTGGAATGTATTAAAATTGGAAATGAAATGAGGCAGGGAACAGTAAAAAAAAAACCCAAACAACAGTAAACAAGTGGGGTAACTTTTGCTCCCATAAGAAAACCTAACACAGAGTAACTTTTATTCAAGACTGGCACAGCCTTTTAAACTTGAATAAAGTCAGACAAATACAAAAACGAACAATCTAATAGTGGGGAAAAAACAAGCGCAGGCCAACAACTCAACTGTCTTCATAATAATGACTTGGCAAAGATTTGGACTGAAGGAGGGGGGAGGGAGGTTGGAGAAACTGGGAACATGAAATTAATAAAATATTATAAATATGGAAACCCTTCACTAGCTGCAAAAGGGAACCATCGCAATCCCTTTTGAAGGCAGATATATTTGTATTGCCTGCTCCGAGGCCTTTCGTCCGCTGGATCGGAACTCATCAGGGAGACACGGCTAGTTGTGTCTGCGCTCCTGGCGTCAAATAGAGACACACCACAGTCCATAATACCGTGGTGTTCTCACCACCAAGGGTACAAAAAAGAATCCAATAGCACCCCCAAAGCAGCCAGTGAAGGGTAGTAAATGGAACCAAACAAAAGTGTGGGGAGGAAAAAAGTTGCTGAAAAACTAAAGACATTATGCAAATAATATAAAATGTAGGGGACAATCTTTGAGCCTACGCTTGAGGATCCACCCAAGGATGCAAGGGAGATCAAAAGACAAACACAAAGACGGACAGAAACAAATACAAATAACCTCGATTTAATTGAAACGAAATTGGAAATGAAATGAGGCAGGGAACAGTAAAAAAAAAAAACCAGTAAACAAGTGGGGTAACTTTTGCTCCCATAAGAAAACCTAACACAGAGTAACTTTTATTCAAGATTGGCACAGCCTTTTAAACTTGAATAAAGTTAGACAAATACAAAAACGAACAATCTAATAGTGGGGGAAATTTATTAGTTTATTGTATATATATATATATAATATATATATATATATATATATATATGAACAATATAAAAAAAAGTCCTTAAAAAATCTGAAGGTGCTCAACCCCTTGGGGAGCAACATCTGTTAAAAAATATTTTAAAAATGAAGTGGTAAAATCTACAAGCTTGTTTCTAGCGTTGCTATCTTCAGGATGTCTTTTGGGGCACGCCAACGGTCTTTTATGGCGTGCGGGACTTGATTTCAACTCTGTGTGTGCAGGCGGATCTCATTTGCTGCACGTGCGGCCTGTGGTTCTTATTGGGGCCTGTTCAGGTGGAATGTGCTAGCAAAGATTTCCACTTGTGCCTGCAATTGTTTACAATTTCTACTTTTGTGTTCAGAGTTGCTAAGTGTGGTTTGCATAATATTAACCATTTTTCTGTGGAGCATAGATTGCATCTTTTTGAAATATTGTTGTATGGTGTTGCTCTTTTTATGATTTTTCCATGATATGTTGTAGTCTATATTTTTATCTTTGAGTCTCCAGATGTATTTGCTCAGCTCTGTTTGATTTTTGTATTTTTCATTTTTGAATGACTGTTTGTGGTTTGCGTATCTGGTTTTGAAAGTGTTTTCAGTAATCCCTACATATGTTTCTTCTTCATTTTCTGATGTTACCGTAGCTTGGTATACAATGTTGCTGTGAAGACATTTATTGCTCAGGGGCACTGTTCTTTTTTAGTGCAGTTGCAAGATGTCCTTTCGGCACCCTTCTCTTTTATGTTGCTTTTCATTTTGTTAGATGAATCAATCATGTTTTTGAGGTTGGGCATACATGAGTATGACAGTTTAATGGTGTTTTTGTTGAATATTTTGGACAGTTTGTGTTCTTTTGGGAATGATGTTGCCAAGATTTTAAAGAATTCTTTTCCTACATTTGTTTTTACTTGTCCATCGTATGGTGGGTTGTACCATATGATCTTTCTTTTCCTATTTTTCTTAATTCTGTTCGTGTTGTTGTCTGGACTGTATTGTAGTTTGTAATTGTAACCACTTTTTTGTAATGCTTCTTGATATTCTGTTGCTGCATCATTGAATGCGTTTTCATTGCATGACAGGTTGGATAGTCTCTTGTTTATACCATTGGGTATTGTTTTTAGTATAGATGGTGGGTGGTTGCTTTTGATGTTTACGTAGACTGGTATGTCATTGGGTTTTTTGTATGGTTTGTACACATGGTCATTGAGGTCTAATGTTATGTCTAGGTAATTCACTACTTTTTTTTGTTTGCTTCTATTGTGATTTTTAAGTTGTGGTTTTTAAAGATTTTACATAATTCTTTTTCTTGTTTTCAATGGTTCTTGGATTATTGTTTAATGCAGCGAGGCCGTCATCTCTGTATAAACCGGTCTGTTTTCCAAGTTGTTTTTGGATGTTGGATAGCATGAATAGTCCGACTAGTTCACATGTTTCGGCACCATCATACGATCCCATGGTTACATCAAATGTGGAGTTTTTGCTCGTTTTTTTAATCCAAGTTTCATTTCTGCTATGGAGTAAGGTTTTTTTGGTGTGGAAAATAATCTGAAAACACTTTCAAAACCAGATACGCAAACCACAAACAGTCATTCAAAAATGAAAAATACAAAAATCAAACAGAGCTGAGCAAATACATCTGGAGACTCAAAGATAAAAATATAGACTACAACATATCATGGAAAAATCATAAAAAGAGCAACACCATACAACAATATTTCAAAAAGATGCAATCTATGCTCCACAGAAAAATGGTTAATATTATGCAAACCACACTTAGCAACTCTGAACACAAAAGTAGAAATTGTAAACAATTGCAGGCACAAGTGGAAATCTTTGCTAGCACATTCCACCTGAACAGGCCCCAATAAGAACCACAGGCCGCACGTGCAGCAAATGAGATCCGCCTGCACACACAGAGTTGAAATCAAGTCCCGCACGCCATAAAAGACCGTTGGCGTGCCCCAAAAGACATCCTGAAGATAGCAACGCTAGAAACAAGCTTGTAGATTTTACCACTTCATTTTTAAAATATTTTAAAAAAAAAATATATATATATATATATACTGTTCAAAAAAAGAAACGCAACAGCAGCAATTGATCACCTGCCTTTCTATTTTCAAAACATTGTACATTTTCAGGTAACTGCAAAACACCGTTAAAGTGGAGATGATTGAAACATAATGGCTTATCTGATTTTGCGTTGAAAAAAACAGTGCCAAAAAGTCATTACAGAAGAGCTCACACCTTTCGAACGTCAGTAGCGTGTGTGTCCTCCCTGTGCAGCAATCACACCTTGAAGTCGCCTGGGCAGGGATCGCAGCAGACTGCGGATGACGCGCAGTGGAATGGTGTCCCACTCCTCCTGAAGAGCCTGGAACAACTCTTGTTCATTTGTAGGGGCATTAACTCGGGCACAGACTCGGCGACCCAACTCATCCCAAATGTGCTCTATTGGGTTTAAATCCGGTGACATAGAGGGCCAGGGAAGGAGACTGACGTTGTTGGCAGCCAGGAAATGTCGTGTTAAGTGGGCTGAGTGTGGCCGAGCATTGTCATGCATGAAGATGGAACCAGGAGCAGCCAGGAGTTGAAGAACGTGCGGCTGGAGGATTTCTGCAATGTAGCGCTGAGCATTAAGTCGTCCCTGGACCAGTACTAGGGGGCTTCTGCCACTGAAATTGATGGCTCCCCATACCATTACCCCTCCACCACCATGGGGAGGTGCCTGATCAACACAGTTCTGTGCATAGCGTTCATTCGTTCTGCGATAGACCCTCCTCCTCCGGTCATGGTGTTGCAGCAGGAAATGTGATTCGTCGCTGAATGAAACCTGTCTCCATTCACGATGAACAGCCCAGGGAAGATGCTGCATGCACCATTGAAGTCGTGCCTGGCGATGACACTGAGTCATAACGGGTCCTCGGACAGGTCTTCGAGCCCTCATTCCAACAGCATGTAGACGATTGCGTACGGTTTGCCCGCTTACACGTCTGTGACCAGGGATGGCCTGGGCTGTAGAGGAGGCACACAGGAAACGATCCTGAACATGGCGGAGCGTAATGTAGCGATCTTGGGCTCGGGTTGTGCACCTTGGCCGTCCTGAACGAGGTCGATCTGCTGTTGACCCCGTCATTCCAAACCGGTTCCAAAGCCTACTGATGGTGCTTCTGGCCACATTGAAATGTCTGGCAACAGCCGCTTGACTCTGTCGGGCCTGCAACCGGCCTATCGCATTTTCTCATTGTTGGCTATTCAGATTTGGCATTCTTTCCTTTCGTTTCTGGTTTCATTTTTCAATGAAGCCAAACCCCTTTTATACCCTGCTATTGAGGTGTTGTCAGTATTGTATTCTGTGCTTTGCACGTGAATTTCCCGTCTGCAAATCCGTCGACAGTCGAAAGTTTACAGCGCTAGATTTTAGCCCACCAGCACGTGTTTATCGCACGGCATGCGCTGAACTTGTACACTGACATGGCAGAGGAACGGGTGAATCAATTCTGCTATTTGTCAACATCATTCATGTTGAGAATATGTAAATATTGCATCGTATTCCAAAATATCATTTGTTGCGTTTCTTTTTTTGAACAGTATATATACGCACATGCGATTCTCTCTTTCTTTCACTCCCCCCCATCACTCCGTCTCGATCTGTCTCTGTCTGTCTGTCTGTCTGTCTGTCTCTCTCTCTCTCTCTCTCTCTCTCTCTCTCTCTCTCTCTCTCTCTCTCAAATCTACATGACATTTCTTGATTTGGAAAAAATACAGACCAACAAACACAAAACGTTGACATGATTTACAGAACACTGTCATAGCCGGCAGGTATGGTTTGGAGGACAGGCTACATCGTGACGTCAGACATGTGCAAAAGCTGAGGCAAAGGCAAGGCGCAGGAGTACCTTTGGATTGTTGTGTTAGCCAAGGAGACGTCTGCACTCCTGTTTTGTTTTTGACCACAGAAATACTTGTTCTGTTTCCTCCCGTTTGTACACGATCTTGCGGCTGAAATAACTGATCTGATTTGACATATCCAGGTTTTCTTATTTAAAAAGAACACCTGAACTGGTTGTTTTATTTTTTGCAGATGTTATTGTTTAATCCAGAATATTGTTGATGTTCCACTACAGTTCGATAGTTTTTGTGGAATACTAACACAAAGAGATAATATGGACAAGAATTGTTTTTACTGTTCTCGATAAACAGATAACTATATCTGCATGGACAATATGGCATAACAGTGAAATGGTTCATGTGATTGTTGCTCAGATTTCTTGGAAAACACACACACACACACACACACACACACACACACACACACACACACACACACAGAAACACACACTCACACACACGCACGCACACACACACACACACACACACACACACACACACACACACACACACACAAACACACACACACACACACACACACACACACACACACACACACACACACTGCCTCACACCCACAACTCCCTCCTTCCCTTTCCCATTCCTCCTTGCTCCCCAGGCAGACAAACAGAGTGCGGTGTATACAGAAGATAACGCTTGAGCAGATGGAAGCAGCAAAGGTTCCTGTCTGATGTTCTTTTCAGTCAGAGTCTGTCCACGTTAACCAACGTACACATATCCATGACCGGCTGTGGCGCCACGATTAGTTCACAGACTTGTGGCCTGGGAGGTCATGGGTTCGATTCCCATCAAAAATATCTGTTGGATTGTTTGGCTCCGGACAGCTTTTTCCCAGAGGTGAGAGAACTGTCGGTGGGGAATAGACCAATTTCCGAGATTATATGTGACCCTCGTCTAAGTCTCCTGTATACGTTTGTCATCTTTCCTAGGGTCGTCCTTGCATTCTTTTTCGCCCTTCTTCTTCAAGGATGATTACCGGGAATATTAAGTTCAGGAGCGACAGTGATGGGTATTGAAACTTACATTCTTTTATTATGATCATAACTACTTTCCTCAGTCGCCATACCTCTCTTCGTTTGATGTGAATTTTTAAAGCTTCTATAAGCTGATCCTCTTTTCTTTCTTTCTTTTTTTTGTATGTCTGTCTCTCGGTCTGTCTTTGAAAAAAACTTAGGGAAAAAAGATGATTAAGTTTTTTGCTTCATTTAAGTTGAAGTTGTTTTCGTTGTATAAGCAGCACATTACCAGCGTGAGAGTGCTAGTACACCACACATTAGAACATTAACAAACCCAGACACTTTGTATCAACCGCTAAAACACTAAAATCAGCAAAAATGTGTCCATTTGTAAGAAAACATACAAACTATGCATGGTGTGTAAGAGACTGGTTGGAGACAAAGAAAAAAAAAAGAAAAGAGAGAGAGAGAGAGAGAGAGAGAGAGAGAGAGAGAGAGAGAGAGAGAGAGAGAACTGTCGGCTCAGACAAGAAGAGAGGAACGACACAATCCACGTTCATCCACTTGATGGACGCGTCTCTCACCATGTGGTTCATACGTCATGACCAACTCTTTAACTGTATGTAACTCTCGGGCCTGGTTGACGCCGTGTTATAAACATACAAGAAAGCGTAAAGTACCACCCTGTCTAGCAGTCTCTCACCAGAGTGGGAATCCATAGCATCAAACTCATCATCCGCATTTCCACTAATCATCATGAAAGAAAAAAAAAATCTTGTGTTTTGTAGCTGTCATGCTCCGTTGTCATGGTGACATCTGTTTCGATTTCCTTTCCGCGTCAATGCCCATGGTCAAATCGATATTGACTAGTTCATGAAGACTAGTCATGTATGGACGAGGTGACGCTCACTCATGCTGGCTCCACGACTAGACAGTTAGTGTCGTCATCAGGGACTGTGAACGGTGGCGTCATGCGTTTGCTGAATCGAACCAGGTGCCGCTCAACACCAGCTGCCGTACTTATATGTCGTCGGTAAATTTACTTCTACAACGAGAAAACTCTTGGGTCCAAACCCTGTGGGTTCAGCACATTGTACTTTCGTAGTTAGATCCTCTGGGTTTTGTCTCGGTTTCTACCTAAGAAGTGTCAAGAAAGTAAAGGGTGAAGGTCAGATAAAAAGAGGGATACCCTCCTTCTGCGCATGTCTTGAATAACCCCCAGCTTTCTGCGCATGCCCACAAACACACCGACACAGACACACACAAAGACTGAAAAAGCAGCTTAACTAAAACAAGTTTGATAAAACTATTAAAAGGCCATAAACATGATGCAGTCACACACACACACACACACACACACACACACACACACACACACACACACACACTGACACTAAGTAACAGTGACACACACAGGCATGAAGACAGATATAGCCTACACTCACACAC
>CM065747.1:2059586-2077086 GCA_033310375.1 Conus canariensis
TTTCTGTGTACTTTCTACTCATCAAAAAGCTTACCTCTTGCCTTTTTCTGTGTACTTTCTACTCATCAAAAAGCTTACCTCTTGCCTTTTTCTCTGTGTACTTTCTACTCATCAAAAAGCTTACCTCTTGCCTTTTCTGTGTACTTTCTACTCATCAAAAAGCTTACCTCTTGCCTTTTCTCTGTGTACTTTCTACTCATCAAAAAGCTTACCTCTTGCCTTTCTCTGTGTACTTTCTACTCATCAAAAAGCTTACCTCTTGCCTTTCTCTGTGTACTTTCTACTCATCAAAAAGCTTACCTCTTGCCTTTCTCTGTGTACTTTCTACTCATCAAAAAGCTTACCTCTTGCCTTTCTCTGTGTACTTTCTACTCATCAAAAAGCTTACCTCTTGCCTTTCTCTGTGTACTTTCTACTCATCAAAAAGCTTACCTCTTGCCTTTCTCTGTGTACTTTCTACTCATCAAAAAGCTTACCTCTTGCCTTTCTCTGTGTACTTTCTACTCATCAAAAAGCTTACCTCTTGCCTTTCTCTGTGTACTTTCTACTCATCAAAAAGCTTACCTCTTGCCTTTCTCTGTGTACTTTCTACTCATCAAAAAGCTTACCTCTTGCCTTTCTCTGTGTACTTTCTACTCATCAAAAAGCTTACCTCTTGCCTTTCTCTGTGTACTTTCTACTCATCAAAAAGCTTACCTCTTGCCTTTCTCTGTGTACTTTCTACTCATCAAAAAGCTTACCTCTTGCCTTTCTCTGTGTACTTTCTACTCATCAAAAAGCTTACCTCTTGCCTTTCTCTGTGTACTTTCTACTCATCAAAAAGCTTACCTCTTGCCTTTCTCTGTGTACTTTCTACTCATCAAAAAGCTTACCTCTTGCCTTTTCTACTGTGTACTTTCTACTCATCAAAAAGCTTACCTCTTGCCTTTCTCTGTGTACTTTACTTTAGTCTATGTGACACTCTAAAAACCGCTTTTTTCCTTCTTTCTCTGTACGTTCCTGCCTTTGTATACCACATCAAGTTCCTGCCTTTGTATACACATCTACATTCCTTGCCTTTGTATACCACATCTACGTTCCTCCTTTGTATAACCACATCTACCTTCCCTGCCTTTGTATACCACATCTACGTTCCCTGCCTTTGTATACACATCTCATTCTCTTGCCTTTGTATACCACATCTACGTTCCCTGCCTTTGTATACCACATCTAAGTTCCCTGCTTTGTATACCACATCTACGTTCCCTGCCTTTGTATACCACATCTACTTCCCTGCCTTTGTATACCACATCTACATTCCCTGCCTTTGTATACCACATCTACGTTCCCCACCTTTGTATACCACATCTAATTCCTGCCTTTGTATACCACATCTACGTTCCCTGTCCTTTGTATACCACATCTACATTCCCTGCCTTTGTATACCACATCTACATTCCCACATTGTATACCACATCTACGTTCCCCACCTTTGTATACCACATCTACGTTCCCTGCTTTGTATATACCATCTACATTCCCTGCCTTTGTATACCACATCTACATTCCCACCTTTGTATACCCACATCACGTATCACTCTACTCCCCACCTTTGTATACCACATCTACGTTCCCTGCCTTTGTATACCACATATACGTTCCCTGCTTTGTATACCACATCTACATTCCCTGCCTTTGTATACACATCTACATTCCCCACCTTGTATACCACAATCTACGTTCCCTCCTTTGTATACCACATCTACGTTCCCGTTTGTATACCACATCTACATTCCCTGCCTTGTATACCACATCTACATTCCCCACCTTTGTATACCACATCTACTTCCCTTCCTTTGTATACCACATCTACATTCCCCCTTTGTATACCACATCTACATTCCCACCTTTGTATACCACATCTACGTTCCCTGCCTTTGTATACCACATCTACGTTCCCCCCTTTGTATACCACATCTACATTCCCTGCCTTTGTATACCACATCTACTTCCCCCTTGTATAACATCAATACCCTCCTTGTATACCACATCTACGTTCCCTGCCTTTGTATACCACATCTACATTCCTCTGCCTTTGTATACCACATCTACGTTCCTCCCTTTGTATACCAATCTACTTCCCTCCTTTGTATACCACATCTACGTTCCCTGCCTTTGTATACCACATCTACTTCCCTGCTTTGTTATACCACATCTACATTCCCTTTCCTTTGTATACCACATCTACATTCCCTCCTTTGTATACCACATCTACTTCCCTGCCTTTGTATACCACATCTACATTCCCTGCCTTTGTATACCACATCTACATTCCCTGCCTTTGTATACCACATCTACATTCCCTCCTTTGTATACCACATCTACGTTCCCCACCTTTGTATACCACATCTACATTCCTCCCTTTGTATACCACATCTACTTCCCTGCTTGTATACCACATCTACATTCCCTGCCTTTGTATACCACATCTACGTTCCCTGCCTTTGTATACCACATTACATCCTCCCCCTTTGTATACCACATCTACATTCCCTGCCTTGTATACCACATCTACTTCCCTCCCTTTGTATACCACATCTATGTTCCCTGCCTTTGTATACCACATCTACATTCCTTGCCTTTGTATACCACATCTACATTCCCTGTCTTGTATACCACATCTACATTCCTTGCATTTGTATACCACATCTACGTTCCCTGTCTTTGCATACCACATCTACATACCCTGCCTTTGTATACCACATCTACGTTCCCTGCCTTTGTATACCACACCTACGTTCGCTGCATTTGTATACCACATCTACATTCCCTCCTTTGTATACCACATCTACATTCCCTGCCTTTGTACACCACATCTACGTTCCAGTTAAGACCCTGTTAGGAAAAAAAAAACATTTATGGAGATTTTAACGGCTAAAGGTCTTCAGAAAAAAAAAGAAACCCACCCCGTCATCACCTGGCCCACCCCACTGATGATCTGATGGGACTCGCACTCCTTACAGTGTAAGGGAGCCGGGCTGCTTCCAGGTTATGACTGCTGTCAGAAATAGATTTGGCCGACTCTGGGAACGGCGCGGTGATGGTGAGGCAAGACCCACTGACCACTGGAACAGGTCTGTTGTCAGCAGGAAAGACTGCAACCTGGGATCGTCTTCAGAGAGCACGGAAGACCGCGTGGCGAGAGCGTGGCTGTGTCTGAAGTTGTCCGGGTTTCACTACGTCAGCGTTAACACCAACGAATGGGACTAAGGGACGCGCGCAGTAGTTTGCTTGGTGGTGGAGTCTTTTGCCGGCGTTTCCGTGGAGGTTCTGTTGCGTCGTGTCCAGTGACCATTAGCAGTTATGTCCCTTGACGTCTTACTAGAATGCCTTGTGTGTGCTTGCGCCTGATGTCAGCACAGTGCAGGGTGAAGTATATAGCTCCCACATGGTTGGTTCGGCAGTTGCGGACAGTAGTTCTTTGAGTCCGACTGTCACCTCCAGGTGTATCTTTTTCCTAAAGGGGCTGAGCCACGTTCAGGTCATGAGGCTAAGTGACCCTTCTGTTGTCAGAAACATTTTTCGCACAGCCACATTTCAAACCTGCACCAACACTTTCTTCCAAGTGATCAGTGACCCAGATTAAAGGCTTTATGGGTTCAAACCTGCACCAACACTTTCTTCCAAGTGATCAGCGACCCAGATTAAAGGCTTTATGGGTTCAAACCTGCACCAACACTTTCTTCCAAGTGATCAGCGACCCAGTTTAAAGGCTTTATGGGTGTGGTTTTGGACAGGTGTTACTGCATGTCTGTTCCAGGTCTCTGAATGTGGTTTTGGAAGGTCTAGGAACAGGTATGTTTAAGATCTGTCAATGTCTTTTTTTTTTCTTTTTTTTTTTTTTTTTTTTTGGGGGGGGGGATCACGAAAGGTCCACTAAGAATGTCTGAATATGGGTTTGAAAAAAGTCTCATAATTATTATATTTAGCACTTTTAAAGTGATTTTGCAAAGATTTAACGACAGGTCTGATCAGGTGGTGTGAATGTGGGGTTGGAAAGGTCTGAGGGTAGATACATTCAGCGTTTCACGACAGGTCTATTCAGGATGTCTGGATGTAGGTGTGGAGACGATCAGCGACAGGTCCACCCAGGGTATCTGGATGTGGGTGTGGAGACGATCAGCGACAGGTCCACCCAGGGTATCTGGATGTGGGTGCGGAGACGATCAGCGACAGGTCCACCCAGGGTATCTGGATGTGGGTGCAGAGACGATCAGCGACAGGTCCACCCAGGGTATCTGGATCTGGGCTTGGTGAGATTCCACTGCAGGTCAACTCATTTCCCTTCTCTCCCTGTTCTCTGATCACTGACGAAGACTCATGGGGAGATAATCAATAATTCTCTCCAGGGGAAATCACAGTCTCCATCTGGAATGCTTCCTTGCTGCACACATCCCCCCTCCCTTTCTCCCCCTCTTGTCTCGTCTCTTTCCCTGTCTCCACTTCGCACCACCATCACCACCACCCCCTCCCCCTCCGTTTTTGCTTTTTTTTTGTCGTCATTTTCATTTTCGGCTTTCAAAACGCACGTGGCCAACCTCGCCGTCATTCAGTACACCCCCTCCTCCCTCGCTGTCTGTCTTTTCTTCCCTGTTCTAATCGTTTATTCATGTTTCGTTCGTTTGTTCATTTATGTTGTTATTTACTTGGTCAAGTCCATTGTTTTGGTCACTTCAATGTCTGATTTACAGTCACCTCGGGAATGACTTTGCACCTGCACAGATTGGTTTTAAATTATTCATGAGAGAGAGAGAGAGAGAGAGAGAGAGAGAGAGAGAGAGAGAGAGAGAGAGAGACAGACAGACAGACAGACAGACAGAGAGACAGACAGAGAGTCAATCCTCTCTGTCCCTCTTTCTCTTTTTTCCGTTACGTCATTCGACATTTACTTCTTGCCCACAACTTCATCCCACCTCTTCCATTATTTATCCACCACCCTTCCAACACACCCGGTCTCCTATTTACTTATTATCAATTTATTCATCTGTTTTCTTTTTTGATAGATTTTTTTTATACTTGCATCTGGCCTTTAATGACTATTTTACTATGTGTCCGTGTTTATTGTCAAGCTTACGCATTACAGGTCAGTATCAGTTCATAAAATACTACGTGAACGTGCGTGCTTTTTCCGTACGTTTTCATGTCCGATTTGCATGATTTGGCTTAGCAAGAACAGATGGGAAGAACAGGTTTTGCCTGAAATCTAAATCTTTGATTGAATAAGTGTTTTTGAGTTCTGAGTCCCCCCCCCTCCCCCATCCTTCTCTCTCTCTCCTCTCTCTCTCCTCTTTCTCTCTCTCTCTCTCTCTCTGATTGTCTGTCTGACTGTCTGTCTGTCTCTCTATCTCTCTCCCCCTCTCTTTCTCTCTCTTTCTCTCTCAGGTGACTGAATAACCTAAAAACCATATCCAGAAATCCTAAGTGGGTATGTGTTGAAATCTGTCCAGCACCAAGTTCTGAAGTCCTGAGTAGACACAATTATAGCGAAGCCTCTCCAAAACCTCATTCAGAAAACGAAAACCTGAGTTGGCATACATGTAAAACCTGTCCGATTCTACATCCACAAATCCTAAGTAGTCATGTAGTCAAACTTTTCAAAAACCTCACCCAACCCTCAACATAGAACTCGCCATGTATTTTCCACACACACTGTTTGTTTATATAAGAATGACATCCACATGAAAAAAAAGCCTTTCTCTATTGTCGGAACCGTTTCCTGCTCGTTCAAACCACATCAACATCGCAGAGTTAAGACCCTGTTCCGATGATTTAATGCATATCAGAAGGAGAGAACACAGGGCGTGTGACCAGACTGTCACGTGATGACAGGAACAGACACAGGTTAAGACAGATTACAAAGGAGATGAGGAAAGAAAGCAGTGAAAGTAGTGAGGGAGAGGGTCAGTATGTGCGTGGGGAAAGTTGAAAGATAATAATGACCAGAAAGGAATACCAAAGGACCAGACTATGACAGGAACAGACACAGCATAAGACAAAGAACAAAGGGAATGTGACCAGACTGTCACGCGACAAGAACAGACAAAGGACAAGACAAAGAACAAAAGGCATGTGACCAGACTGTCACGTGACAGGAACAAAGGACAAGACAAATAACAAAGGGAATGTGACCAGACTGTCACGCGACAAGAACAAAGGACAAGACAAATAACAAAGGGAATGTGACCAGACTGTCACGTGACAGGAATAAAGGACAAGACAAAGGACAAAGGGATGTGACCAGATTGTCACGTGACAGGAACAGACACAGGATAAAGTAGAAGACAAAGGGAATGTAACTAGGCTGTTCTGTGACAGCAACAAACAATGGATTTAGACAAAGAACAAAGGGAATGGACCAGTCCGTCACGTGACAGGAACAGACCGAGGATAAGATAGAGAACAAAGGGATGTGACCAGTCTGTTTTGTGACAGGAACAGACAGAGGATAAGACAGACGAAAATGGGAACAGAACCAGACCGTCACACAGGAACAGCCACAGGATAAGGCAGAAGTGTTGCAATTTGACCCGTTGAGGAAGACCCGCGAATGTGAACAAGGAAAAAAACGGAACCGAGAAGCGCCTCGTCTATGCTGACCCCTTTCCCGACAGATACAACGTGACCACGACAGATACAACGTGACCACGACAGATATACCAAGACGTGACAACGACAGATACAACGTGACCACGACTGATACAACGTGACCACGACATATACAACGTGACCACGACAGATACAACGTGACCACGACTGATACAACGTGACCACGACTGATACAACGTGACCACGACTGATACAACGTGACCACGACAAGAGTGAAACGACACATGCCTGGTCTTCGCTGGCAAACATCACAGTTTGTATAACAACACAAACATCACTTTCTGTCCAACAACACAAACGTCACTGTTTGTACAACAACACAAACATCACTTTTTATACAAGAACACAAACACCGTTTTCTGAACAACACAAACATCACTTTCTGTACAACACAAACATTACTTTCTGTACAACACAAACATTACTTTATGTACAACACAAACATCACTTTTTGTACAACACAAACATTTTTGTACAACAACAAAAATCACTTTTTGCAGAACAACACAAACATTACTTTTTGTACAACAACACAAAGATCTCTTTTTGCACTACAACACAAACATCACTTTCTGTACAACACGGAAATGAGAAAAAAAAAAAGGAAGACACAAGACTTCCGGCGGAAACTGATGACGTTATTCCCAGACATGACAGGCTGGGAGGTTTTCTTACGGCGTTTTGGAGATGCTGTCCGATCCATCACAAAACGCAAGTCCACCATGAATGGCGATTGCACTCACACAGGGCGTGCCGACAGTCAGTCCGCTGCTGCTGTCTGAGGGGGATTGTGGATGACGAGTTTGGTGGGGAGAAAGAGAAGAAGTTGACGGGATGGAGAGAGAGAGAGAGAGAGAGAGAGAGAGAGAGAGAGAGAGAGAGAGAGAGAGAGAGCAGACAGACAGACAGACAGACAGAAGACAGACAGACAGACAGACAGACAGGCAGCAGACAGACAGACATAGCCACAGAGAGAGACTGAGCCAGAGCCAAAGAGAGAGAGAGAGAGAGAGAGAGAGAGAGAGAGAGAGAGCAGTCTATGTGTGTGTCTGACACTGACAGAGGGAGGGGAGGGGAGAGGAGGGAGGGGAGGGAGGGAGGGAGGGAGGGAGAGAATTTTATAAGCACACCTCTCTTCCTATGTTTTACTACTCTGTTTCAGTTAGTCTGTCTGTATGTCTGTCTGTATATCTGTCCGTATGTCTGTTTTGTAAATAATTTAGAACTAGTCTGTTCGAGTGAAAAACCACAACCACGTAACCACGGGAGCTGTACATCAGAAGCTAAAGCGAACAAAATAGCCGGCCGGCCTAAGTAGATGGTAAACGAATGAACAAATAAGTGAGACACGAAGGAAAGATGTAACAAGAGAAAGAAAGGGGAAAATTACCACTTGAGAGGGTGGGTGTGCACATGGGGAAAGGCGAAAAATAATAATGATCAGAAAGAAATGGACAATGCAGACAGAGAAGAGAGAAGGGGAGGGGAGGAAGGGGGAGAGAGAGAGAGAGAGGAGAGAGCGAGAGAGAGAGAGACAGACAGACAGACAGACAGACAGACTGACAGAAATAGATAGAAAAGGAGAGAGAGAGAGAGAGAGGGAGAGAGAGAGAAGAGACAGACAGACAGTCAGGCAGGCAGGCAGACAGACAGAGACAGAGACAAAGAAACAGAGGGATGGGAGAGAGAGAGAGAGAGAGAGAGAGAGAGAGAGAGAGAGAGAGAGGGAGGGAGGGGAGGGAGGGAGGGAGGGAGAAAAACATTGATACACCCCAACCCCCCCTCTCTCTCTATCTGTCTCTTTCTCCGTTTCAGTCAGTCAGTAAGTCTGTCTGTCTGTCTATGTCCCGTGATTAATTTAAAATTAGTCTGTCCGGGTGAAAAATCATTGCCAAGGGAATTGTACATCAGAGATTGAAGCGAACAAAATAACTGACCTGCCTAAGTAAATAAAGAAATGAATGAAACACGAAGAAAAGATTAAAAAAGAGAAGAAAAAGAAAGAAGTGAAATTAATGCTTGACAGGGTGGGTGTGTACATGGGTAAAGCTGGTAAACAATAGTGATAAGAATAGAAGGGACAATGCAGACAGAGAAGAGAGAAGGGGAGGGAGAGGCAGAGAGAGAGAGAGAGAGAGAGAGAGAGAGAGAGAGAGAGAGAGGAGAGAGAGAGAGAGAGAGAGAGAGAGAGAATCTGAAATCTGAAATCTTTAATGAGGATAACTGAATAAGCATTTCCATACTTTTTTTCATCAGGTCCTCAAAAACAAAGCAAACCACATCACAAATTAAACAAAGGCCAAGAAAGAGCAGTAAGAGTAACAATAATAACAATAATATCAGCTATAACAATACAATAAATAATATTAATAAAGAAAGGATCGGGATGCAATAAACAAAATAAAACAAAGGGAGCAGAGTACATTATATAAATAAAGACATAATATCTATATATATATATATACATACACGTATACATGTACACTTACCTACTTGTACATATAAGTACAACTGAAAGAGAGAGAGAGAGAGAGAGAGAGAGAGAGAGAGAGAGAGAGAGAGAGAGAGGGGTCATCATCTGGGTAACTGAATACATTGCAGATATATGCCATTTACATGAACAATAAGCAAATGGAATTATTATTCTAATAGCTTAAATAAGTAATCTTGGTAGCAGCTTTTGAATGATGCCAAGTAATTCTTTGTTTTAATGCCATCAGGAATTTCGTTCCATTGTTTACCGCCTGAATATATAACAGAAGTCATATACAGATCAATTCTAGGACGGGGAAGTTGTATTATTGTTGAGAGAGAGAGAGAGAGAGAGAGAGAGAGAGAGAGAGGGAGGGAGGGAGGGAGAGAGAGAGAGAGAGAGAGAGAGAGAGAGAGAGGGGGGGGGTAGAGAAGTCTGCAGCAGGAAACGTTCCAGATGAAGATGGTAACTCCCCTTGGAGATGCGTACTTGATTATCTCCCATGGGCTTTCGTTGGGATGATCAGAGAGGAGAGGAATGAGCCTGTGTACAGTAGAACCTGTCCAAAACTACATCCACACATCCTGAGTAGAACGGTGTTGAAACCAGTCCAAAACTACATCCACACATCCTGAGTAGAACGGTGTTGAAACCAGTTCAAAACTACATCCACACATCCTGAGTAGAACGGTGTTGAAACCTGTCCAGAACTACATCCAGAAATCATGTGCAGACCCTTAGTGAAAGTTGTCCAAAAACCACACTCGTCCACACATCCTGAGTAGGCCTGTGGTTAAAATCAATCAAAAACTGCATCACGAAATGAGCAGACCTGCAGTGAAACCTGCCTGAAATCACGTGCAGAAATCATGAGTAGATTCATAGGGAAAACTTTCCCAAAACCACGTGCAGAAATCATGAGTAGATTTATAGGGAAAAATTTCCCAAAACCACGTGCAGAAATCATGAGTAGATTCATAGTGAAAACTTTCCCAAAACCACGTGCAGAAATCATGAGTAGATTCATAGTGAAAACTTTCCCAAAACCACGTGCAGAAATCATAAGTAGGCATGTTGTAAAGTGGAGAACCCTGTGGTGGAGTTGTATGTTCAGCACTTTATACATGAATCAACTTAGATCACACGATTTTTAACGAATGACGATGAATTTATTAATATAGTATCTTTACTTGACTGCATATGTATATTTATTGCAAATAAATACATAAAGATACCAACCATATTCATTTTCAGTCTTTCTTGACTTTCTTGTTGTTGCCTGCGTTGGATCTCAATGGATTTTGCTGCAGCTGGTGACTGCTATCCTGGTTCAGGACTAAACTGGGATACCGAGATACCATCACCCTGGTGGATATTGGGATACCGGGATACTGGAATACTTGGAAACTGGAGTACTTGGATACTGGAATACCTGGATACTGGAATACCAGGATACTAGAATACTGGAATATTTGGATACTGGAATACTGGAATCACTTGTTGAATGTCTAAGTGTAAGATTTCTGTTGACACTGTCCATCTTCGGTATTGCCCAGACAGGTTTCTATCCCTATCCTACTGGCATAAAAATAAATACAGTTACTGCATACAACACCGTAGTGTGCTCGTGTTTGTTGTCCAAACTCCAAAATCTTCAATGGGTGCATGAAAGCCAGGTTGTTTATCAATATACATAAACCTGTTTGCTGCAACATGCAGTGTGCCCAATGAAGAAGATACTGCATTTGGACATATATGTCATTTTGTCATGAATTAATTTAGATGCTTGCATTGCCCCCGCATCGGAACACAGTCGTTAGTTCTTCAAAAACTATTCACGTTTATCTTTTTTATTTAATTAAAGTATGTGCAGATGAATACCTATGTGCACAATGATAAGATTTCAATAGGAATGGATTCGATAGACGAAGATGAGTAGCCTACTGCTGTCCCGTCATCTTTGTCAAATGTCAGTCCTTATCAATAAGTAATTACATTTAATTTTACAGTAATTATGCATCTAATAATCAAGTATTGGGTTATCTTAGTAAATTAGCCAATATCTAAGTAACTAAATACTATGATATTGGGTATGAATTCAGTGTCTACATGATAAATGTGTGTGCATATCCATTTTAAATCTCTTCCCAAACCAACAGTGGTTGGATATTGGTATAGGTGTGTACACCTGTAGGGTTTTTTTGTTGTTCTTTTCTTTGTGCGCTTAGAATTATCTACGTTTTCACCTGAGGTGGTGAACATGGAGAAAAAAAAAACCCGACCAAGGCGTGATCACTGCCAGAGGCCTGATATACGTGGGCACTCCAGCGCAGGCACGCAGGGCACGCATACCTGTTGACACGGAGCAGCTAGGCCATGTTCTTGCCTCTGCCAAGAGTCTGGAATGAGCCTTGAGCGTTGGCAGGTCCAGGGGGTTCTAGCGGCTTGCGCAGGGTCAACGCCAGTGCTGGCAGAGCATCGGCTGTCAGTTGGAATGGATGAATGCTGGCTGCAGCTTCCACTAACTCGATCTGACGTGGAATATCAAGCAGCTTTTTATCGGTAGGGTCGTAGAGCGCGTCACAGTGCATCTGTTGGCCATCTAGAGCACACAGTCACTCCTGTCTGTAGTATTTCTGACCACAGTGCATCTGTTAGCCATCCTGAACACACAGTCTCTCCTGTCTGTAGCATTTCTGACCACAGTGCATCTGTTAGCCATCCTGAACACACAGTCACTCCTGTCTGTAGCATTTCTGACCACAGTGCATCTGTTAGCCATCCTGAACACACAGTCACTCCTGTCTGTAGTATTTCTGACCACAGTGCATCTGTTAGCCATCCTGAACACACAGTCACTCCTGTCTGTAGTATTTCTGACCACAGTGCATCTGTTAGCCATCCTGAACACACAGTCACTCCTGTCTGTAGTATTTCTGACCCCGTGCATCTGTTAGCCATCTGAACACACAGTCACTCTGTCTGTAGTATTTCTGACCACAGACAGGAACATCAGTAGTGATGTGGTGTTGTGGCTGACCATCAAGCTGGTCTTCACGGCGCCAATTTCCATGCCCATATCTTGTTGACGTTTTCATAGTCATTCAACCAGCTCGGATAGTTTGCTTACTAGACCATCGACGTCATCTGCAGATGTCTCCTTCAATGCTGACTGCGCTAACGTGATCTTCTAGTGCATCAGTCATGATGCATTTCAGAAATGTATTAAAAAGTGAGGGAGAGAGAAGATAACCCTGACGAACTCTTCATTGTGTCCCATAGTGCCTTCTGCCTGACGTTACCTCTTCACTGTACCCATAGTGCCTTCTGCCTGACGTTACCTTTCTTCATTGTGCACCATAGTGCCTTCTGCCTGACGTTACCTCTTCATTGTGCACCATAGTGCCTTCTGCCTGACGTTACCTTTCTTCATTGTGTCCCATAGTGCCTTCTGCCTGACGTTACCTTTCTTCATTGTGCCCCATAGTGCCTTCTGCCTGACGTTACCTTTCTTCATTGTGCACCATAGTGCCTTCTGCCTGACGTTACCTCTTCATTGTGCACCATAGTGCCTTCTGCCTGACGTTACCTTTCTTCATTGTGCCCATAGTGCCTTCTGCCTGACGTTACCTTTCTTCATTGTGCCCCATAATGCCTTCTGCCTGACGTTACCTTTCTTCATTGTGCCCCATATGCCTTCTGCCTGACGTTACCTTTCTTCATTGTGTCCCATAGTGCCTTCTGCCTGACGTTACCTCTTCATTGTGTCCCATATGCCTTCTGCCTGATGTTACCTTTCTTCATTGTGCCCCATAGTGCCTTCTGCCTGACGTTACCTTTCTTCTTTGTGCCCATAGTGCCTTCTGCCTGACGTTACCTTTCTTCATTGTGCCCATAGTGCCTTCTGCCTGACGTTACCTTTCTTCATTGTGCCAATAGTGCCTTCTGCCTGACGTTACCATTCTTCATTGTGCCCCATAGTGCCTTCTGCCTGACGTTACCTTTCTTCATTGTGCCCATAGTGCCTTCTGCCTGACGTTACCTTTCTTCATTGTGCCCATAGTGCCTTCTGCCTGACATTACCATTCTTCATTGTGCCCCATAGTGCCTTCTGCCTGCCGTTACCTTTCTTCATTGTGTCCCATAGTGCCTTCTGCCTGACGTTACCTCTTCATTGTGCCCCATAGTGCCTTCTGCCTGACGTTACCTTTCTTCATTGTGCCCCACAGTGCCTTCTGCCTGACGTTACCTTTCTTCATTGTACCCCATAGTGCCTTCTGCCTGATGTTACCTTTCTTCATTGTGCCCCACAGTGCCTTCTGCCTGACGTTACCTTTCTTCATTGTGCCCCATAGTGCCTTCTGCCTGACGTTACCTTTCTTCATTGTGCCCCATAGTGCCTTCTGCCTGACGTTACCTCTTCATTGTGTCCCATAGTGCCTTCTGCCTGACGTTACCTCTTCATTGTGCCCCATAGTGCCTTCTGCCTGACGTTACCTTTCTTCATTGTGTCCCTAGTGCCTTCTGCCTGACGTTACCTTTCTTCATTGTGCCCCATAGTGCCTTCTGCCTGACGTTACCTCTTCATTGTGCCCCATAGTGCCTTCTGCCTGACGTTACCTTTCTTCTATGTGTCCCATAGTGCCTTCTGCCTGATGTTACCTTTCTTCATTGTGCCCATAGTGCCTTCTGCCTGACGTTACCTTTCTTCTATGTGTCCCATTGTGCCTTCTGCCTGACGTTACCTCTTCATTGTGCCCCATAGTGCCTTCTGCCTGACGTTACCTTTCTTCGTTGTGTCCCATAGTGCCTTCTGCCTGACGTTACCTTTCTTCATTGTGCCCCATAGTGCCTTCTGCCTGACGTTACCTTTCTTCATTGTGTCCCATAGTGCCTTCTGCCTGATGTTACCTTTCTTCATTGTGTCCCATAGTGCCTTCTGCCTGATGTTACCTTTCTTCATTGTGCCCCATAGTGCCTCTGCCTGTTACCTTTCTTCATTGTGCCCCATAGTGCCTTCTGCCTGAGTACCTTTCTTCATTGTGCCCCATAGTGCCTTCTGCCTGATGTTACCTTTCTTCATTGTGTCCCATAGTGCCTTCTGCCTGACGTTACCTTTCTTCATTGTGCCCCATAGTGCCTTCTGCCTGATGTTACCTTTCTTCATTGTGCCCCATAGTGCCTTCTGCCTGACGTTACCTTTCTTCATTGTGCCCATAGTGCCTTCTGCCTGACGTTACCTTTCTTCATTGTGCCCATAGTGCCTTCTGCCTGACGTTACCTTTCTTCATTGTGCCCCATAGTGCCTTCTGCCTGACGTTACCTTTTTTCATTGTGTCCCATAGTGCCTTCTGCCTGATGTTACCTTTCTTCATTGTGTCCCATAGTGCCTTCTGCCTGACGTTACCTTTCTTCATTGTGCCCATAGTGCCTTCTGCCTGACGTTACCTTTCTTCATTGTGCCCCATAGTGCCTTCTGCCTGACGTTACCTTTCTTCATTGTGCCCATAGTGCCTTCTGCCTGACGTTACCTTTCTTCATTGTGCCCCATAGTGCCTTCTGCCTGACGTTACCTTTCTTCATTGTGCCCCATAATGCCTCCTGCCAGACCCTGTCGGAAGCCTTCTTGAAGTCTGTGAAGACGTGGTAGATCTCCCTCTCGTGCTGGAATGCTTTCCGTAGAGGGTGGGTACGTTAAAAATTTGCTCGATGGTATTTCTGCGTGGAAAAATCCAGCCTTTTCTTCAGCAATGTTGGTTTGTGCTTGCGGTTGCAATCCATTCAAAATTATTTTGAGCATCCATTTGCTGGCATGCGTATAGTATAGTATACGAAGCGTATAGTGCAGTAGTTCTGGTATTGTGTAACATGTCATTTCTTAGTAAGCACAGCAATAACTGTTTGTGTCCACGGCATAGACCGCTCCCAAGTGTGCCAGATTTTCTACCATATGGAAGACACGATAGCAACTGCTATATTTAATAATAATAATAATAATGATTTCTTATATAGCGCTTAATCAAACGAATTTCTCTAAGCACTTTACAAAGTCATACTACATTCACCCTTCTCATATACAATAATACACCTTACACCCAACTACAAATACTATTACTACAATAACTAACAAATCCTAATCCTACCAATGTGACATTCACTTATTCTTCAAATATCACTACAAAAACTTAATCCTATAACGACTATATTTCCGCCATGTTTCAAGAATCCTGCAGGGAAGTTATCCATGCCTACAGCTTTTCCACATTTCAGCGATTTCACTGCAGCTCTGACTTCTTCACGGAGAACGGGAAAGTCATCCTAAGTAAAGTCTTCCCCAGACCCCGTCCATCCAGCCTTAAAACTGGGTCACTGAATTATAGCAGCAAGGTCTTATTGGGGATGTAAATATGGTCTAAACATGAAGAAATATATCCCAGAAACATATGAGAAACGACTATTCATAACTGGGATGCAGTTTTTTTGTGTGTGTGTACAAACAGGCAGATGCAGAATGCATGTTGTATGTATTGTGCTGACTTGGTCTCTCTGAGATTTTACACAGAGACAAGAGAGAGAGAGAGAGAGAGAGAGAGAGAGAGAGAGAGAGAGAGAGAGAGAGAGAGAGAGAGGTCCACCATGTCATGCACTAATCGTTACCCAGACCAGAAAATGAAATCTCTAGCACTGCCAGAATGGGCGTCACAGAAATAAACCTCGTCATAACCACCACCACCACCACCACAACCACCAGCACCACCACCACTACTACTACTACTACTACTACTACTACTACTACTATTACTACTACTAAGTGGTCCAGAAAGAAAAAATGGAGCGATCTTAGGGTTTGAGCGTAAATCTGGTGTGAATAAATAGAAAAGTGTTTCAAAACTAGTGGAAGAAGTACTCTTAAGTTAAAAATAAACCTGACAATAATAAATATGAAACATACCAGAGAAAATGGATAGGGACTTTTTAAAAAATTCTGAAGTAAATATGATATCGACAAACGCAAAAAATGCCATAAACGGAAGGAATCTTGTGAGATAAATTTGGAACGAACTAAAACAAGGTGTTAAAAAAAAAAAAGCGAAAAGTACCATTTTTTTTTTATTTGAGAGCGATCTTACATGGAAGAAAGCAAATAATCTGCAAAGAAGAATGGGAGAAAAGGGAGTCCTTACCATTGGGATAATCTGGTTGGAATCAAAAGAAAGAGCTGCAGAGAAACGGAGGGAGCAGTCTTTACGATAAGATAAACGTGGAGAAACAAAATAAAGGTTCGGGAAACTAGGATGGAATCTTTATCATAAAGAAGTATGTCTTGTATAAACCAAGACAATTGTTTCAGAAAATGGCCGCATTGTTTTAATAAGGGTTTATCAGATGGTGACACATTGTTTTAATCAGAAGGGTTTACCAGACGGTGCCACATTGTTGTAATCAGAAGGGTTTTATCAGACGGTGCCGCATTGTTTTAATCAGAAGGGTTTATCAGACGGTGCCGCATTGTTTTAATCAGAAGGGTTTTATCAGACGGTGCCACATTGTTGTAATCAGAAGGGTTTATCAGACGGTGCCGCATTGTTTTAATCAGAAGGGTTTATCAGACGGTGCCGCATTGTTTTAATCAGAAGGGTTATCAGACGGTGCCGCATTGTTTTCCTCCCGGAGAGAGCAGAAAGGAGCCGTGAATCTAAATGTCCGCTTGTCGCTTCAAGGTTTGATCAGAGGAGAAGAAGGAAGAGAGAGAGAGAGAGAGAGAGAGAGAGAGAGAGAGAGAGAGACAGACAGACAGACAGAGAAAGAGAGAGAGAGGGAGAGAGAGACAGAGAGAGAGAAAGAGACAGAGAGCTCGAGACAGAGGAGAGAGAAAGAGAAAGAGAAAGAGACATAGAGAGAGAGAGAGAGAGAGAGAGAGAGAGAGAGACAGAGACAGAGACAGAGACACAGAGAGAGAGAGTCCGTACGTGTATGTCTCAGTTTGTCCTTTTGGACCTGTTCTCCCCTTTTCTCACCTCCATCTTCTCCCACCTGCCCAGCCACTACTCTCTCTGTCTGTCTGTCTGTCTGTCTGTCTCTCTCTCTGTCTGTCTGTCTGTCTGTCTGTCTGTCTGTCTCTGTCTCTCTCTAATTCTGCTTTTTTCTGACATCAATCCAACCCCCACACCCACTCTCTCCATTCCACATTTTTTTTTCTTTCTCTGTCATTTGCATTCCTCCCACCATCACCACCACCACCACCACCACCACCACCACTACTACCACCTCTCTCTCTCTCTCTCTCTCTCTCTCTCTCTCTCTCTCTCTCTCTCTGTATGTGAATGAGTGTGAGAGTGTGTGGACTGGGGGTGGTCTACGTGATGTCAGTGGCAGTATCAG
>CM065747.1:2082086-2129586 GCA_033310375.1 Conus canariensis
GTTGTTTCTTCCCCTGTTCTCTCTGTAGTCGTGTAGTCTCTACTGGAACTGTTGTTTCTTCCCCTGTTCTCTCTGTGGTCATGTAGTCTCTACTGGAACTGTTGTTGTTTCTTCCTCTGTTCTCTCTGTGGTCATGTAGTCTCTACTGGAACTGTTGTTTCTTCCCCTGTTATCTCTGTGGTCATGTAGTCTCTACTGGAACTGTTGTTGTTTCTTCCCCTGTTCTCTCTGTGGTCATGTAGTCTCTACTGGAACTGTTGTTTCTTCCCCTTTTCTCTCTGTGTTCGTGTAGGAAACGGAGCGAAGGCAATGCTGGTTCTCTCTTTCCTTGCTCACGTTTGTTTTTGTTAAAAATGCGCCATTTTGCTTCTTTCATACAAATGACGTCCCTGTTGAGACCCTCTTTCAATATGTTCATGTCCCAATTTAAAGGATTTTATGATGTGATTTTGGACAGATTTCACTAGGGGTTTCTCAAGATGGTTTGGACAGGTCGGGATATTTGAAGGCGGTTTCGGAAAGGTTTCATTACAGGTATATACCTAGGATTTGTGTTTGTCTTTTTTTTTTTACAGGTTTCACAACAGTTATACTCATGATATTAGCTTATGATTATGGAATAAGCCTTCCTTCAGGTCTACCAAGATTTCTGATTGTCACTTTGGAAAGACTTTACTTTTCTTTAAACATTATCTTTCATCAGCTCATTGGGGAGTTGGCATGTGCGTACTAGGAAGACAGTGCGGTGTTGGAAAGACTTGACAACAGGTCTACTGAAGAAGTGTGGAAATGTCGCACTGTGGATGTACCCCTTCTCCCAGTGCTCTCTGACCATCCCGGCGATGGTCCGTGGGGGGATAATCAAGTATGGATTTCCAAGGGAGGTCATCATCTCCATATGGGAAGTTTCCTCGCTGCTCCCCTTCTCCCACCCATCCTACCATCCCTTCTACTCCCCCCCCCCCCCCCCCACCCAACGCTCCTCCTCCACATCCTTTTTCTCCCGTTTCGCCACTCCTCCTACCTTCCTGTCTCCTTCCTGTCTCTGTCTCCACTGTTGCTTCTGTGTTCTTGATTATGTTTCGGCTTTTCCTGTGTGCATATCCACCCACCCCCTCATTTATTTCAGTTTTATCCTTCGTTATTTCTTCTGAATATCTTCCTCATGTTCCACTGATTTGTTTATTCATTTATTATTCATTTGCACAGATTGGTTATTTTGTTTACTTCAATTTCTGATTTACAGTTACCTGATTTTTAATTGTGCACGAGAGAGAGAGAGAGAGGGAGAGAGAGTGAGAGAGAGAGAGGGAGGGAGGGAGAGAGAGAGAGAGAGAGAGAGAGAGAGAGAGAGAGAGCGAGAGCGAGAGAGAGAGATTGTGTGACATCAATATTTCCCTCTTTTCTCTTTCTGCCTGTCTTTCTCTGCCTGTCTGCCTCTGCCTGTCTGTTCGTCTGTCTGTCTCCTTCTCTCTATGAAATTCTGAAATCCCTAAGGAAACTGAACTGTACAGACTGTGGTATATTTTGGAAAATGTTTGATGCACAGATAAAATCTCTTCTTAGATATGCAGCTGAAATTTGGGGCTTATATGAAAATTCGCAGATGGAAAAAGTGCATACGTATGCTATGAAGCGTTTTCTTCAAGTACCTATCCATTCATCCAGCACTGTTTTATATGGTGAGATGGGCAAACCCTTGTACATAAGTACATTTGTGAAATGTATTAAGTACTGGTTGAAGATCTTGAAGCTACCCCAGTCCCGTTTGAGCAGATGCTTTTAGAAATGGAAAAAGGTAAAGAAAACTGGGCTCATAAACTAAAGAAAGTCCTTTCAGAACAGGGTTTTGGAATAGTGTGGATGACCCAGGAAGTAGGAAATGAGCAACAGTTCATTGCGGAATTTAAAGACAGGCTTATTTGTTCTTTAAACAGAATTGGCATTCAGATATGGAAAGTAAAGAAAAAATATTGCTGATTTTTCTCATTTAAAATGTGTTTCATTCTGAAAAGTTTCTAAATGTCATAACAGTTAAATGACACAGAATAAATTACGCAAGATTCAGGTTGAGAACCTTATAGGTTTTAATGCAAACAAACGATGGTTTGAATGTGAAACATCCACAGAATCACTTGGTCCTGCACGCAGGCACATTATTGACGACGAAGAACACTTTCTGTTCCACTGTACTGCTAATAATGAAGTGCGGACAAATTGCTTATTTTTTCCAGTTAGATATAACGAAAAGACAAGATGTCGCTGTTGTGTTATCATCAGATGATGAACTTGTAATTAAATCAGTTGCGAAATTTATCGCGGAAGCATTGAAAATTAGACAGATGAAGGATAGTGAAATGTAAGATAATGCATTATAAGAGATACATGAATCAATAATATCATTCATCTCGTGTGGAAGAGATCAGAGATACATGAATCAATAATATCATTCATCTCGTGTGGAAGAGATCAGTAAGATACAATGTCATCATTTGATTGAGTGGATGGTCGAGTCAGTCTAACGATTTAAAAAGAAATAAACCCTACTGCATCGTTCCTGTGTGTGAGGACATACGGAAATGTTACGATTTTATTTGTTTTTGTTAACTTTTGATTTGATACACACTGGGAATGAACGTGTATTATTTGTTTGCAGGAAAGGAAGAGGGAAATGTTATTGTTCTGTTACCCACTCCCCCCTTGTCAAACGATCTCTTTGGTAATGACAATAAAATATCAAACTGCTAAGTGTCTCTCTCCTTTCATTATTCATTAATTCATTTATTATGCTTTTGAAACGGAGTTACAGACACCTCATTAATGTTTTTTCCCCCGAACAGGCTGATTTAAAATATTCACGAGAGAGAGAGAGAGAGAGAGAGAGAGAGAGAGAGAGAGAGAGAGAGACAGAGAGAGAGAGGGAGGTAGCACTCTCTCTCTCTATCTCTCTCTCTCCTCTCCACACACACACACACACACACACACACACACACACACACACACACACACACACACACCGCCCACCCGAAACTCCTCTCTACCCAACCGTTATGCACAATGCCCGCATGGGGCAGTTCTACCGACTGATGGTCGACATGCCCTGTGTGAGGCCCTGTGTGAGGCCCTGTGTGAGGGCCATTTGTGAAGGCCCTCTGTGAGGCCCTGTGTGAGGCCCTGTATGAGGGCCCTGTGTGAGGGCCCTGTGTCAGGGCCCTGTGTGAGGGCCCTGTGTGAGGCCCTGTGTGAGGGCCATTTGTGAAGGCCCTGTGTGAGGCCCTGTGTGAGGGCCATTTGTGAAGGCCCTGTGTGAGTGCCCTGTGTGAGGCCCTGTGTGAGGGCCCTGTGTGAGGGCCCTGTGTGAGGCCCTGTGTGAGGGCCATTTGTGAAGGCCCTGTGTGAGGGCCCTGTGTGAGACCCTGTGTGAGGGCCATTTGTGAAGCCCTGTGTGAGGGCCCTGTGTGAGGGCCCTGTGTGAGGCCCTTGAGGCTGTGTGAGGGCCCTGTGTGAGGGCCCTGTGTGAGGGCCCTGTGTGAGGGCCCTGTGTGAGGCCTGTAGCCCGTGTGAGGGCCCTGTGAGTGTGAGGGCCCTGTGAGAGGGCCCTGTGTGAGGGCCCTGTGAGAGGGCCCTGTGTGAGGGCCCTGTGTGAGGCCCTGTGTGAGGCCCTGTGTGAGGGCCCTGTGAGTGGCCTGTGTGAGGCCCTGTGTGAGGCCCTGTGTGAGGGCCCTGTGTGAGGCCCTGTGTGAGGGCCCTGTGAGAGGGCCCTGTGTGAGGGCCCTGTGTGAGGCTCTGTGTGAGGGCCTGTGTAAGGGGCCTGTGTGAGGCCCCGTGTGAGGCCCCGTGTGAGGCCCTGTGTGAGGGCAGGGCCCTGTGTGAGGGGCCTGTGTGAGGTGTGGGGGGCTTGTGTGAGGGCCCTGTGTGAGGTGTGAGGGCCCTGTGTGAGGTGTGAGGGGCTTGTATGAGGGCCCTGTGTGAGGTGTGCGGGCCCTGTGTGCGGGCCCTGTGTGAGGGCCCTGTGTGAGGCCCCGTGTGAGTGGCCTGTGTGAGTGGCCTGTGTGAGTGGCCTGTGTGAGGGCCCTGTGTGAGGGCCCTGTGCGAGGGCCCTGTGTGAGGCCCTGTGTGAGACCCTGTGTGAGTGGCCTGTGTGAGTGGCCTGTGTGAGTGGCCTGTGTGAGGGCCCTGTGTGAGAGCCCTGTGTGAGGGCCCTGTGTGAGACCCTGTGTGAGGCCCTGTGTGAGTGCCCTGTGTGAGTGGCCTGTGTGAGGGCCATGCGTGACGGCCCTGTGTAAGGGCCCTGTATGAGAGGCAGTCAGCATTGCATTGTTGGCTCACGCCTTCTGAGGGATCGGCCAATACATCTCCAAACCTCCCATAGAAAATATGTCGGTCACGTCTGCCAGTAATGGAAACCAGCTTCCGCCGAATGCTTCGTCTTCTTGCATCTTTCTTTCTGCACTCTTGTGGAATCACGGACGTTTCCAAGCAATAGCAAGACATTTGTCAGTTCTTTTTCTTTCGATCACATGTGTTGATCCCTACAGAAAAAGAGACGGCTGCAAGCACATCAAGCCATTTCTCGGGTCTTTCTTTTCTGGGTCTCGTTCGAAAGTATTGCCCTGTGAATGGATCTGCGTTGATTCTGACTTATTTGTATGTGTTCCTGTTATGAGACAGTCTGGGGCACTTCCCCTTTGCTCTCTGTCTTATCCTATGACAGTTCTTGTCACAGAACAATCTGGTTACATGCTCCTTGTTCTCTCCCTTATCATGTGTCTGTTCTTCTCATATCACGCTCTGATTACGTGCCCTTTGTTCTCTCTCTCTCTTATCATGTGTCTGTTCTTCTCATATAACGTCTGATTACGTGCCCTTTGTTCTCTCTCTCTCTTATCATGTGTCTGTTCTTCTCATATCACGCTCTGATTACGTGCCCTTTGTTCTCTCTCTCTCTTATCTGTGTCTGTTCTTCTCATATCACGCTCTGATTACGTGCCCTTTGTTCTCTCTCTCTCTTATCATGTGTCTGTTCTTCTCATATAACGTCTGATTACGTGCCCTTTGTTCTCTCCCTTATCATGTGTCTGTTCTTCTCATATAACGCTCTGATTACGTGCCCTTTGTTCTCTCTCTCTTTTATCATGTGTCTGTTCTTCTCATATCACGTCTGATTACGTGCCCTTTGTTCTCTCCCTTATCATGTGTCTGTTCTTCTCATATCACGCTCTGATTACGTGCCCTTTGTTCTCTCTCTCTTATCCTGTGTCTGTTTTCCCTCAAAGACTTGCAGTACAGTCCTTGTTTCTATTCTTATCCATGTGTCTGTTCTTTCAAGCACAATCTGATTACATGCCCTTTGTTCTCTCCTTATATGTTCCTATCACAACACAGTCTGATCACGTGCTCTTTGTTCTCTCTACCCTTTTGTTCCGTCAAAACACAGTTGAGCCCACGTTTACCTTTGTTTTTCTATCTTTTGTTCCTGTCACAACACATCTGATCACTGCTCTTTGTTCTCTATCTTTGTTCCTGTCACAACACAGTCTGATCACGTGCCTTTGTTCTCTATCTTTTGTTCCTGTCACAACACAGTCTGATCACGTGCTCTTTGTTCTCTATCTTTTGTTCCTGTCACAACACAGTCTGATCACGTTTACCTTTGTTCTCTATCTTTTGTTCCTGTCACAACACATCCTGATCACACCTTTGTTCTCTCTTACGTACGTCACATCACATTCTGATCACATGACCTTTGTTCTCTGTCTTATCTCGTGTCTGTTCCCGTCATAACATTCTGGTCATACCTTCTTTGTTCTTTGTCTTATCATGTGTCTGTGCTTGTCATTTCACAGTCTACCCATAACCCCTTTGTTTTATGTCTTTTCCTGTGTCTGTTTCCGTCACAAAGCAGCCCTGACCACAGTGTCTTTGTTATCTGTCTTGCAGTCCTGTCTTTAGTCCCTCTACAGTTAACTTCTTTGTTTCTTTTTCTTTCCTTTGTTCTTGGCTCAGCTTCTCTTCCCCTTCCCTTTCCCCTTCCGTCTATCCAATATAATTCCCCATTCCCCTGTCTAATTATTGCTGACTTCAGTTATTTCTCTCTGCCTTTCTTTCTTTCTTTCTTTCTTTCTTTCTTTCAGACTGATTGTATGTGGGACTAGAGAGAGAGAGAGAGAGAGAGAGAGAGAGAGAGAGGGAGGGGGAGGGGAGGAGGAAGAAGGCGTGAGGTTGAAAGAGATGGGGGTGGGGTGGTGAGGTGGGACAGACAGGATAGAGATAAAGACTGACAGACAAAAAGACAGGTATAAACACACAAACACACACACACACACACACACACACACACACACACACACACACACACACACACACACACACACACAATCTCTTCCCGTGGTGAAGCCTTAATGCGATAAGCAGACAGCTTGATTCACGGCTCGTACCAGCTCTGTCAGGAAGGAAAACATTGTGACACCTGATAAATCTTCCACAGCAACTACAATGCCACCCCATCTCTGCAATACCTTGCCTCTTCATTATTTATTTTTTGACTAAATGTATCTCTAGAGCAAAAAGAATCCCCCGTCTTCCTTTCTGGGACGTGCTTTTTTATATTAGATTTAATCTTCAGTGAAAACCGCCTTTTGTTCTAGAACATTGTCTCCACATCATCTTTTTCTTACCACAAAGAAAATCCTCTCTCTTTCTCTGAGAAATTCTCGTTGAGTTCATATCAGATGAGGGAGGCTCGATAAACTCGGTGCTCAGTGCAGAATGTGTTGCTTCTTTCTTTGGTCTTAGATTGCCCATAGAGCTAGGGGATTTATTCTGGTTGTTTTTCGTTTTAAAGGTGCAATTTAGTTCTTACCTCTCTCTCTCTCTCTCTCCTCTCTCTCTCTCTCTCTCTCTCATCTCTCTCTCTACGTGGGTGTATGTATATTGGGAGCCGGAATAGCTCAGTTGGTAGAGCGCCTGACTCGTAATCTTGTGATCCTGGGGTTGCGGGTTCGAATCTCCGCCGGGGCGTTTCGGTACAGGGGGATTTTTCCCTCGGAGTTAACATTAGTTCTGACTCCATTTCCCATACAGTCCTTCGAATGAGACTATAAACCGAGGTTCCGTGTGTGAACGCACGCATAATATCTTGCACACACGTAAAATCCCATCACCAACTTTCGGAAGAGTAGGCCAGTTTGGCCGTTGATATGGATGACACGTTACACACAGCATGCACCCTGCGTAAGAAATGGAAAGTATGAAGGAAGTAAAGAAACTGAGTGAACGATATTGAACGATATTGACTGGATGACACGGGAAACGACTGAATGAAGCGCCAGCTGGCAGCTCTTCAGTCGGCACTACCCAGGTAGGCAGCCCGTTGTGTAAGCGAGTGTTGATTGTAAAGCGCTTAGAGCTTGGTCTCTAGCCGAGAATAGGCGCTATATAAGTATTCATTATTATTATGTGTGCATGAGTATGAGTGCATGTGGTCGCGCGCGCGCGCGCGCGCGCGCGGTGTGTGTGTGATGTGTGTGTGTGTGTGTGTGTGTGTGTGTGTGTGTGTGTGTGTGTTTGTGTTTGTGTGTGTGTGGCGGTTCTTTAGTGTGTGTGTGTGTGTGTGTGTGGTGTGTGTGTGTGTGTGTGTGTGTGTGTGTGTGTGTGTGTGCATGGGGATGTGGTGGGTTGTGTGACTGTGGGTGTGACTGTATATATTAATTTTGTTAACATTTTCAATTTTACGTTTGCATGCATTTTAATATTGTTGTAAGTTTTATTATCACTGCAAAACAAATCTTTTGTAAGAAAAGAATGAACTGAATTGAAATTGAAATTGAATTGTAGGAAGAAAAAAGATAAAAACAAAGGGAAGGATTGTTCGAGTTTAGAATTGAAATGAAAGAAAGTAATTTTGCCTGTCAAAAAGCAATAACGTAGAACATCGTACGCAAGGTAAACTGATAACACATTCATAACACACGCACCACAAAAATGTGCAGGTTAATCAACACAATGGAGAATTTTTAACTCGTTTTTATCACTGCAGGAAAATCGTTACATCAGTAAAATCGTATTTCAGGGTAGAGTCATTGGTTCATGATATCTTTCGTGCCACTTTTCCAAAACATACCAGACTCATCTCCAATACAGTGAGACTCATATCTTTTCTGCAACGATTTTCTGTTTGTTTAAACATTCTGACTTCCCAGTTCAGAAGGTGAGGCATTCTCTGTTTACGTCTGTTCTAACTTTCAGTTGCTGCTGAAACATTACTGTTATCGTTTTATACACAATTCGAACTTACCCCCTCCTCCCCCTATGAAGATCATTCCTTTCCCTTGTCTGAAACATTGTGTGTTGATATCAAAATTACATCCCACCTAAGAATAACTCCACCCCATTTTTTCGTGGACATGTTTTGCTTTTTTAAATCATGTCTACTTCCATGATAAGACTCTCCTCCAGTATCTTAAGACCCAGTTTGAAAGATTCATTGATGTGATTTCGGACAGATCTTCAGGATTTCTTACATTGGTTTTGGAAATGCTAGGATTTCTGAAAGAGGTTTTGAAATGGGTATTATCACAGGTCTGCTCGGGGTTTCTGGATGTGGTTTTGTACAGGCTTCACTATAGTTCTACTCTAGATAGTAGCCTGTCGTTTGGAAAGGCTTCACTTCAGGTCTGCTCTGAATTTAGGGATGTCGTTTTGGAAAGGCTTCACTTCAGGTCTACTCTGAATTTCTGGGTATCGTTTGGAAAAGGTTTCACTTCAGGTCTGCTCTGAATTTCTGGATGTCGTTTTGGAAAGGTTTCACAACAGGAGCACTCATCATGTCTGGATGCGGCGAAAGTCCTTGGGAAGATAATCAAGTATGTGTTTCCCCATCATCTCCATCAGGAAAGCTTCCTGGCCGCAGCCCTCCCTCCGCCCATATCACCATCTCCTCTCCTTCTCATTCTCCTCCACTCTCTCTCTAATCTTGTTGCTACACCCCCTTCTCCTTAGTATATCTGTTGTCATTGTTGCTTCCTTTCCTTCTCCATTATATTTCGATTTCCCCTGTGCATTTACCCACCCATGCCCTCATCTATATTGCCTTCCTCCTCTTCTTCTATCTTCTCTCTTTCTCTCCCTTCCTCTCAATATTTTTCTGAGGTTTCATTCCTTTCTTTCTTTGTTATTTATTATTCATTTGCGCAGGTTTGTCATTTTGTTCATATCAATTTGCGTCACACAGGCACCCCAGTAATGGTATGTCATCTGTACAGGTTTATTTTCAATTATTCACGAGAGAGAGAGAGAGAGAGAGAGAGAGAGAGAGAGAGAGAGAGAGAGAGAGAGAGAGATTTTGACACTTTGATATTTTATTGTCATTACCAAAGAGGTCTTTTGACAAGGGGGGAGAGGTAACAGAACAAAAACATTTCCCTCTTCCTTTCCTGCAAACAAATAGTACACTTTCATTCCTAGTGTGTATCAAATCCAAAATTCGGAGTCACGTTCGTTAGTATTAACCTCGCAGATCGGTTCGCGTGGATTCTGTCTCTTCACTTGCATCTGTTCCTGTCATGTGACAGACTGGTCACATCCTTTGTTCTCTGTCTTATCCTTTGTCTCTTCCTGTTACGTGCAGTCTATCTGTCACATCCCTTTGTTCTCTGTCCCTGTTACGGGCTGTCTATCTGTCACATCCCCTTTGCTCTATGTCTTCTCCTATGTCTGTTCCTGTCATTTGCCAGTCTATCTGTCACATCCAATTTGTTCACCGGCCTCAAGGCGTGTTTGGAGTTGGTCCACTTTTAACATCCGTTGTCCCTTGTTCTTTCATTTTCTTTTTTCATTTTCTTTTATTTCTGTTTGCCTTCCATCTCCACTTTCTCTCCCCCGCCAATTCTGCTTCCTGCCCATCACTACCCCCTCCCACTCCCCGCCAACCCTGATTCCTCCCCCATCACTGTCCCCCTCCCTCTCCCGCCAATTCTGCTTCCTACCCATCACTACCCCCCTCCCACTCCCCCGCCAACCCTGATTCCTCCCCCATCACTGCCCCCCCCCCCCCCCCCCCCCCCGCCAATTCTGCTTCATACCCCATCACTCCCTCCCCCCTCCCCCGCCAACCCTGATTCCTCCCCCATCACTGTCCCCTCCCTCTCCCGCCAATTCTGCTTCCTACCCATCACTACCCCCCTCCCACTCCCCCGCCAACCCTGATTCCTCCCCCATCACTGCCCCCCCCCCCCCCCCCCCCGCCAATTCTGCTTCATACCCCATCACTCCCTCCCCCCTCCCCCGCCAACCCTGCATCATTATGAATGACATGCAGACTGGCGAAAAGGAGCCGCAGTCGCTCGGAAAGCGAGTGGAGTGGATGGCACAGTACAGGAGGAAGACACTGGCGTAGAATGGCGATCTAAACTGACTTCTTTCTTCGTCAGGTGGGAAGAAGTAGCGGGACGTCATAACATGCGACTTGCACTCTTCAGTGACAGGTCACGACCCCCGAGAGATTGATTGATTGATTGATTGATCTTTAATACGCAAGGATTAAGATTTTAGGCCAAAGCCTAGTCTTACAATCTGTCCTTGTCATGCATACATTATTTCAACACATATCATCCATACTGACAATTCAACATAGCAAGATTGTAAACTAATTCTACAATGATAAGCAAACTATTCATAAAAGTACTAATGAGATGGGGGATGGTGAAACAGAAGGAAACTTACAAACAAACAAACAAAACTACAGAGAGAGAGGTCAGAGGAGGGTGGGGAAGAGAGAATGGTAGGTAGGGGGAGGATTAAGGGGGGGGGGGGTAGACAAAGTGGGAGTGGGGATGAGCGATTTTAACGGATTAGGATATTATGTTTAGATGATGTATTCAAAGTGTGGCTCACAGAAGACTTTGCGAATGGGCGTTAATCATTTTAAACGAATAATTAAATTACCGAGACATAAAATGTTCATGCAAATGTTTCTTGAAAAGTTTTAAAATATTCGTATTTTGTAGATTCGGTGAAAGTGAGTTCCAGACATATGGTCCAGAGTAAGCCAGGCTTGTTTTGTATAGATCAATGCGTGGGTAGGGAAGAAGGAATTTCGTCGAGCCAGAAAAGTTGTTCGATCTTGTAAAAGGGTCATTGATATAACATGGCATAGTATCTGTCAAGATTGTAAACATAAATGATGCCTTGTTGAATTCCAATTGCTTACTCAGAGGAAGTATGTTCAGCGCTTTTAGTTGTTCGTCTGTTGTTAGAGATACAGCTGGATGGAGTAGCTTTGCTGCACGTCTATGGAGAGAATTCAGCCTGTCTTGTGGGCATCACTACTCCCGTCCCACACTGTTGAAGCGTAATTGAAACGTGACATTGTGTGCATTGAAGAAAAGTTTAAGCACAGTATTGTTGACGTAGCGCTTTAATTGTGATAACAGGAAAAGGTGTTTTGAGACTACCTTGCATACGTTATTGAGATGAGATTGCCATTTTAATTCTTTATCTATCGTTGTCCCTAAAACACGATGCTCATCTACCTGCTCGATAGAAGTGCCATTCAACTGAAGTTTTCAGCAAAGAGGAGTCAATTGATGTTTTTGGCGGAGATAAGAGAGAGAGAGAGAGAGAGAGAGAGAGAGAGAGAGAGAAAGAGAGAGAGAGAGGGAGGGAGGGAGAGAGAGGGAGAGAGAAAGCGTTATGGATCCCACCCATCCCTAGAGAAGTAAGTACATATGAATACATGAGCAGTACTCTGACTCAAACGCGTTAAAACTGCTTGGGTATATTATGAAACTTTCACACACTGACTTTTGCATGCACCGACATAGCGTATCAATAACAGTAGAAGTATATTTTGAAACAATACACTGATAGCAATAATCACTTGACGAAGGTAAGTGAAAATGTAGGCCTATGTTGCTGATGATACAGTAATAACTATATATGGACAGGCATTGATAACATCAATTACACTGCATATCTTCACAACTAGTGTGACTGTGCAAAATATGTAAACAATTTTCGTCTGTAAGTTTCTGAGCTTCGATGGTATTTCAGCTCTGGCGACAGCGAATTCCAGAGAAGAGGACCACAATGACAAAGACTTGATTTAGAGAGACAAATTCTTGTATGGGAACCTGGAGTTTTGTTCAATTTCTCGAATTCATGCTAAATTTGGATTGAGTATCTTGTCAAGCTAATCCACATACATCTTTTGTATGAATATTCCTTTATTGATAGCAAACATATCCCTTACTAGAAGAACTCCAGCTTGAATGTGGTCCAGTTCTGCGGGGCTCCAGGATTTCAGAACTGCATTAGGGGTGCGTTTGTAGATGCTGACTAAAGGCTTCATTCAATTTGCGCTGGCCTGGTCAAATAGTGTTGAATAGTGATCAATTAAAGGTTGCGCTGGCCTGGTCAAATAGTCTTGAATAGTGATTAATTAAAGGTTGCGCTGGCCTGGTCAAATAGTCTTGAATAGTGATCAATTAAAGGTTGCGCTGGCCTGGTCAAATAGTGTTGAATCGTGATCAATTAAAGGTTGCGCTGGCCTGGTCAAATAGTCTTGAATAGTGATTAATTAAAGGTTGCGCTGGCCTGGTCAAATAGTGCTGAATAGTGATTAATTAAAAGTTGCGTTCGCCTGGTCAAATAGTGTTGAATGTAAATAATTAAAGGTTGCGCTGGCCTGGTCAAATAGTGTTGAATAGTGATTAGTTAAAGGAGTAGGGATGTATCCAGGAATAGTTTTCTGGCATGTAAGTTCAAAAAGTGCTTAATCCTGCATAATTGATATGCTTGTCTAGATACTGTTTTGCATAATGAGAACGAGAGAGAGTGAGAGACAGACAGACAGACAGAGAAAGAGAGAGAGAGAGGGAGCGAGAGACAGACAGACAGGCAGACGGACAGACAAAAACACAGACAGAGAGAGGCACAGATAGAGAGAGAGAGGCAGACAGACAGACAGAAAGACAGACACATAGAGAGGCAGAGACAGACAGATAGTGAAGACGGATACAGAGAGAGGCAGAGGCAGACAGAGAGAGAGAGAGAGAGAGAGAGAGAGAGAGAGAGAGAGAGAGAGCGAGAGACAGACAGACAGACAGACGGACAAACAAACAGACAGAAACACAGACACAGGGAGAGGCACAGAGAGACAGACAGACAGAAAGACTTTCAGAAAGACAGACAGAAAGACAGACACAGAGAGAGGCAATGGCAGACAGACAGACAGCGAAGACAGACAGAGAGAAAGGCAGAGACAGATAGACAGACAGACAGAGGAAGGGAGGGAGGAGGAGAGAGACAGAGAGACTCAAAGACTCAAAGGCTCAAATCTCTTATTCAGATGAAGGCCTGACCTGGGCCCCTTACAGAAGGGGGGCGTACAGCGGACTACACAAGGAAACAATACAGTGACCTAGACCAATCAGAGATTGAGACAGACAGAAAGAGAGAGACAGAGACAGAGACAGACAGACAGACAAAGACAGACAGACAGACCGACAGACGGAGAGACAGACAGACAGGCAGAAGACAGACTTACGGGGGGGGGGGGGGGGGAGGAGAGAGAGAGAGAGAGGAGAGACAGACAGACAGACAGACAGACAGACAGACAGACAGACAGACGACAGAGGACACACAGACAGGTAAAAGACAGACTGACGGAGAGAGAGAGAGAGAGAGAGAGAGAGAGAGAGAGAGAGAGAGAGAGAGACAGACAGACAGACAGACAGACAGACAGACAGACAGACAGACAGACAGACAGACAGGTAGAAGACAAACTGACGGGGAGAGAGAGAGGAGAGAGGAGAGAGAGAGGAGAGAGAGAGAGAGAGAGAGAGAGAGAGAGAGATACAGGCAGACAGACAGACAGATGGAGAGACAGACAGGTAGAAGACAGACTGACGGAGAGAGAGAGAGAGAGAGAGAGAGAGGAGAGAGAGAGAGAGAGACAGACAGACAGACAGACAGACAGACAGACTGACTGACGGAGACACAGAGAGAGACAGACAGACAGACCGAGGGACAGAGAGAGACAGATGGAGAGACAGACATGCAGGTAGAAGACAGACTGTCGGAGACACACACACACACACACACACACACACACACAACACACACACACACACACTGAGGGAGAGAGAGAGAGAGAGAGAGAGAGAGACAGAGACAGAGACAGACAGACAGACAGACAGAGACAGAGAGAAGCAGGGTATCATGACACGCTGGCACTCGGCCTTCCCCAGAAATGTGTGGGGTTTTTTCTCTTTGTTTTGTATTAGTAACACGTCAAAACAGTCATCAACTCCGCTGTTCCGTGACTAATGCTTGGGTAATCTCTCTCTCTCTCTCTCTCTCTCTCTCTCTCTCTCTCTCTCTCTCTCTTGATGGATAGATAGTGGGGTAAAAAGAGTAGAAGAGAATGTACAGAGGGAGTGGAAGGGGGTCAGAACTCAGAAATAAACTTTATTCAATGAAGGAGTCTATCCTTCCAATCTGTCCTTGCTAAGCTAAGTTATGCACAGGTGTTATGGATTCACACGCATCCACACACACACACACACACACACACACACACACACACACACACACACACACACACACACACACACACTGCATGCTTTATTTCGGTTCAAACTCAAATTACTCAATGTGGACCATTCAATTAATTGATTGATATTTTCTCATAATACCTGTGCTACCTCTTCAACATAAGAGTGGCTGGTATCAACGATTGAATTGAATGTTTCCCCGAAGTTGGAGTATGACTGCCTTAATGGCGGGATGAAAAAACGGTCATACACACAAAACTCCACTCCCTTTGTTGGGTAGTTGGGATTAATCCTTGCCTGTCTGTACAGGGAGTGTCCACAGGAGTATCAGCCTGCGTACGCAAAAACAAAACAAATCAACAGCAACAACAACAACAACAACAACAAAACCGATTGAATCATCTGCGAACAAGCTACAAAGAGCATGTAAGAACAAAGGGAGATCTTTGATGCATATTGAGAAGAGAACAGGCCAAAGGACAGAGCCTTCGGAGACGTCGTATTTGACTGGCAAAAGAAAAGATGTATGTGAATTAATGACAGCGAATTTATATTTGTTGCTTAAAAATAATGACATGAGATCTAATGTATTGTTTGTTAGACCTTATCATCCAAGTTCATTACGAGTTGCGCATGGTCATCTACACAGACATGAAAGAGAGAGAGAGCGGGGGGAGGGGAGGGAGGGGATACAGAGAGCAGACAGACAGACAGACAGACACAGACAGCGAGACCGAGACAGAGAGATACAGACAGACAGACAGATAAACAGAGACAGAGAAAGAGAGAGACAAAGAGAGAGAGACAGAAACAGAGACAACGAGACAGAGACAGACAGACAGACAGGAAAAGACAGAGAGGGAATGAATGAATGAATGAATGAATGAATGAGGAAGGCTTACAAAGCCCATTCTCAAGGGGAGGACTCGATGGAAGGGGGGGGGGGTGTTCATAACTGTAAAAGAACAAACAAAGACAAAACATGACAGAAGACAACATCGCGATGTGGAAACCAGATCACGGAAGATGCAGACTACCACCGTACACCGGTATGACTGCGAACGTGACTGTCAAAACATCAACACATCTATCCACAGTCATCAAGATGTCCGTTGTTGCCAGCTGCAATGTTGCTGGTAGCATACTGAAAGCTGTTCATATTTCTGGTCACAGGCCAGTATGTCGCTGATGGTAACGTTGTCGGTAGGAGCACTCTGAGCACTCTCTGGTTGACTGACAGGAGACATATTTTCAGGATCATCACTGCACCTGACACATGATCGCCCTCATTTGCCAAGACTTCCTCTGTTTTGTTTGGTGCAGTAGGAACTGGTGGCCTGTCATGTTCCCAATGATACAACATTGCTCACCACAGTCTTCATCCACACTTGGCTTGACTGACACAATATCCGACATGAAGGCTTCATCGTGTACGCTTGTCACAGAGTGTTGGTCACACGGTCCCGTGTTGATTTCTTGTTGATTGTCACTGTGCCGTGTGTCTTGTGCAGGCTGTGGTTCACAGGGAGGGGAATTGCTATCACACTGAAAAATGTCAGCACAAGCAGTATAGCTGTGACCGGTTCCGTCAGCAGAGTCGGTAAAAAAAATAAATTGGATATAGAGAAAAACCTTCACTTGCCTTTTCCTGCTGATTCTTTTTGTATGTACATCAGCTCTGCGCCTATCCCTGGATATCTGTGACGGGCATTTCAGACGATAAACCGCGCCATGGCCTCGGGTTTGCGTTACGGGGGGACTGGTCGGTATTCGTGGTCAAACGAAGAATCACAACTGTTTGTTTTCCTCTGCCCTCAGAGTCCTATCATTTAGCACAGCATTCAGCGTCGCTTCCAAAGTATATGGGAGACTTCAACAGGCATACTGTGCAATTTACAGGCAATACAGATGGAAATTTAGCAGAACAGCTTAAAACAACGTCTTGCTGGGAGCCAGACAAGGGAAGCCACTCGAGAGAGAGAGAGAGAGAGAGAGGAGGAGAGGAGAGAGAGAGAGAGAGAGAGAGAGAGAACGAACGAACGAACGAACGAATTCTATTTTAAGAGGGTAGTGGACTAAGCATGAATGCTTTTTTAAATCCAGCCCTCTGCGCAAGAGAAAAAATCGGTATACAGTAAAAAGCAAATCAAACAAATACATGAAAAAATGCAACAATTACTCGCATGAGAACCTTTGACAAAAAAGAAGAAAGAAGAAGAAGAAAAAAAATAAACACCACCACCACCACTACCAACAACAACAAGAAAAAATTATCAGGGCAAATGGGGAGGGGGGTGAATGGAGTGTGAGAGAGAGAGAGAAGAGAGAGAGAGAGGGGAGAGGGAGGGAGGGAGGGAGGGAGGGACAGGGAGGAGGGGACACAGAGTTTGCATGTGAATATTTAACGTTTACGATATGAAGACTATCTGCACACTCATTCACCCACCCACGTTTTCTCCTCCCCCCCCCCCCCCCCCCTTACACTTTACACCTCCCCGATCACTTTACACACGTACAGATGCTTGTTACGTATATACTTTGCTGATCACGATTTGGGGACAAATTAATGATATAACTGTAAAAAGAAAAACGATCAATGAATTGTGAAAAAAAAAAAAAAAGTTTCATGGCATCAAAACTTCTTTAACTACCTTTTTCAATAAGACATTGTTCAACACCCGACGCTTTCAAAGACCTTTCAAAGACCTTTCAACCAACTGGTTTGTTACTGTTATGCCGCAGTCCATGGATCTGACACTTTTGTCTATGGGAAAACATGCTGGTAACTGTGGATTACAAACGAACTTTAGAAACAAGACTACTCATTATAAATCAAGCAACGTCAAGACTGAGTCAGAGCTTGGCCTGACGTAATTATAAAGATAATCAGTCTGACGTAATCATGAAGATAATTACCACAACAGTTTACACCTTTCATTACGGTTTGTGCTGGTTGACTCTAGAATAATAAAGATGGAGAAAGAGGGACCTCAAGCTCAGTTGAAACTTTATTAGTATTTGGTTATTTCCCCATGGATGATTGATTATTTGCATCCGATACGAAGCCCAAATGAAATAAATACCAAGGTGTGTGTGTGTGTGTGTGTGTGTGTGTGTGTGTGTGTGTGTGTGTGTGTGTGTGTGTGTGTTCTGCATTTGCATCGATTAAGTTTTCTAATTTCATTCACTTTGATCTTTGATGGACGGAAAAACACGACACTCGAAACGGAGAAAACATCTTTGAGAGTGGTTGAGTGAGGAAAGCAGGAGGCCCTAAACTTCAAGCTTACTGTTCAGTTTTTGTTTGTTTGTTTGTTTGTTTTTCCTTTTTCAATCTTTTCATTTAAGTTCATATTCGGTTCTCTCTCATAAAAAAAAAAGAAACACTTCATGCAAACACACTTACCTTCTTTCTCTTTCTCAGTGTGGGTCTAAAACTGGCACATAAGTTTCACATCAACATTTCAGTGGTTTCTCTAATTCAGGCACACTGTCTTCACCTTCGTTTGCCAATGAACGAACCTTTAGGCTGGGGGAGGCTCTCACGTCCAAGAAGTTTGTTTACTCAGAACAAAAGTAAAAGAGCGTTTGCTCGACTGAAACGCTCGTGGCAGGCTCAGCCGCTCAAACAGCGCATGGAATCCTCCACATCAACTGTCGTCTGCTTGTGCTCCCTTCAGTTTCGCCGGCTCGCGTAGAGCACGGAAACGAGGCTGGAGAACGAAGCGCGCCGCTCGTGCACTGGAGTCGGTTTTTCTTTTTTTTTTTTTTTTTTTTTCTTTTTTTTTTCTTTTTTGATACTCATTTGGTTCCAGGCTAAGAAGGAAGCCGCAGTCGTGAAGTTCCAATGGCTGTTTTCGATTCTTTTTTCTGTCTGTTTTTTCTTTAATCTCTCTCTCTCTCTCTCTCTCTCTCTTCTCTCTCTCTCTCTCTCTTCTCTTTCTTTCTTTCTTCTTTTCTTCTTCTTCTTCTTCTTCTTCTTCTTCTTCTTCTTCTTCTTCTTTCTTTTTTTCCTTTCCCCATTTTTTCGTGTGTGTGTGTGGTGTGTGTGTGTGTGTGTGTGTGTGTGTGTGTAGTATCGTGTGTTCTTTTTGTTCTTGTTCTTCTCTTTCTTCTTTACCTCATTCTGCATTCTTGTTTCCTTCTGTCTCTCTTTCTTCTTCTTCTTCTTCTTCTTCTTCTTCTTCTTCTTCTTCTTCTTCTTCTTCTTCAGCTGTTCACCAAGCATCACCATTAATGGGAAGTTTGCCTAAGAGACTCTGTCTCATCTACAATGTAATGCAGCAGGAGGCAAATGATGATAACTTGGAAAGAGAAACAGACGGTGATAACTTGCGGAGGGAAACAGACAGTGATGATTGGGGAGAGAAACAGTGATGACTTCGTAGGAAAACACACAGTGATGACTTGGGAGAGGAAACAGACAGATGATGACTTGCTTAGTTGGAAACGACGATGATGACTTGTGGAGAATTAACAATGATGACTTAGGCTAATGCTCGGAAACATGACGTGTGATCTTGGACGCTATCTTGGGAACAGCATCTCAGGATCGACTTGCTTGGGAGGGAAACAGACAATTTGACTTGGAGGAACAGACGTGATGACTTGGGAGGAAACAGATCTGTATGACTTGGGAGAACAGTGTGACTTGGGGGAAACCAGACTTGTACAGTTGACTTGGAAAGAGTGATGATTGGAACAGACAGTGTGATTGGACTGTGTGGGAGGGAAACAGTACATATTGTGATCAGTCTTTGCTTGGGAGGGAAACAGACAGTGATGACTTGAAAACGGTGATACTTAACGACAGTAATGCTATTTCTGTGATATTAGGAAAACAGACAGTGATGACTTGGAGAGGAAAACAGACAGTGATCGTACTTGGAAGGGAAACAGACAGTATGACTTGGGAGGGAAACAGACAGTAATGACTCGGAGGAAACAGACAGTGATGACTTGGAAGGGAAACAGACAGTGATGACTTGGGAGGGAAACAGACAGTGATGACTTGGAGAGGAAACAGACAGTGATGACTTGGAGGGAAACAGACAGTGATGACTTGGAGAGGAAACAGACAGTGATGACTTGGAGAGGGAAACAGACAGTGATGACTTGGAGGGAAACAGACAGTGATGACTTGGAGAGGGAAACAGACAGTGATGACTTGGGAGGGAAACAGACAGTGATGACTTGGAGAGGGAAACAGACAGTAATGACTTGGAGAGGAAAACAGACAGTGATGACTTGGGAGAGAAACAGACAATGTTGACTTGGGGAGGGAAACAGACAGTGATGACTTGGAGAGGAAAACAGACAGTGATGACTTGGGGAGGGAAACAGACAGTGATGACTTGCGTAGGGAAACAGACAATGATGACTTGGGGAGGGAAACAGACAGCGATGACTTGGGGAGGGAAACAGACGGTGATGACTTGGGGAGAGAAACAGAGAGTGATGACTTGGGGAGGGAAACAGACGGTGATGACTTGGGAAGGAAACAGACAGTCATGACATGGAGAGGGAAACGAGACGGTGATGACTTGGAGAAGAAAATAGACAGTGATGACTTGAGGGGGGAAACAGACAGTGATGACTTAGGGAGAGAAACAGACAATGATGATTTGAGGAGAGAAACAGACAATGTTGACTTGGGGAGGGAAACAGACAGTGATGACTTAGAGAGGAAAACAGACAGTGATGACTTGGGGGGGGGAAACAGACAGTGATGACTTGGGGAGGGAAAAAAGACTGTGATGACTTAGGGAGGGAAACAGACGGTGATGACTTGGAGACGGAAACAGATGGTGATGATTTGGAGAAGGAAACAGACGGTGATGACTTGGGGATGGAAACAGACAGTGATGACTTGCGTAGGGAAACAGACAATGATGACTTGGGGAGGAAAACAGACAGCGATGACTTGGGGAGGGAAACAGACGGTGATGACTTAGGGAGAGAAACAGAGAGTGATGACTTGGGGAGGGAAACAGAGACTGATGACTTAGGGAGGGAAACAGACGGTGATGATTTGGGAAGGAAACAGACAGTCATGACTTGGAGAGGGAAACGAGACGGTGATAACTTGGAGAGGGAAACGGAAACAGACGGTGATGTCTTTGCAAGGAAGAAAGAAAGTGATGGCTTGGGGAGGGAAAGAGACAGTGATGACTTCAGGAGGGAAACAGACGGTAATGACTTGGGAAGGGAAACAGACGGTGATGACTTGTGAAGAGAAACAGACGGTTATGACTTCAGGAGGGAAACAGACAGTGATGACTTGGAGAGGGAAACAGACGGTGATCACTTGAGGAGGGAAACAGATAATGATGACTTAGGGAGGGAAACAGACAGTGATGACTTGGAGAAGGAAATAGACGGTGATGACTTGTGGAGGGAAACAGACAATGATGACTTAGGGAGAGAAACAGACAGTGATGACTTGGGGAGAGAAACAGACAGTAATGACTTGGAAAAGGAAATAGGCGGTGATGACTTAGGGAGGGAACCAGACAGTGATGACTTGAAGAGGGAAACAAACAGTGATGAATTAGGGAGGGAAACAGATGGTGATGACTTGGAGATGGAAACAGACGGTGATGACTTGTGGAGAGAAACAGACGGTGATGACTTAGGGAGGGAAACAGACGGTGATGACTTGTGAAGAGAAACAGACGGTGATGACTTGGGGAGGGAAACAGACTGTGATGACTTGGGGAGGTAAACAGACAGTGATGACTTAGGGAGGGAAATAGACGGTGATGACTTAGAGAAGGAAGCAGACGGTGATGACTTGGAGAGGGAAACAGATGGTGATGACTTGAAGAGGGAAACAGACAGTGATGACTTAGGGAGGGAAACAGACGGTGATGACTTAGGGAGGGAAACAGACGGTGATGACTTAGGGAGGGAAACAGACAGTGATGACTTGTGAAGAGAAACAGACGGTGATGACTTAGGGAGGGAAACAGACGGTGATGACTTAGGGAGGGAAACAGACGGTGATGACTTAGGGAGGGAAACAGACGGTGATGACTTAGGGAGGGAAACAGACGGTGATGACTTAGGGAGGGAAACAGACTGTGATGACTTGGGGAAGCACACAGGCGGTGATGTCAACCATCATGGCCAGTTGATGGCTGGTGGGGGCAAAGGGCATGGTCGTGCGCCATAACCCTGTCAGCTGACGGGTCGCCTGATTGGTCAGCGCATTGCGAGTCCTGATCAATGGTTGGTAGAGTGAAATAGAATCGTTGCTACTGACGTGCGCAGCATACATCTTCGATTAGACCGGACTAGAGTATATATATATATGTGTGTGTGTGTGTGTGTGTGTGTGTGTGTGTGTGTGTGTGTGTGTGGTCAATATATTATGTTTAACATGTCTGTCTTTTTAAACGAGCTTTCCAACAAGAAAAGGATGAATGAATGAATGAATGAATGAATGAATGAATGAATATTTAATGAGAAAAGAATGTTGATATTTCATGTGATTTTATTATTGTTTTTTTGGGGGGTGAGGGCGGGGGTGGGCTGGGGGGGGGGGGTTGGAGGGGAGGGATAAGATGCAAAGTTGCCCAACAAAACATCTATCTATCTATCTATCTATCTATCTATCTATCTATCTCCCCAAACAACAGCAACAACAACAAAGAAAAGTTAGTTCCAAACAAAAATACATGTAACATTTTAAGAAAAAGTAACCGGAACAACTGTAACAGTCAATTTTGTGATCATAGCACTAACGAATTTCGTATTCGAAACCACACACACACACACACACACACACACACACACACACGCGCGCGCGCGCGTACGTACGTACGTACGTACACACACACACACACGCATGCACACACACACACACACACACACACACACACACGACACACGGTGACAAGATGGCAGACACATACAGCAGCTAAGCAACATCGGTGGCAAAGTTTTTAGTCAAGTCAGGCTGGAAAATGAAGTCTAGAATGATTAGAAGGTTGGCGACGCCGAACGTTACTACCCGGCGACCGTGGCGATCATCCACACTACTGGGGAAGGATCGCCACGGGGAAAACAACGCCATGCAAGTCAACCAGCGAGTCGACACGCCGTTGTCTGCATCGCCAACAGCTGTTCAGGCATCCTTCCACGGACCACGACCTGAACAAGATACAACGTCAAATGAGGTCGGTACTGGAAATATAGATACAATCGACATTAAAAAGGCACTAACAACTCTCTACAACCGCATCGCATCGCTAGAGAACGCCGTAGAAACGCAAACAATGATGCTTAAAAACATGAAGCCAGTAGGTGTTGCCATGACGACCCAGGCAACTCAGACCGATTTCCGCTCTTTGGCAGTCCCAACTTACGCCGAAGTGGCAAAATCCAGTAGTACAAATAATGCTGTCAAGACTAAACCGCTCTCTGTGCCTCAAAAATCTGAGCTACAGAAAATAAAACAAAATGAAAAAGTGAAATCCACTAAGAACAAAAACGTAAATAGTGACGCAAAATCTCCAGTCCATGAACACGAAAAAACTGATGACGTCAAAACACACTGCCGAAATAAGAAAACCCAAAACAAGAAAATGAAAACAAAACTAGACGACCGTCTTCCAAAGGTTGCGATCTTTCATGACTCTGTCGCAAATGGCATAAACGAGAAACTACTCGGCAGATCGTACTATTTCGATGCTACCAAAAGAAGGAGCTCCACCATGAGCGATGTTGAACATAGGTCTCGTGACTTTGATGCTTCTGACCAGCAGCCCGACGCTGTGGTTGTACACAGCTGTATCAACGACTTAAAGTCAGCAGAGGCTAAACAAGTGAGTGAATCCTTCGTTCGAGTTTTAAAGACAGTTGCAATGAAACACCCTAAAACCAAGTTTGTGATTAGCAAAATCACAACCGTCGCAGACAAAAACCTAGAAGTCAAACGACAACTTTTCAATGCCATTGTAGCATCTGAGTTGTTCGGGTTGGAGAATATTTCTGTTATAGACAACAACAATATCAAGACACATCACCTGCGAGACGGCATCCACCTGACACGGAGGGGCTCGAGTCTGCTGGCAGGGAACGTTGGGCGCCACGTCAGGGACCTGCTGTGGGAGACTCCCAAGAAATCAGCGCGACCCCCACCACGTCCCCGGTACCAAGACTACCCTGCCCACCTTCACTACAGCTGGTTCAATCCTTACTGCAGCTTGGTGGACTGGGATCCCTACTGACTTGAGTAAACAACTCCACCATGTGCTTGAATGTGACATTACGCAAACACTGTTGTGTTACCACTGAACATTCTGCTTTAGATTTGGATCTACCTTCTTTAGTGTCTTATTGGATTCTCTTCTTTTGTTCCTTTGTTATAGATAGTTTGACTTCCTTTTATTTAGAAAAATACTGAATTATCTAATCGTTATATTTGTTACTCAATAATTGTATTCATCACCTTTTCACCTAGTCTATGGCAACAAAACATAATTTCAATGTTTTTCAATGGAACTGTCGTTCCATTAGTAGTAATCTTGATCATCTAGTTCAACATCTTGCCTGTCATCAATATGATATCTTAAGTCTGCAATCTCTAAATGTTAAGAAGGAAAAATTGCCTAGGTTAGATAACTACTATTACCCTCCAATTTATCAAAAGGAAGATACCAACGGGAAAGTTAGTACGGCAATTTATATCCATGAAGGGGTGAATTACACTCTATGTTCCAGCCCCGTTCCACCAGATATATCCAATATACAATCTTGCGCTGTAACAGTTCAATTTGATAACACCCTGTTAACTGTCATATCTGTGTATCTGCCAAAAGGCCCAGACAATGAAAACACAGAATGGATTCGTACACTTCAACCAGATAAAGGTACAAAAATTCTTGTAACGGGAGATTTCAATGCACATGCCCCATTTTGGGAGAGGAATTGTCAAAATATCACAAGCAATCGTTTTATTGATAATATTGTTGATGCAAGCTTATATCTCCTGAATGACGGTCGAGTAACACGCATTCCCGATAATCCTTATCATAGAGCATCTGCTATTGATTTAACTCTCGTTTCTCCAGATCTAGCACCAATTTGTGAGTGGAGTTCACTAAATGATAACCTACATAGTGATCATATCCCTATTATTACTAGTTTTGAGATAACAAATATAAGATCCACCGATCCAACTGAGGATAAAATACCAAAATACAAATACAAACTTGCTAACTGGGAAAAATTTTCATATTTATTGTCAACATTTCATGTTGAAAACATAGATGATAAAGACGTTAATGAATTGTATTCATTATTTACAAATGCAGTTCTGAACGCAGCAAATGAGTCTATCCCTAAATGTAAATCAAAAAGGTCTCATAAACATTCTGGTAATATCTGGTGGAACGAGGACTGTGAAAAGGCTAGAGTTGAAAAATGGATGAAATTTGATATTTACTTAAAGGACAAATCTCCCCAAAATCATTTAGAGTCTAAACAGGCAAAAAATAAAGCAAACAGAATAAATGCACAAGCGAAAAGACAATACTGGTCATCTTTCTGTGTTAACGAAGTTTACAGTCATAAAGATATGCAAAAAGTATGGGAAAAAATGAAAACTATGAAAAATGGAATATATTTACCACAATGTCCAATAAAACTGGAAACTTCAGATCTACCTTGTAACGGAGAAAAAGCAGAAGCATTTGCTGATATGTTTGCAAACCATAGTAGAATTACAGGTTTATCAGCTGAAGGTAGACAATATAGAGAAAATCAAGAGAAAAACAAATCCACAACAAATGATGACAGCAGTATGCCTACAAGAAACAGTTATGTAAATGCCGATATTACACTGGATGAAGTTAAAGAAAACATTTTCAAGCTTAGCAAAAAGAAAACATCTGTAGGACTAGACGGGATATCGAATGAAATGCTAAGGCATTTACCAAACAATGTCATCAATTTTTTATATGTACTTCTACAAAAAAGTTGGTCTACTGGTGAAATTCCTCGAATCTGGAAACATTCAGTTGTTATCCCTATACATAAACAAGGAAAACTTAGAACAGATAAAAGTAGCTATCGCCCTATTGCGTTAACATCTCATGCATGTAAATTCATGGAAAAGATCATTTTAAATAGATTAGTTCATTTCTGTGAAAAACAAGGCATTATACCTATAAATCAAGCAGGCTTTCGAAAAGGTCGATCTACCATTGATCATCTGGTAAAACTAACGACACAAGTAAAGCAACAGTTTGCCAGGCGAAAAAATATTCTTGCAACCTTTTTCGATGTTAAAAAAGCTTATGACCAAGTATGGCATAACAAACTTTTACAAAAACTTAAAAAATTGGAATATATTAGGTAACATGTACAAGTACATAGCGAATTTTTTATCAGAACGATTCATACAAGTAAGAGTTGGAAACACGTATTCAAAACCCAGAAAACTTCAAATGGGTCTTCCTCAAGGCTCTGTTATTTCACCTATTTTGTTTAATATATTAATAGCAGATTTACCAAATAATCTATCTAAAGACACAGTTTTGGCTCAGTATGCAGACGACATCTGTATGTGGATGAAGGTAACAATAAAACGTAACACCCCAGCTAGAGTATTAAACTATACAAAAAAAAGTATATCAACGTGAACTAGATAAAATCAATATGTTTATGACAGAGAATGGCTTAAATCTATCATTGGAAAAAACAAATATAGTACTATTTAACTCTGGGTGCAACCCAGAAAAACTCCCTATTTTCACAATCAATGGAACTATCATTAATTATACACAAACTGTAAAATTTCTGGGAGTTTATCTTTCATCAAAACTCTCATGGACTCAACATATAGATTACATACTAAACAAGGCAAGGGAAGCTTTAAATTTTCTCAAAATTATAAGTAAACAACACTGGGGCCAAGATACTAGAGTGCTTGTATCCCTTGCAAATTCTCTTGTGCGTTCACGGTTAACTTATGCTCAGGAAATATTTTTTAGTGCTCCAAAGCATTTGTTAAACAAACTACAAAGTATAGATTGTAAAGCTTATAAATTAGCTCTTGGGGTACCATCTCATGCTTCAAATTTAGGGACTTACAAGGAAGCGGGTGTTCTACCACTTGATAACCTCAGAAAAGTTTGTGCGTCAAAATATGTATTAAAATCATCTGCATATGATACCTTTAGTAAAAAAGAAGTAAATCTGGACTCGCAACATGATTTTGTTAAAAGAGCAAAATATATACATTCTCTACAACCAATAAATACATATGTCTCGGATATGATTAACTCTGCAGATTTAAAAGATAAAGAGGTTGCCATGAAGCCTTCTTTCTCGCCAGTTCCATCATGGGAACAAGTTAAACCTAATTTTGATATAGACCATATAGATATGAACAAAGATCAGTCACCGAATATATTAAAAAATGTGATTAATTTACACATGGAGAGTCATTATAATGATCATATTAAAATATATACAGACGGATCTGTCCTCGAGAATGGCAAGACAGGGGCAGCATTTGTAATTCCTTCACTAAACCTAGTGAAACAGTATCATATCGGTAATCATTATTCCATTTTTACTGCTGAATTGGTAGCAATATTAAAGGCGGTACAGCATATCATAGATCTTCCAACAAACTGGCCCAAACGTAAAGTGTTATTATGTGTCGATTCGAAATCTGCACTACAAGCTATCAAATGTCAAAATATTAAAACGCGTCTCGAAATGATACTAGAAATAAAACATGCAATACATCAGTTATCAGCTAAAAACATCAGTATCACTTTTTATTGGGTACCTTCACATTATGGGATATATTATAATGAAGTGGTTGACCGAGCAGCTAAAAGAGCAGCGCGTAATGTTGAAGGAACAATACAGTTGAATATAAAGTTAGATTTACATGAATGCTATAAACATATTGACAAAATATCTAAAGATGAATTTGATAATATTCTGATGACATCAAACAGTCAATATTCACAAAATTGTATTAAAGGATTAAATGAACCTATCGCAGATTCAAAGTTACTCTTGACATATCTTAGTAAAACAAAATCCAGACATATTATAGCTTTGATGTTTAAACTTCGTCTAAATGCTCTTAGAACAAAATTTTCTAAAGATGTAAATTGTATATGTGGAAACCAGATTACTATAAAGCATTTACTCCTACACTGTTCTGAAATTAAAGCACTCATTACTAAAACTTTAGGGGGCGTGCTGCTACCTTATGAGCCATTATCCATTGAAAAAATTGTAAATGACTTTCAGCTTCTTAAAATTTTTTCACAAATTTTGCATTCCAGCCCAGTTGGTATTTTTCTTTGATTTGTTGATTTATTGTTGTTCTTTCCTGCGTTATTAAATTATATCTGTTAATTGTTAAGATAGTAGGACACATTGGGAATTTATTACTTTTAGATTTAAGATATTTAAAACAATCTGAATATTCTATGCAGTATGCAAGTCAATTTTTCTAACCACAACTAACTCGAGATTACGGGATCGAACTTTTACATGGTGGCAATCCTGGGATGGCTTTCATGATTGGCTGGGCTGTGGACCGCATAGCTTGAATTGATTTGCAGTCCAAATCTATAGATACTTTATAATGTATCAGATCTGTCAATGTACTAATAGAATAGATTAATACGCGAAGGACAGAAAGAAAGGGTGAAGGACAGATTATTCCACTATTACTAAAGGACACTATACACCATCACCACAAAAAATACAAACCCATCCAGTGACACATACCTCCCCCCCCCCCCCCCCCCCGCCCCCCCTCCCCCCCCCCCCCCCCACACACATTTCTTTATTATTCTATCCTATTTAGTTTATCTATCTATTGTTTTATTTTAATCAGTTTATTTCATTCATTTCATTTATTTTATTTTACTCTACTATTATTTTATTTGATATTTATTTAATTTGTCTAATATCACCTTTGGGTGAACAGACGTTAAATCAAAGAACAACAACAACAACAACAACAACAACACACACACACACACACACACACACACACACACACACACACACACACACACAATTGAATTGAAACAATTGAAAGCCAGGTATATTAAATTCTGGGCAAAGGAAAAGACAAAATACAGCCGTTTAGAGTTTTACAATGTCATCAAATCTTCTGAATATCATATTGAATATTACTTGTTGACTGATATGGACAGTACGAAAAAAACAAGCACTATGTAAATTGTGTGTTCGCTCGCATGACTTAAATGTTGAGGAAGGCCGTTATGCAGGTATACCACGAAATCAAAGATTTTGTAAAGCATGTAATGAAATAGAAGACGAATTTGATTTTTTAGATAATTGTAGAATACTTTATGACTTAAGAACAAAACTAAAGATACAAGTAGAACAGATGCAAGATCTAACAGATGACCCAGGAAAAAGAATATTTTGTGCCAACCACTTCAAACCAAGTACTCTATTAAACTCAAGGGAACACCAAAAAATATTAGCCAGCTTTGTTTTTGAGGCATTCAAAACCAGGCAAAAATGATAATCGAAGCACTTTTTTGTTGTTGTTTTTGTTTTGTGCCAAATATCTTTCAAAGGTGACGGCAATAAAGAATTGTTCTTGTTCTTGTTCTTGTTCTTGTTCTTGTTCACACACACACACACACACGCGCGCGCGCGCACACACACACACACACACACACACACACACACACACACACGCACACACACGCACGCACGCACGCACGCACGCACTCACGCACGCACTCACGCACGCACACACACATTGCCTACTTGACATGTATTGGATCATTTTGTCACCATCATATACAACTCTTATCAGCACTCACTGATTAAACAGATTCATTCTCTAATCGGTTTTTCGCTGGCAAATCAGTCATGCGTATCATTGAGATGAAATCTGAAATCATTTCCGAATGCTGGTAATGCAGGAATGTTACAGCCTGTCGCTGGAAGTGTGTTCCGGTCTTTGTTTTGGGGGACAGTTATTCCGAACAATTCATGACGGTGTTGGAAATAAACCACTGACCTTAAAACATTGTGGACATGCATTGTGAACAACTTGGTGTATAAAGATGAAGGTGTTGTATCGGAGACAAACCAATAGGCAGTAACAGAGGAATTTTGAATGTATCACGGACCAGATCTCATGTAGCAGCTTGGCTCAATAACTTGTTTCTTTCGTCTTTGTTTGTTTGCTTGTTTCTTTCTTTCTTTCTTTCTTTCTTTCTCCCCTAAAGTTAGATAACCCAACAAAATGTGTTCACTCGATTATGTTACCTTGTACTAGGAGTATTTTTAACCGTTTTTTCCCCTACTACATTCAAATTTATAAATATGATTGTGTTGCCGTCATTGGTAGTTGAAAGGTTTATATATTACTTACACCCCGTCTTGGTGGTAATTACGTACTTATTCTTCGACCTGTTTTAACTTCAGGCAAAGTTTTATAGTGTGTGCAACAATGGTGTGGCTGCGGAACTGCTTCTAGTAGGGAGCTTTAACATTGATGTGTATATGTGTGTGTGTGTGTGTGTGTGTGTGTGTGTGTGTGTGTGTGTGTGTGTGTGTGTGTGTTCTAACGTACAGTTTGAATATTCTAATCCATGGTGCTTATACTTCACAGGTCTGTGCATAGGAGTTTTAAGGCTATTTCATTTTGATGTTTAACGGAACCTGATGATGCGTGCATGGTTACTTTCTCCTGTCCTAAATATAGTGGTGTTGGAACTGAAGGACATGTTTGCCAGGTGACAAAACAGTACTCTAAACAAACCCAAATGACAGCCAAGTACAACAAACGTCTGGAATGCTAATTTAGAATATTCTTCATCTGTAACAACTGAACCAGGCAACATGACACTTATTTGATGAGGTGGAGGATTTCTCTCATGTTGGACAGATTTTTGCCCAGTCATTTATGTTATATGACTTGCTTAATGATATTGCCCTTGCGCATTATTTCAAACACACACGCACGCACGCATACGCGCGCGCGCGCACACCCCCCCCCCCCCCACATACACACATACACACATACGCACACACACGCACGCACGCACGCACGCATACACACACATACACATACAGACACACACGCACGCACACATGCACACACACACGAGCGCGAACACACACACACACACACACACACACACACACACACACACACACACACACACACACACACACACAACTGTAGCAGAGACGCAGACAATGTTAGTCTAGGTATCTCAGGCTTGACCGGCGTGTTTGGTCCATGCGTAAATCAGGCATCGGCTGAGCCTGGACCGGGAGACCCTCCGTCCGAATAATTCCTTCTTAATAATTCAGTTATGATGTCATCACGGTATAAACCTTTCTCAATGTGATCGCGTGGCTTAGCTGACATGGTCTAGCGCATATGGACATGTCCGCTCACAATCATGCGTCTTTCATGAAAGTGAAAGTGGATTGAGTCGGTTCTAATGCCACTGTACAAGGTAGTGTCAAAGTGAGGTGACTGCAGGCGGAAATCACTATGCCACCGAACGAAAAGAACAAACAAATTAGACAAATACGACGCGTTTCGACCTCTTTGGTCTTCTTCATGCAAGACAAACAACATTCAACATGATGAAATGGAAGAACGAGCAATGACTAATCCATTGTGCGCCCAGTTAATTTTGAGGAGATAGGTGATTGTTCGTTCTTCGTTTTCATTGTCCTGAATGTTGTTTGTCTTGCCTGAAGGAGACCAAAGAGGTCGAAACGCGTCGTGTTTAATTTGTTTTTGTTTCCTTCATTCGGAGGCGTAATTTTTCTTTAAAAGTTGCCGCTGAGAAAGCTGGGATTACCGGTGTGAAACTAAGAGTGCAGGCAGAACAGGGCCACAGCTGGTTGCTGTGTACATCAGTGTCATCGTTTAGCTCGCTGTCTTGCCAAGGTTCCCGGAACGAAAAGCGATGAACTGTCTTGCTTCCGTATCACGTCTTCAGCCAAGACACTGGGAACTCATTCACAGCATACTGACTTGATTGGCACGACGTCAATACGCAGCGGGCCAGGTGGAGAAATGAGACCGGAGTTGGGATCTCATCAGCCTCTCTTATAGTGTGGACAGGTTGGAGGGTAGAGATTGGGCATTAGAGGAGATTAATGATTAATGATAAGAACGTAATGGCTTGAAGTTTGTTATTTATCACTAGATGAAGAATAGAGGATAGCAGGATAGGATTAGGGATTGTCCAGTAGTCTGTCAGGAAGAGCGCTCTGGAGATATTGAAAGAAATTGTCCGGGTACATTTAGTCAAGGGACAGAAAATTCACCCTTACACCTGTGGTGTGGTCAAGGGCAATCGTTTTAAAAGTGAGTGCTGTTCAGAGCACGCAATTGTGTGACTGCCTCTTTTCTTGTCAGACTGCAAGAAGACAGCCTGGAGAACGGATGGGCTCTGTTAGTTAGCCTGGCTTGGTAGCCGGCTGTTGGGTGATTTCAGGTCAGGGAAAGTCTCATTCCCCCTGAGTTTAATTGGTAAATACAGCACCAAGTGCTAGTGTAGACTAGGTGTCTACCGGTCTGAAAAGTAAGTGTTAAATTCGCTTATAATTTCACCAGGCAGTGGAGACGGGAAGATTTAAGAGTATATTTTCATTCTTTAAATTTGCTCTAAAGTTTTGCTTTGATGTTCATTGTATTTAGTCTACATATTGTGTTCTTTCCTAAAATGTATATAAACGTTGATAATGTTCATAAACCTGTTTAGGTTTATAAAGTTAATTGTCTTTGTAAATTGTTAACTGCATTTGAACAGAGATGACTTTCATCTTGCTTTTCTAAAGATCTTTTAGCAAACTATTTTGAAATCATAAACTCGGAGTTTAATTGTTAAATTGTTGGAGAGAGGCTTTAAGGGACTTTGTACGAGCAGAGCGCTCGTTCCTGGGAATGGCCTGGCTTTTGTGAGTGAGACTGGGAAGGATTTCCGAACGTATCTCCCTGTGACTGCAGGATGGGGTGTGTTGTGAACTGTTGTGATGGAGGTGAAGTGCTGCAATGTGCCAGTCGAGTGTGACACGTCGCTGCAGTCTGCAAAACAAGTACAGTGTATAGGGTGAAAGAGTTTTGAGTAAATGTGAAAGTGTTGTGTAGTTTTGTTTGGTTGATTTTGTTTATTGTTTATGTCTTTGAGTCTATTTGTAAATAGTAAAGGAAGGAGGGATTGCTGAATTCATGTGTATGTATCTGTTGAGCACCTTGTGAGAAGAGTGAGTGGATGCGTGAACTTCATTATTATTTCTTTATTTCTTTCCTTCCTTCCTTCATTCTGACATTCTTTCTTTCTTTTCTGTAGGTTTCCAACATTCTTGCTAACGATCATGTCTTGACCACTACACCGGAAATAATTTGGCATGATTACGTCTGTATGTCTGTCCATCAATATTAGTCTATCTAGCTATTCATTTGTCCACATGTATATCTTTCTGATTGGCTGCCTGCCATTCCATCTGTCCCATGTATATCTTTCTGATTGTCTACCTGCCATTCCATCTGTCCACATGTGTATCTTTCTCATTGTCTGTCTGCCATTCCATCTGTCCACATGTATATCTTTCTGATTGTCTGCCTGCCATTCCATCTGTCCACATGTATATCTTTCTGATTGTCTGGCTGCCATTCCATCTGTCCACATGTATACCTTTCTGATTGTCTGCCTGACATTCTTTCTTTTCTTTTCTGTAGTGTTGCCAATTCTTGTCCATATGTTTGACCTTCCGGAAAATTTGGCTGATTACCTCGTGTTCCACAATGTATATCTATTCTACTGTCTGGCTGCCATTCCATCTGTCCACATTGTATCTTTCTGATTGTCTGTCTGCCATTCCATCTGTCCACATGTATATCTTTCTGATTGTCTGCTGCCATTCCATCTGTCCACATGTATATCTTTCTGATTGTCTGCTGCCATTCCATCTGTCCACATGTATATCTTTCTGATTGTCTGCCATTCCATGTGTCCACATGTATATCTTTCTGATTGTCTGGTCTGCCATTCCATCTGTCCACATGTATTTAAAATCTTTCTGATTGTTGCTGCCATTCCATCTGTCCACATGTATATCTTTCTGATTGTCTGCCTGCCTCCATTGCCAATATCTGTCCATTTTCTTTCTGATGTTGCCTGCCATTCCATCTGTCCACATGTATACTTTCTTGATTGTCTGTCTGCCATTCCATCTGTCCACATGTTTCTTTCTGATTGTCTGTCTGCCATTCCATCTGTCCAATGTATATCTTTCTGTTGTCTGCCTGCCATTCCATCTGTCCATATATCTTTCTGATTGTCGTCTGCCTGTCCAATGTATCCCTGTTGTCTCTGTCATTCCTCTGTCCCAGTAATTTCTATCCCTGTCTCTCTGTCAGTCTGTCTGCTCTGTCCAATGTTCATACCCTGTCTCTCTGTCAGTTGTCTGCCTGTCCAAATGTCCATATATCTGTCTCTCTGTCAGTCTGTCGCCTGTCCAAATGTCCATATCCTGTCTCTTGTCAGTCTGTCTGCCTGTCCAAATGTCCATATATCTGTCTCTCTGTCAGTCTGTCTGCCTGTCCAAATGTTCATATCTCTCTGTCAGTCTGTCTGCCTGTCCAAATGTCCATATATCTGTCTCTCTGTCAGTCTGTCTGCCTGTCCAAATGTCATATATCTGTCTCTCTGTCAGTCTGTCTGTCTGTTCAAATGTCCAGAGGTTCGTCTTTTTTTTTGCGCCTGTCTGCCTGTTCCCTGTCCTTTACCCTCGCTAGATGGCTGTTTATTTTCGTTTTTTTTCTTAATCAGTCTGTCGTTCGTTACACAAACACACTCGTAAAGACACATACAAACAGACAAATGGAAAAGAAATGAGACGAGAGAGAGAGAGAGAGAGAGAGAGAGAGAGAGAGGAGGAGAGAGAGAGAGGCGCAGTATGTTACTGGAATGAAAACTGGCGGCATCAACTGACGAACGGGTAGGCAGATCACTTACCAGAATGTGCCCACGTGTATAATTTTAATGCATGGAGAAATAATACCAAATCGTTTGGTTTGGAACCAGTATAGTGATTTTTGATGTACAAATGTGACAGAGGAATTGATTTTCTACTGTTGGAACAACATACAGCTCTTAGCTAACGTGTGTATGAGCCAGCTCTAAAATGCAGACTTCGTAACTGCCCATTAAGGACCTAAGTGTGTGTTCTGAGTCAAAGATTCTGCGAACTGTTTGTCAGTAAACTGAGAAGTCACATGCTTAAGAAAGATAAACCAGATTTACCACTGGCCCGGTATCATGAAATCATTGATTCTAAGCTTTGAAATGGGTTACATAAAACCCTGGTTGATCTTGCTCGCAATGGATTATCATCAGAAACTGGGTTAAGTTGCTTGGACTGGACCTATACAGATTACTTCGTCAAGTGTTTAAAATGTATGAGTAACTCTGACTTCTTGTTCTTCTTCTTCTTAATTGTTCGCGTCTTCAGACCTTCGTGTCAGAGCACTGGATGAGAAGTCCTCTTCCCTGGCACTGGCCGGACATTGTCCAGTGCGACAACATGCTGTGGACAGCTGTGGAGGAAGTGGTCAGCTGTTCTCAGTCCCTAACAACAGGGACACTCACCTGACCGACCATACCAAACTGGGTATGCAGGCGATGGTGTTTATACCAATTTCTCATCCGGAAGGTCCTTGCTGTTGGCAGAACAAGGACTCATCCCAGAGGGTTTGGTGTTGGTAGAAAGGGGACTCAATAGAAAGGACTCTGGTGCTGGAAAGAAAGGGGACTCAATAGAAAGGACTCTCACGTTGGAAAGAAAGAGGACTCAATAGAAAGGACTCTGGTGTTGGTACAAAGGGGGCTCAATAGAAAGAACTCTGGTGTTGGAAAGAAAGGGGACTCAATAGAAAGGACTCTCACGTTGGGAAGAAAGGGGACTCAATAGAAAGGACTCTGGTGTTGAACAGAAAGGACATTTAGTGGGACATTCGACGAAAGGCTTTGGGCATGGAACACATCTGCAACCAGCACCGCTAAGAAGTTTGATTAACACTGAGTCAAACCAGAAAAAAACAAAAAAAGTTTTTAAACAAAGGCGAAACAGTAGGTGCGTGAGTCTGAGCTTAGTTCATGTGGTAACAGCAGGATTATGGCGGTGTTCATGGATCCTTGGCTATTTCTGACCAAAACATTAGACATGTACATTCAGGAATAGGCAGGTGTTATAAGCGACAGAAGAAGACACACACAACCCTTAAACCAGATATTTTACAGAAACATGTCTTTGTTGACCTGATGTCTGTTGATTCATGTCTTTGTTGAAGTGGTCTGTTGTTTCATGTCTTTGTTGACCTGATGTCTGTTAAACAGTAAACAAGTAGGGTAACTTTTGCTCCCACAAGAAAACCTAACACAGAGTAACTTTTATTCAAGACTGGCACAGCCTTTTAAACTTGAATAAAGTCAGACAAATACAAAGACGAACAATCTAATAGTGGAGGAAAAAATAAGCGCAGGCCAACAACTCAACTGTCTTCATAGTAATGACTTGGCAAAGATTTGGACTTAAAGGGGGGGGGGGGAGGTCGAAGATGAAGAAACTGGGAACATCCTCCCCCCCCCCCCCCCCCCCCCCCCCCCCCCGCCATTTAAGTCCAAATCTTTGCCTGTCTGCATATACGATTTACGATTAACGAATACTTTTCTGAGAGAGGAAGAGAGAGAGATGGAGAGATTGACACAGAATGAGATTTTGACAGAGAAGAAGAAGAAGAAGCAGAAGAAGAAGAGGAGGAAGAAGAAGAAGAAGAATGAATGAATGAATGAATGAATGAATCTTTAATGGGTTGAGAATTAGGCTCATTGAAGGCCTTTTTACAATTCTGCCAACAACAACTACAATTTAAAAAAGTAAGGTAACATCGAATTACAAAATAACATCAATATAACGATTTCATGCTTAAAATCTCTCTCTCTCTCTCTCTCTCTCTCTCTCTCTCTCTCTCTCTCTCTGTCCTCCCCCCCTCTCTCTCTCTCTCTCTCTCTCTCACACACACACACACACACACACACACACACACACACACACACACACACATCTCAATCAACTGCATCGTTTATCAGCAGTACACTTTTTTTTGTCTCCGGTAAGTATGTATAGTCTACGCATAGGTCAGTCATGAGTATCAAAAAGAAGTAACTTTACTTCATTTTTGAAAGCTGATAATTGGGAAATATTCCTGTGTTTTGCTGGAAGTGTGTTCCATTCTTTACAGCCACAGAAGGAGAAACTTGTTTTGAATAAATCTAAATTAGCTTTAGGAATAATGAATCTGAGCGAATCATGACGGTGATGTAAATGTACTATTGATTTTAAATAATCTGGGCATGCGTCATGAACAATTTTGTGCATAAGAATCAGAGTGTTGAATGTTATACATGAGTGAAGAGGCAGTATTCTATTGTACCTAAATACATCACGCATAGAAGGATCGGATTGTTTCTGACAGCTGATCATTTTAATTGCTCGTTTTTGTAATGAACAAAGTGGTTTTAAAGTAGATGGCGCACATTTACCCCAGATAATAGAGCAGTAGTCTAATCGAGCCTGAACAAAAGCAAAATAATACATTTTTCGTGAATGTTCGTTGAGAAAGTGTTTTATCTGTGACAGCTGGAACACACAACACGAGACTTGTTTGATTAGGTTATGGATCTGATCGTGCCAGGAAAGATTTTCATCGATGACGATGCCTAATAATTTGTGCTTTGTAACTTGTTTTATTGTTTTATCTTTGTACATTATTTTTAATTTTGCTTCTTTTATGACTTGTCTTTTTTGACGTGCACATATTAACATAGACTCGGTTTTATGAGGATGAACAAGCATGTCATTTGAATCACACCAGCCTTCCACTGATTTCATGCTTGCATTTAAATGATAATTAATTTCATCGATGCTATGACTAGAGTATTGTAAAGATGTATCATCAGCGAACAAATCACACACTGCATTTTGAATTGATAAAGGGAGATCATTTATGTAGAGGGAGAACAACAGGGGTCCTAAGATTGACCCCTGTGGCACGCCTCTTGGCAACAGTCTTTTAGAAGAAATAACACCTCGTGAAAAAAACAGATTGCGTACGGTTCGACAAATAAGATCTAAAAAATGATTCCGTATTGTTGTCGACGCCGTAAACATTAAGCTTTTTTAGCAGTATATAGTGATTAATTAAATCAAAAGCCTTTGTTAAATCAATAAAAACTACACCAACTGCTTTCCTGTTGTTGATATCTTTTAGCCACAAATTTGTGATCCGACACAAAGCCGTTTCACATGAATGTAGTTTCCTAAATCCTGACTGATTGATATACAACAGTTTATGTTTCTCAATAAAAGATGATAGATGGTGATGGATATGACGTTCTAATGGCTTTGAGACGGACGATAGCAGCGAAATTGGTCTGTAGTTATTTGGATCATCTAAATTCCCTTTTTTGTGCAGAGGGATAATTTTTGCATGTTTAAATGCTTCTGGAAAGTAATGTTTAGATAAACATAGATTAAAGAGGTATGTAAGAGAATCTACAATATATGGTACAGATAGTTTTAATATCTTGGGACTGATTCCATCAAAGCTGTATGAACTTTTATTTTTCAAAGTTGATAGATATAAAAACACTTCATTAACAGATATTAGGGGGATAGAAAACTTTGCGTGCATATTTCTTGCATCACAAAATTTCTGTAAATTCGCAGTGTCAAAAATGCTAGTTTTATCTTTCCCTATGTTTAGCTTGTTACCAATACTGGCAAAATGATCATTTAGGGTTTGTACTGGAATGGAACATTCCTGTCTTGATGAACACGGTCCGGTAAGTTTATTAATGGCTTTCCAAATAGAGGCTCCGTTGTTTTTATTTTGGACCAACTTTCTGAAAGAATCACATTTAGACTTTCTAATCATGTACTTCACAATGTTGCGTTTTCTCTTATACTCTTTGTCAGAGCCTACACTTTTTAAATTGTCCCTCTCGTCCATGGCATTCAGAATATCCTGAGTGAGCCAGACAGGCAGGATATCTGATTTGACTCGCCTCTGGATCAATGGGATGTGTTTGTCGACAATATTCAGAAAGGTTCTCGTCCAAAAGGCAAGGGCATCATCTGGATCGGTGTAGCTATAGATGTTTGCAAAAGGCGAGGAAATGAGACAGATTGAAAAGCGTGTAAGTTGAAGTTTTTGAATGAACGAAATGTGATTACCAAATGACTTGCTTTTGGAACTTTAAAACCTTTTTTGTTCCAAGTTACGCAAACAGCATTGTGGTCACTTGCACCAGTAGGCGGTACACATATTTCTGTAAGTGCAGCAATGTTCGACGAATATATGTGGTCTATAAGGGTATTAGATTTTGAAGTAACTCTAGTCGGTAAAGAAATGCACTGATGAAGATTATATGAATTAGCAATGTTGGACCATTGAGAACAAGACTGAAACAGATCTATATTGAAATCTCCCAATAATAGTATTTCTGTTTTCAAAAGCCATACTGTGTCCATCATCTCACAAAAATCGTTATACCAGCTGGACTTACTTTTAGGATGTCTGTATACAAATCCGACAAGAATTGACGCTAATGTCTTACTTTTTGACTGAATTTCAAGCCACGTTATTTCAATATTTTTGTGACAAAGATCGTTACGAATTTTGTATGGGACATCTTTTTGGACGTAGACAGCAATACCTGTTTCAAGAATATTTTCAGGATTTCTCCGGACTATTGAGTATCCAGGAATTGATATAGAATTGTCACCAACGCGGCTGTTTGTCCATGCCTCAGAAAATCCAAAGACATGGAAAGGTTTATGATTATTATGAATGATTTTTGATACGTCAGACATTTTGTTTATGAGATGACAAATATTTAGGTGACCTATGCGCAGACCGTCATTGACGGGCCAGTCTGATACATTCACATTGGTTGACATTAGTGAATGGAGGGAAGCAGCGCTACCTGGAGATATACAGAATTACCACGTGAAATAGAGAGGATACGGAAATAATCAGTTCAGAATAATTATAGTTCAACTAAGTGCATTGGTCATTTCATGGCTCACAATAGACACTCAAGTTGCAGGGAAGTCCTGATGATTGCTAATGAGTGGAATAGCATGCAATCCGAACCCCTACTAAATAAGAGAATTAATTTGGGGTGGGGCATCAGAGGGGGAAAGCAGTCTGCTGAGTAACAGAGAGGCAGGCTGGAAAAGGGAGTTGGATGTCCGGGAAACAGGTCAACATTTATATTTTGGTGACCAAGACTTGAATCACAGAACTGATTTACTTGGTCTAAATTGTGACTGTCGTTTCTTCTGTTTGATGACCGCGAGTAGATGTTGTAGCGCCGCCCCACACGGTGAGGGGACGTCTGTTGAAACACACGGTGAGCGGCGGCTACAGGGTTGTCATGGTGAGCGGCAGCTGGACGGTAATCATGGCGAGGGGCGCCTGCACGGTAGTCATGGCGAGGGGCGCCTGCACGGTGGTCACTGTGAGCGGTGCCTGCACCGTAGTCACAGTGAGCGGCGCCTGCAGGATAGACACAGTGAGCGGCGCCTGCAGGGTAGTTACGGTGAGCGGAGCCTGCAGGGTAGTTATGGTGAGCGGCGCCTGCAGGGTAGTTACGGTGAGCGGCGCCTGCAGGATAGACACAGTGAGCGGCGCCTGCAGGGTAGTTATGGTGAGCGGCGCCTGCAGGGTAGTTATGGTGAGCGGCGCCTGCAGGATAGACACAGTGAGCGGCGCCTGCAGGGTAGTTACGGTGAGCGGCGCCTGCAGGGTAGTTATGGTGAGCGGCGCCTGCAGGGTAGTTACGGTGAGCGGCGCCTGCAGGGTAGTTACGGTGAGCGGCGCCTGCAGGGTAGTTACGGTTAGAAGAAGAAGAAGAAGAAGAAGAAGAAAAAGAAGAAGAAAAAGAAGAACAAAGAGCAAGAAGGCAAGAGGAGACAAAGAAGAAGATAGGTTTATCTTCTTCTTCTTCTTCTTCTTCTTCTTCTTCTTCTTCTTCTCGGTCAACATCTCTCTCTCTCTCTGTCAATCTCTCCATCTCTTTCTCCACCTCTCTCTCTCTCCTCTCTCTCTCTCTCTCTCTCTCTCTCTCTCTCTCTCCTCTCTCTCTCTCTCTCTCATCTCCAAGCTCACAGTCCTCCATTCCTCTCTCATTCTCTTTCTTACTCCTCCTCCTCGACTTCTCCCCCTCCTCTCTCTCTCTCTCTCTCTCTCTCTCTCTCTCTCTCTCTCTGCCTCCCTTCTTCTCTGTCTCTCCTCCTCTCTCTCCCCTCATCCCCCCCCCTCTCTCTCTCTCTCTCTCTCTCTCTCTCTCTCTCAGAATGTCCTCATTTCCTGAGGTGTAATTGGTGGATTATTTCCCCTCTCCGGCACCGTGCCTTCCTTTCCGGTACATCAAGACTCACTGATGTCGCTGGCCAGTTGTTGTCATGGAAAAGGAGGGGGGAAAGAAGGGGGGGGGGGACAATATGTGCGTGAGAGAGAGAGAGAGGGGGGGGGGTTGGAGAGAGAGAGATACAGAAAGAGAGACAGACAGAGGCAGAGACAGAGACAAGAGAAGACGAGAGAGAGAGAGAGAGAGAGAGAGAGAGAGAGGAGAAAAAGAGAGACAGAAACAGACAGAATTAGAGACAGAGACAGAGATACAAAGAGAGATAGATAGAGAGAGAAGAGAAAGAGAGAGTGACAGAGACAGAGACAGAGACAGAAAGTAGACGTGGGGAGTTGTGGGGGAGTGAAAAAAAAAGAGAAAAGTTAAAGAAGCCATCAAAATCAAGACCAGACGCTCCAGCCTGAACAGAGATCAAGGCTTTGAACATCCCCCCCCATCTACAATCAGATCCTGACAACCGTTCACCCCACACAACAGTCGCCCCACCAGGCCTCGCTGCCACAACAGCAACAGTGAGCTGATGAAGACAGGGCGACCCCGTCGAAATATTCTCCAAGTAAGTTTTGTTTCTGAGTCTTTAACTATTTTTCTAATGTTGAATCCAGAATCCAGAAACCTATATTCTCAATTAATCACTACTACTGTAACTATTGTAACTGATCGATGACCAGAACTACTGTAACTGATCGATGACCAGAACTACTGTAACTGATCGATGACCACTCCACCCAGGAAGTGACAATCACTACTACTGTAACTGATCGATGACCAGTGCTACTGTAACTGATCGATGACCACTACTACTGTAACTGATTGATGGCCACTACTACTGTACGTGCTCGATGACCAGTACTACTGCAACTGATCGATGACCACTACTACTGTAACTGATCGATGACCACTACTACTGTACGTGATCGATGACCAGTACCACTGTAACTGATCGATGACCACTACTACTGCAAGTGATCGATGGCCACTACTACTGTAACTACTGTAACTGATGGATGACCACTACTACTGTAACTGATCGATGACCACTACTACTGGAACTGATCGATGACCACTACTACTGTAACTGATCGATGACCACTACTACTGTAACTGATTGATGGCCACTACTACTGTAACTGATCGATGACCACTACTACTGTAACTGATTGATGGCCACTACTACTGTAACTGATTGATGGCCACTACTACTGTAACTGATCGATGACCACTACTACTGTAACTGATCGATGACCACTACTACTGTAACTGATCGATGACCACTACTACTGTAACTGATTGATGGCCACTACTACTGTAACTGATCGATGACCACTACTACTGTAACTGATTGATGGCCACTACTACTGTAACTGATCGATGACCACTACTACTGTAACTGATCGATGGCCACTACTACTGTAACTGATTGATGGCCACTACTACTGTAACTGATCGATGACCACTACTACTGTAACTGATCGATGACCACTACTACTGTAACTGATGATGGCCACTACTACTGTAAAATGATCGATGACCACTACTACTGTAACTGATCGATGACCACTACTACTGTAACTGATTGATGGCCACTACTACTGTAACTGATTGATGACCAGTGCTTCTGTAACTACTGTAACTAATCGATGAACACTACTATTGTAACTGATCGATAACCACTACTACTGTAACTGATCGATGACCACTACTACTGTAACTGATCGATGACCACTACTACTGCAACTGATCGATGACCACTACTACTGCACCTGAGCGATGACCACTCAGCCCAGGGAAGTAACAATCACTACTACTGTAACTGATTGATGACGACTACTATTGTAACTGATCGATGACTACTACTACTGCAACTGATCGATGACCACTACTACTGCAAGTGATCGATGACCACTACTACTGCAACTGATCGATGACCACTACTACTGTAACTGATCGATGACCACTACTACTGTAACTGATCGATGACCACTACTACTGTAACTGATCGATGACCACTACTATTGTAACAGATCGATGACCATACTATTGTAACTGATCGATGACCACTACTACTGTAACTGATCGATGACCACTACTATTGTAACTGATCGATGACCACTACTACTGTAACTGATCGATGACCACTACTACTGTAACTGATCGATGACCACTACTACTGTAACTGATCGATGACCACTACTACTGTAACTGATCGATGACCACTATACTGTAATGATCGATGCCACTTTTACTGTAATGATCGATGGCCACTACTACTAACTACTACCAACAATAATGTATGGATTTATATGCCAATTCTGATCAATCATGCGCTCACACACAACACCAAACACTCGCACTAACATGGCACCACACACACCACACACAACACACACAACACACACACACACACACCACACACACACACACACACACCACACACACACACACACACACACACACACACACACGACACAACACCGACACAGGCGCACTTATCAAGTTCATCGGTTCAAGCGTAAACAATACAGTTTTGCATGCAGTACATAAAAAGTCAGGTCAGAATAATAGACACAGCATTTAGATATTATGGTTGAAGAAGGCTTTCCTAAAGAAGTATGTTTTTAACTCTGACTTGAATTTAGATAATGTAGGCAGGTCACGTACGCTGTCAGGAAGAGAATTCCAAAGAGTAGGCGCACTAAAACTAAATGCTCTCTCACCGACTGTCTTTAACGAGCGCCTAGGAATTTTCAGAAGTTTTTGAGAAGATGAGCGAAGAGACCGAGAAGTTTGATAGGTGGACAGAGAAGCAGAAAGATACTGTGGGAGTGTCCCATCAAAGTAACGATAGGCAAAAACAGATTTTGAACTGCCATCGATATTTGATGGGAAGCCAGTGGAGTTCACGTAACAAAGGTGTAATATGCTCATTTTTACGCTTTTTGAGAACAAGCCGAGCTGTACTGTTTTGCACCCTTTGTAATCGTGCAAGCTGTTCTGAAGGAAGTCCTGCTAACACAGAGTTACAGTAGCCTAGTCGGGACATTACCATGGCGGTGATGAGTCTGATTGTTGCCTGTGTGGAGAGGTAAGACCGGATAGAAGCAATACGTCGCAATTCCAGGAAGCATGCACGACAAACATTAGATATTTGGTTCTGCATAGAGAGCGTTTGATCAATGCTGACACCTAAATATTTCACTGACTCTTTGAAAGGTAAAACAACACCATCAATTTCTACCGACTCAGCTTTAACCATCTTGACACGACAGGAGGTACCAACAGCCATGATCTCGGTTTTGTCACTATTCAGCTTGAGTTTGTTGCTGGTCATCCAGACTTTTACATCCCTAAAACATGCGGTAACATCTGATTGAGCACCTTGAAAATCGCTGGTGGTTGCGCTCTTAGAGAGTTCAGTGTCATCTGCGAATTTGTGGAAGTCACAGCCATGGGCAGAAATAACGTCAGATAAGGGCTGAGAATAAAGGGTAAAAAGAACTGGTCCAAGGACAGAGCCCTGGGGAACACCATACAGAAGAGGAGAAGGGGGTGATTCAGTACCATTAACGATTACCGTCTGTGTCCTGTCAGAAAGGTATGATGTGAACCATTTGAGAACCATATTGTCAAATCCAAAAGTAACCTTGAGTCTCTTGAGTCAAGAGTATCAAAAGCAGCACTGAGGTCAAGCAATGCTAGAAGGGAGACCAGTTTATCGTCTGATTACTACTGTAATGATCGATGACGACTACTATTGTAACTGATCGATGACCACTACCACTGTAACTAACGATACGACTACTACTGAACTGATCGATGACCACTTACTGTAACTGATCGATGCCACTTACTGTAACTGATCGATGGCCACTACTACTGTAACTGATCGATGACCACTGTATAACTGATCGATGACCACTGTTACTGTAACTGATCGATGGCCCTACTACTGACTGATCGATGACCACTGTACTGTAACTGATGATGGCCACTACTACTGAACTGATCGATGACCACTACTACTGGAACTGATCGATGACACTACTACTGGAACTGATCGATGACCACTACTACTGGAACTGATCGATGACCCTACTACTGGAACTGATCGATGACCATGTCTACTGTAACTGATCGATGACCACTACTACTGGAACTGATCGATGACCACTACGTATACTTGGAACTGATCGATGACCACTACTACTGGAACTGATCGATGACCACTACTACTGAACTGATCGATGACCACTATACTAACTGATCGATGACACTACTACTGGAACTGATCGATGACCACTCTATGAACTGATCGCATGACCAGTATCTCTTCGCACTACTTGGAACTGATCGATGCACACTACTGAAATGACTCTCTTACTGTAATGTCGATGCTCACTACTCTGAACTGATCGATGCACCCTCTTGTGTGATCTATGCATTACTGACTGAATCATGACCTCTCTCTTGTACTGTCTGATGCATCTACTGACTGGAAATGCACCTCCTTTTGATGGTCTATGCTTACTGACTGGAATATTGCACCCTCTCTTGTGTGTCTATGCATTACTGACTGAATATGCACCTCCTCTTTGTGTCTATGCTTTGACTGACTGGAATATTGCACCTCCTCTTTGTGTGTCTATGCTTTACTGACTGGAATATTGCACCTCCTCTTTGTGTGTCTATGCTTTCACTGACTGGAATATTGCACCTCCTCTTTGTGTGTCTATGCTTCACTGACTGGAATATTGCACCTCCTCTTTGTGTGTCTATGCTTTCACTGACTGGAATATTGCACCTCCTCTTTGTGTGCTATGCTTTCACTGACTGGAATATTGCACCTCCTCTTTGTGTGTCTATGCTTCACTGACTGGAATATTGCACCTCCTCTTTGTGTGGCTATGCTTTCACTGACTGGAATATTGCACCTCCTCTTTGTGTGCTATGCATTTACTGACTGGAATATTGCACCTCCTCTTTGTGTGGCTATGCTTTCACTGACTGGAATATTGCACCTCCTCTTTGTGTGGCTATGCTTTCACTGACTGGAATATTGCACTCCTCTTTGTGTGTCTATGCTTTCACTGAGTGGAATATTGCACCTCCTCTTTGTATGGCTATGCATTGACTGACTGGAATATTGCACCTCCTCTTTGTGTGTCAATGCTTTCACTGATGGAATATTGCACCTCCTCTTTGTGTGCTATGCTTTCACTGACTGGAATATTGCACCTCCTCTTTTGTTGGCAATGCTTTCACTGACTGGAATATTGCACCTCCTCTTTGTGTGTCTATGCTTTCACTGACTGGAATATTGCACCTCCCTTTGTGTGTCTTGCTTTCACTGACTGGAATATTGCACCTCCTCTTTGTGTGTCTATGCTTTCACTGACTGGAATATTGCACCTCCCTTTGTGTGCTATGCATTCACTGACTGGAATATATGCAACAACTATCTTTGGTTCATGCTCGTGAACTGATTCAGAATATTGAAATCTGCTTGGCTGCATTGCATTCACTGATCGATAAATTGCATTACAGAATGTGAATAATCATTCATCGCTGAACCTGCATTCAGTTAATATGTAATCGCTGAACCTGCATTCAGTTAATGTCAATCGCTGAACTTGCATTCAGTTATATATTCAATCGCTGAACCTGCATTCAGTTAATATGTCAATCGCTGAACCTGCATTCAGTTAATGTCAATCGCTGAACCTTGCATTCAGTTAATATGTCAACGCTGAACCTGCATTCAGTTATATGTCAATCGCTGACCTGCATTCAGTTAATATGTCAATCGCTGAACCTGCATTCAGTTAATATGTCAACCGCTGAACCTGCATTCAGTTATGTCAACCGCTAAACCTGCATTCAGTTAATATGTCAATCCGAACCAGTTATAGCCATCGCTATCCTATTCATTAATTTCCGTTAAACCTGCATTCAGATATGTCATCCATATGACCTTACCCCACCTTTCCTACCATTTCTTCTTTCCCTCCCTGCGCCTCTCTCTCTCTTCTCTCTCTCCCTCTCTCCTCCTCCTCTCTCTCTCTCTCCCTCCTCCCTCCTCTCACCTCTCTCTCTCACTCTCTCTCTCTCTCTCCCCCCTCTCTCTCTCTCTCTCTCTCTCTCCTCTCTACTCTCTCTCTCCTCTCTCTCTCTCTCTCTCCTCCTCTCTCTCTCTCTCTCTCTCTCTCTCACACACACACACACACATACACAGATTTTTAGCCAGATATAAGAAGTAAATTTTACAGGGTTTTTTTTGTGGCAAGAATGCATGTAGAGCAAGTCATTGGGCTGCTGACCAGTTGTTCATGATGTAGAGCAAGTCATTGGGCTGCTGACCAATTGTTCATGATGTAGAGCAAGTCATTGGGCTGCTGACCAGTTGTTCATGATGTAGAGCAAGTCATTGGGCTGCTGACCAGTTGTTCATGA